>OY986060.1:1380289-1708635 GCA_963920205.1 Stenodema calcarata | reverse complement strand
GTTTCGAGGACCATTGTGGGGTTGGTCGAAACCCATAAAAAAAATTTCGTAATTTTAACTCAACGCTAACTGGGCAAAGTGGCGCGGACGGCGGACGGCGTACGGCGTACGGCGTACGGCGTACGGCGGACGGACGGATTTTTTTTATTCGATTTTCTGAATCTACGTATCTTGAAACGTAAACCAACAAATTTTGAGGGGGGGTTAAAATTTTTTTTCTTTGGGCGATTCCAATGGTTCATTATCGAAGATAATAAACCAAAACATACCGTTTGATGGGAATTTTTCGAGATATGGAATTTTCAAAATTTCAAAATTCGTTTTGAACCCCTTCCCCTTGACCTAGGGTTATGAAAAGTTTCGAGGATCATTGTGGGGCTGGTCCAAACCCAGAAACCAAATTTCGTAATTTTAACTCAACGCTAACTGGGCAAAGTGGCGCGGACGGCGGACGGCGTACGGCGGACGGACGGATTTTTTTTAATTCGATTTTCTGAATCTACGTATCTTGAAACGTAAACCAACAAATTTTGAGGGGGGGATAAAAAAATTTTTTCTTTGGGCGATTCCAATGGTTCATTATCGAAGATAATAAACCAAAATCCGTCCGTCCGCCGTATGAGTATGGTATGGTATAATATTGTATGTTTGATTTGGTATAGTACAGTATGGTATATCATACATGATAGGAAAGAAATTCGTATGGTATGGTACGAGTACGGTGAGAATATGGTATGGTGCCGATTTGCAAAACAGTCTGGTATAGACAGAAGGGTGATCTGCACAAGGAAGATAATAAACCGTTGTGTCAAGAATTTGCAGAGTTTTTTTATTCGATTTTCTGAATCTACGTGTCTTGAAACGTAAACCAACAAATTTTGAGGGGGGGTTAAAATTTTTTTTCTTTGGGCGATTCCAATGGTTCATTATCGAAGATAATAAACCAAAACATACCGTTTGATGGGAATTTTTCGAGATATGGAATTTTCAAAATTTCAAAATTCGTTTTGAACCCCTTCCCCTTGACCTAGGGTTATGAAAAGTTTCGAGGATCATTGTGGGGCTGGTCCAAACCCAGAAACCAAATTTCGTAATTTTAACTCAACGCTAACTGGGCAAAGTGGCGCGGACGGCGGACGGCGTACGGCGGACGGACGGATTTTTTTTAATTCGATTTTCTGAATCTACGTATCTTGAAACGTAAACCAACAAATTTTGAGGGGGGGATAAAAAAATTTTTTCTTTGGGCGATTCCAATGGTTCATTATCGAAGATAATAAACCAAAATCCGTCCGTCCGCCGTATGAGTATGGTATGGTATAATATTGTATGTTTGATTTGGTATAGTACAGTATGGTATATCATACATGATAGGAAAGAAATTCGTATGGTATGGTACGAGTACGGTGAGAATATGGTATGGTGCCGATTTGCAACACAGTCTGGTATAGACAGAAGGGTGATCTGCACAAGGAAGATAATAAACCGTTGTGTCAAGAATTTGCAGAGTTTTTTGAAACGCACTACTAAATGGAGGCCCAAAACTGACAGCAGCTGTCAGTTGTGGGCCTCCATGCTGCTGGTTCCTTTTAGAACTCCTGAGTAGGCGTGTTGGTGTGTTTGGGGAAAAGTCACGAATAAAGAATTAGGAGTTTGCCGTTACCGAAGTTACTGAAAACGCAAGATGCTTCCCAGGGCTCGAAGAATTTTAGGAGTCAGGAAATAAGTATGATTCTTTGGACAATTGGTCGTACTGCAAAGGAAGAGATTCGACTGAAATGGTGAATGGTTAACTTGCATTCCTTGTGTCGAAAAAATTAACTTTCATTTGCGATTTTTGAGATTTAAAAATTCCAATGGTTCATTATCGAAGATAATAAACCAAAAATCTAGATTTTAGTAGAATATTCGTTGGTTTTAGTTAAACTACTTGAAATTTATCCCTGAAAAAATCAAGGTGTGAAAGGTGATCGAAGATGTTTCTAGTTACCTAAGAAACGAATCGTGATTTTAGTTTCCCTTACTAAGATATAACACTCAATCTAAGATATGAGACTAAATACTAAGATATGAATATATAAATATATATAAATATACTAAGATATGAGACATCATGGATTAAATTTAAAGCATACAATTGGATTAGATATCCAACCCCCAAAGAAAATTCTAGTTGTATACATAAAGTGCAACCATGAATGCGAGAACGTTCGACTCGGTTATCAGACGATAGGGTAGATGTTGGAACCTGCCTAGGTCGACATTACAAATAATCTCAGGAGAGATAGATTACGGTCGGCTGGAACAATATACTCTGGAGATGTGATAGGGCAACCAAACAAGTTCAATTACACGGAACAAAGAGCAGAAAAACACCCGATATGCGGGATCATGTTGGGACAATCGGAAACAGGAATGAGCAATCCAGGAATGGAATCCCGACCGCGTGGCAAAATTGAAGATTTAAATCACGAGCTACCTCCTGAAATATGTTTTTAGTGAAGATTTGGATGACAGCATCGTTGCATCTGGAACCTTTGAAATTAGAAAGGGAAAGGGGAAATGAAATCTAGGTTAGAATACTGTACCTACATCGCCACGACTCCATCCATATTGACTTAACAATGAGAAAAGCAGCACGGCGTATTTGGTTTGGAAATACATGGATATACGTGAAACGGGATAAGGAATAATAATCTAGGAAGTTTCAAGTGGAGACGTATGGTACATATTGGGAGGCAGACAAAAAAAGCGTGCATCTAATGAATGGAAAATGTTGTCTAACGGTGCACAAGGATCAACAACATGATTGGCTAGAAAACTGGATAAGCGGAAGAGCACATGAAAATCTTGTGTAAAGACCTCAAATTGTAAATAACCACGAATACACATTGAAATTGAAGAAAAGTAATAAGAAAAGATCTCACCATTAGCTAAAGCAATCGTACAATCCTGGGGGTCAACCGTGTAAAGTTTGCCTTCGTAGCGTATATCAGCTTTTGAAATCAAGCTGATTTTAGAGCCAAGCTCGGGCATTTCACTCGAAGACATTGTTGAGAGTAATGAAAATGAACGATTCAATAAAAGTACTAAAGTTCTAAATTAACAGTAAAACTGAATAAGCAGCCAATATCACATTCTATTGAGAAGTGTAAAGAGGAGCTAACACTGTCGAACACAGGACGAAAATGGCGACTCTAACAGGACTGCGGAGAAAATTTCTGGCAAGGCAGCTGATCAGTGTTGCTTCCAAACCCATGACCACTTTGCTTAGTTTGTAAAGTGATATTTTTCAATGTATTTTACCCCAATAATAACGTGAAAATGGTTATTTGATAGAAAAAGTGGCGATTGAATAATTCTAGGTTGAATTATATCTGTGTTAATAATCCCTTGAGAGCGTTCCTACTTAATGAACATGGCGGGTATACTACTACTATATAAACCTTATATTCTTAGCCTGCTCGTATCAGATACTAATAAATACGACTCCAATCTAATTTTGAAAATAGAGAAATTTAACACTTACTAATTCAAGTTTGGTGTTTCACAAAAAATCGTCGTGTTTTCATAGATAAGTTAAATAAACCGGTTCTTGACGTCATAAGGAAAGTATAGGCATGTAGAAAGATAATAAAGTGGGAAATTTTCACAACCATCTTTTGCTTTGTCGAGTTTGGATTAATAAAAATACATTAATTATTATTAATTATAATATATTCAATATCTCTAAAATTCATTTAAATTGGATATCTTTGATTGTAAAACTATAGACCTTGGCTTAGGGGTGACTTGATAACTTAGGCATATTTTGACAAGAGTCAGGTGGACAATTTTCTGATTTTCTTCCACCATCCATCATGGCGGCCACCGTGGGGAGATTTTACGGCTCTCGCCTTTTGCGTACGAATTCATTATCCTCGTCTCTTCAGGTAAATTTTAACATTTATTTTCGCGTTAATTAATGGTGTAATGAGTTAATATTCATACGGATCAAGTCCAGCGTGACAGAACCGTTGCGTAATCGTCGTAGCGAAGTTGTTGGCCCAGTGCTCGTAGGTCTGAGATCGTACTATTGAAAAATGCGATATCTCTGTATTTTATGCGCCAATTTATTCAACTTGTTATTTGTATCGGTATACGTATTTGTATTCTCCAAATTTATTGAAGTCACTTTGTCCTTGCAGGCCAGCAATTTCTCATCCGCCACTCAAGGATGGTCCAAGGGGAGAAAAGCCGTAAGTAACCCACAATTACTGTGAAACTCCTATTATATCTTCATAGAATTCACTATACAAGACATATTCGTAATATTTAGTTTGATAATATACCCTTACATGAAAAGTATGCGGGAGTATCTACTTGGAGGAATAGTCATTTACCTACCTGGCTCTATTCATGACCTGGGTGTTGTCCCATTTTGGCATATTATCTTACCATTGGAATCGACTAAAGAAAAACTGTTTAACCCCTCCCCCCCACCTCAAAATTTGGTAGTTTACATTTCTAAGTAAGCACGTAGATTCAGAAAATCGAAGAAAAAATAAATCCGTCCGTACGCCGTCCGCGGCACTTTGCCTAGTTAGCGTTGTGCTAAAATTACGAAATTTGGTTTACATGTTCAGACCGACCCCACAATGATCTTCGAAACTTTTTCATGACCAATGGGACGGGGATTCGAAACGAATTTTGAAAATTTCTAATCTCGAAAAACTCAAACGGAACTATAACGTTATAGTTTTAGATAGCGTTTTAGATAGTTTTTAGGGTGTTTTAAGGCCATCCGCAGCTTTGTAAGACCAGCCGTTAGTTCACAATGAGGGTTCAAAGTTGGAGCAGATCAAAGTCGTCAACATGACAGCCTGACGGGTCTATTTTCATACAGGCCCAGGTGATTCAAACAGCACATGGTTTTCAGATACCTATCGAAATTAATGTTTTTGAACCCGTGGGTACCTATCAGTGGGGAAACCCGGGGGTACCTCGGAGGGGGGAGGGGTGTAGATATTTCGATTATAATCTATGGGATCAAATGAAAGCTGGTGACGAGGAGATTTGAAAAATTAATGTTTTTTGAACCCCGGGGGTACCCCCCTTCCCCCTCCTCTTAACACTGGGGTTCTAGATTTTACGATTATTATAAACCTAATGGTAATTAGGGAAGTTAGGTTTAAAAATTATTTGAATAAAAACAACTCGTTTTACTAACAGGTTTATTGATACAGAACTTTCGTAACTTCAAAAATAACCTCTTTGGTAGGTAATTGTAAAATAATTATTCTCTTGTCGTGACGCCACTGTAGACCTATAGTTCCGTCACATCCCCTTTTCTTTTTGGAGTAGAGGCATCTATCAGTTCATTTGAAACCTGAGGGGAGGTTTCACTAGGCGTCCACTGGCAGAGCGGAGTTCTGGCTTCTTGGCGGTAGACGGGATGCTGGTGGATGGCGTTGTGATCTAGGCATCAGAAGATACAGTGCTGTGTCGAGAAGTTACTTTCGCTGGCGACCCACTGGGTGTCAGTATCTCTGGGGTCACACTGGGAGGTCCCATAGATAGCTAGTCAGAGATACAGGCAACGGAGCTACAGGATCCTCGAACACAGGCTGTCGATCTTGTCGGGGCTGTAGAAACCAGGAATTTCTGTGATTCTTCCTCACCGACAGCTGTCTGGATGACATATGAGTTGGAACCGCTTATCTGTCCAATGACAGCTGTAGGCATCCAATGTCTCATGGATTTTCTCCATAAGATTTGATCTCCGTTACAAATTGCATTCCTCTGTCAGCGATGGTTTTATCCTTCACATGAAACTTCTTCAAGGTCATCCTTACTTCTTCCGGCCTAATCAGTCTGGGGAGCAGAGTGGAGTGAAGGCAAGGGAGTAGGGTTTTTGTTCGTCTACCCATGAGGCGTTGCACTGGTGAGCCAATGTTCCCTCTTGGAGTATTTCTGTGATTTAGCAAAGCTAAACATGGGTCCCCATTCTCGTTGAGTCATTTTTTTTTTTTTTTTTTTTAGAAGTATAGTGTTTGTTTTAGAAGTATAATGTTCGGCCAAACCGTTTGAACGGGCAAACTCTGGGCATGACGTTCTGTGTCGAATTTTCCATGACTGGAGGAATTCTCTAAACTCGCTGCTCGAATATTGAGTTCAACTGGTCTGGGATACCAAACATCTTTTCAGGTGTTTGATGATTGCTGAGCTGGTGGTAGAACTTAATTGAACAAAGTCGAAAATCCAGCGTAGCTGTCTGCAATGACTAGAAAGTATCAGTGGTTGAAATTGAAACGGTCGGTGGCGACTATTTGCCAGGGCCTTTCGGGAATTTCACCTGTTGTGATCAGCTCCATCGGCTTATCCTTTTAAAGTTTCTGGTAGGTCGGGCAACTTTGCACGAACAACTTTATGTGCTGTGCCATTTTAGGCCAAAATACTGCATCTCTAGCCAATTTGGTGATCCTTCAATAATTATTACTTTGTCACTTTCGTGAATTTCCTTCAGTAGCATTGCTATCATTTTTAGAGAGATGACAATTTGTTCTCCTTTCAAAATCAAGTCCAAGTTCTTCTCAATAACTAAAATAAATATGTAAATCTTCTGACCGAAGTTTTTTGTCCTCTGGCCATCCATTCATGATGTAATTTTTTATTTCTTTTAGCGTCGGGTCGCTACCAATTTCTTCCTAAAGATGTTCCAAACGCGTTTTTGAGAATGGAATGGCAACACGAATAGTTATTTCAGGTAGTTGATCTGATTCATGAACGTTTTTAATGTCTCTGCTGAGCGGATCAGCGATGAAAAGCCCTTTTCCCTTTCGATAAATTACTGTAGGGCATTATTTCGAATAAAATTCTCTGGAGAAGAGCTGGAGCTTTGTGGAATGGTTTTTTGAAAACGTTTTTAGCGGCTTATGATCGCTTTCTACTGCTAAGTAAGTGTTTCCTCAGACGTTATGATATTTCTTGCAAGCAAAATTTAATAAAATCGCTAAAGTCTCTTTTTCTATCTGGCTGGCAGAAACTAATTATTAGTTTCTGATTTAGTCAGTGCCTTTGAGATGTAGGCTATGGGTTGATCATTCCGAAGTAAAAAGAGCTTTCTTGATTTTTGACAACAGTGAATCGAATGCTGACTGCTGTTTGGGTCCCCAAGCTGAGTCAACTCTGAGAGTCGATGTAGTGAAGTTACTACTTTTATGCGTTCCATATGTTCATCTTTGTTACCTACTACTATTTACACTCACTATTTAAAGCTCACGTTCGAGTAAATTATTTCAATTTATTCAATCAAGAGCCTTGAAGGATAAGTCGCTAAAGCCTCGATGCTTTGAGACACTCCCAGATGCCCCCGCACTAGGCAAATAATGGGCACATTGGCATGCCACGTTCACGAACTATCTGGAAGTAGCGGAAGTACCAGAAGCTAAGAAAAAGAAAATACCTACTGATGATTTTCGTTTCATACTCAATATACGAATACACTCAATAAGCTTTATATCAAACCGAAAAATGAAGTTTTAGCACCATTTTTATTGCTGACTAGGAAGCAGCTGCACGATGAGTCCATTGATCAGTTCATTCAGTCGCTCAAAACCCTCAGCAAAGAATGCAATTCTAGAGCTATTACGGCAGAGATGAACTGTGATGCCATGATTCGTGATTCATTCAAAAGTGGTCTGCAGTCATCAGAAATACGTAAACGATTGCTAGAAAATATGACACTTCCTTTAGCAGGGCGTTAGACAAGGTACGCGCAATCGAATCAGGCAGCAAACATGCACAGTATTACGTGTCACGGCCTATGACTTCAGCGCTCGCAAATTCAACCTCCCACTTTACAGACAACCAAATACGACAATGGCTTTGGACAGGCATAAGAAAGCCCCTAGTAAGATAGAATCTTGTTGGTTTTGTGGTAAGGTTCGACATGTCCTGCGTGAGACGCCTTTTGCCAATCTTGCCAGAGAAAAGGGCATTTCGCAACAGTTTGCCTGTCCAAATCAAAAGGCAAGACTACTGCTTCAGCTCTATTCCATGACCTTGGCCACTGCCATAGCCGCCAATCCTGGCCTGCTCCGAAAAGCTGTCGTCCCCGTAATCTTGGGAGACAGGCTGAAGGCAAACTGCATTATCGATACTGGTAGCTACATAAACGATAGATTAGTTTCCCAATATAGGTTCCCATTTATACCTGAACCCGGCAATGTCTCATTGGCGTCCACCAGCATTTCAGCATAAATAAAGGGCTAAATAAAGGGGAAACCTCCTTTATCTGAATCACTGAATTATTTCAATCAACATAATAATATTATGTTCATTGAACATTTCAATCAACATAGCATAATATGTATAATATTATTATGCTCTAGGGGTGTCATGGAGAATGTTGTGTGTTCGTTTAAGGTTGTTAGGTTCTACCCAGGGGGTGGGGGGGTTACCTATTAGTCAAAAAACGTTAATTTTTCAAATCTCCTCGTCAACAACTTCCATATGAGCCCATAGGGTGGAAGGGGGGGGGGGTACCTAGGGTAGGTACTTTATGACTTATTCTCATACCTACTTGATATACATACAAAATTTGTGAACTTTGAATAATAATAATCAATCTACCATTTAGGAATCTTGGCAGAAGAGTAATCTGCACAAAGAAGATAAACCGTTTGTCAAGAATTCGCAGAGTTTTCTTCATTTGCGCTCAATTCTCATCTTCAATATTTGTCCGTTCAGTTGCTGACAGCGATGGGAGTTTGCACGGGAGGCGCCGGTATGTTGATCTACGCCCTTGAGAAGAGCATCAAAGCTGGCGAGCTTGAGCTCCACCCACCCAAGCAGCCATGGAGCCACCGAGGATATTTCCAGTCTTTGGATCACGCCAGGTAGGACAGAAGAAAAAGAAATACTACAAACTAGGTTTCCCAGTCAAGGTTCGTAATAAACGGGCGGAACAAATTTTGTTTCTGGAACTGGTTTGGACTAAAGCTGCGTTCACATGGATCCATAACGTTTGTAACGCGTAGTCTGTAAAAAGCAGTGGAGGGGGACTGCAGGACGTGCAGAAACAGTCCAGAGATTCAACGAAAAACGATAGATTACGAGAGATCACAAATTGGGCATTGGGCGGAGCGGAGGGTTGTTGGCGTGCGCAGAAGCTAATGCGCACTCGTACGTCGCGTAAAATAAGTATCTAATTTTTCAATTATTTTCAGCCGATCCAAAAGTGAATTTGAGGAATGAGTCCCCCCCCCCCTTCATACCCTTGCTCCAGCCAATCAGGTGGCATTCCGGACGTTACGGATCCATGTGTACCCAGCTTAAGGGCCGGTTCAAGATTATCCTGTAGAATTGATTAGTTGCTTAAGCCTAGTGGATTTCGGAGGTTCCATGACTATGGATGTGCAGGACTTTGCATGTGCGCATGTATCTGCGATTTTTATATGTTGGTAGCTCGCTCTAGCTAGTCCATCATTCGTCAGACGAATGCATTCGTAACTTTGGCTGCAAGAACTCTCTATTATTTGATTTGTATTTTTTCTTCTAATAACCTACTACTTTTTAACCCACTACTACGTTTTTTATTTCAGCATCCGACGAGGTTATGAGGTCTACAAGCAGGTCTGTGCCGCCTGCCACAGTCTGAGGTTTGTCAGCTACAGAGAGCTGATCGGTGTCTCTCACACAGAGGCTGAGGCCAAAGCTGAAGCAGAGGAGCAAATGGTTAGCATCTATAAAACAGCCTATTCCTGTCTTTGCCAAATTTTCTTTCACAGAATACGATATCTTGGTTTTACGTTTTTCCTTTAGATCCTGGATGGGCCTAACGAATTGGGTGAGATGTTCAAAAGGCCGGGCAAGCTATCCGATCGATTCCCCAGCCCTTACCCCAACGAGGAGGCCGCCAGAGCAGCCAACAATGGTGCTTACCCACCTGACCTTAGTTACATCGTTCCTGCACGGCACGGCAAAGAGGTACATCTCGCTTTCATTACACTTATGTTAACATGTTGGTAAATACGTAACTTCCCATAGTGCAGTTAGGACGAAAGGATATGATTTTCTCACCACCTAAAAACCTTTGCTGTAGATGGTGGAATTGTGTGCGTGGCCTTCGAATAATTTTGGTTCTGTGTCCTAATGATCTGATCCATCTCGACATCATTTCCGATGATGCTCACATTGGGAGAGAAGTTGTGGGACAATGAATGATAAGTATGAGTATAACTCATAAGTATCCATGTGTCAATGTTGCCATCCATCACCAGCTTCAATTTAAAAAAAAATCTACATTACCTGATTTATGCGGCCAAAAATCCACCATTCGCCTCATCTTTTAGTGCAACGTTTAGAAAATTGTTTAAAACTCCAATTTCCTAAGAGAAGACAATTCCAAAATACGTTTCAGACCATCCTGAATTTACTGCCAAAAGAACATGATATCAGATGTATATAAATTTCGTCGGGATGTAGTAAAAATTGCTTTTTAAAAGAAGACTTTATTTTCGAGAAGAAAATTACAGCGGAGAGAGACCTAGATGGGACTAACACTGAGTAAGAACTCGAGCTCGCAGGCTTCTTATATAACCTTGCTCCGCTGTGTCACGAGCGTGGGAAGAATAAAAAAGCTGATACAACAGATTAAGTGTGTCATTCCTGACGATAACTCTCGATGAAATTAAGATTAAAAGTTCCAATTTGGACAAAAACATCGTTACCCATAAATTTCAAAAATGAAAAAGTCTGACAAGTGGCACCTCATTTTCAAGGTTTTCTGCGCTGAGTACGATGGTGAAGTCAGAATTGCGATATCTTATTCCGTTGTCAAACTGGAGCACATGGCTGTTACAATTCTGACTTCACCATCGTGTCAGCGTTGGAAAATCTATAAAATGAGATATTACTCGGCAAAAAAAAATATACAAAATTTGTTATAAAACCAGTAAAATTGAGACATTTTACTTGAAACCAGTTATTTCTTCGAAAATTCGCTCTTATAGCCATGACTGTAGATTTTTATTTTTTTATTTTTAGGACTATATCTTCTCATTGTTGACTGGCTACTGTGATGCGCCCGCCGGAATGGTGCTACGTGAAGGCCAATATTTTAACCCGTACTTCCCTGGTGGTGCTATCTCCATGGCACAGGCCTTATACAACGAGGTAAGTTAATTGAAATGTATATTGTTACCTTGCCGGCGGGTATTTGTGGGGTCGTAGGAGGTTTAGTGACATGAAAATTTTGAAAAACCTTCGTCCCGAGCTTTCGGCTTTGTTAAGCCATCTTTTTTTTTTAATATGCGCACAACTTTTTTTTTTCCTGCTTTTGTAATTTATTCAAGAAAACAGTACACAATACACATAACGAACATTTTCTACTGTCTAAGTACATAATGATAGTTCCAAAATTAAGGTGGATATCTAGCCTAAGGTCCTGTGACCCGTAAAGGCTCGTCTATTCCCTGCATTTTAAGTAGTACAATTAATGCATCTGAAACGCTTATTTTAATTGGTATTAGTTGTATACAAAATATAGGTACGACATCTACCTTGAAGTACTCTAGTAATCGTAGTTACTCAAAAACTACCTACACTCTAATTATCGTAAATTGAACCTGTCTATAATTTTACTTTCATTATTTCCAAGTTCAAGATATTCAAGAATTTTTTTTTTTTTTTAATGGAGCCAGCCACGGAATTTGTCGAGTGAAGAAATCATTCTGAAATTGTGGTATTTGGAGGACGTAATTGGCATTTGCTCGCATCGGCTTAACCACCGATTGCTTGGTAAATAAATTCAGATGTTTATGTACATACAATACAGTTCTATGGATGTAAGTTATTCTGGAGGTGAGAACATCGAAGGTTTTGTACTGGGACCTAGTTGGAGAACGCTTATGGGCATTAGTTGCTATTCTTAAAACTGAATTCATTGCTATGTTTATTTTATTAAAGTTAGATGCACAAGTACCGCCAATCACATTTATCCAGCTGACAAACCCCAATTCGTGTAAAACGTCGTAGTATTCTGTTATTGCTACATTTTCCTTTGTTAGTAAAATATTCACGTTTATAGTGAATAGTGACCAGCGATACCAGTGAATATTCGATGATGATGTCAAAATAAATATTCGCTACTACACTCAAGTATCAAAAGAAAATATTCGATAGGTACTACTAAGTATCGAGGGAAAATATTCGATGCTAATGAGTAGGTACTCACTCATATTTAGGGTGTTTTCAATAAGTAGGTGAAAATAAAACCAAACTGTAAGTTCAATAGTAACTTCGATCGATGATGATGTCAAAATAAATATTCGCTACGACACTCAAGTATCAAAAGAAAAATTTTTAATATTCGATAGGTACTACTAAGTATCGAGGGAAAATATTCGATGCTAATGAGTAGGTACTCACTCATATTTAGGGTGTTTTCAATAAGTAGGTGAAAATAAAACCAAACTGTAAGTTCAATAGTAACTTTAACGCGGTAATTAATAGTTTAGTTATGCAGTAACTTCAACTTGATGGAAAAAACCCCGAAAATCCAAACCAAATGTGAACAAAAAGGTTGACAAAGGAACGTACTTAACTTGTACTTGACTCAATCTAATCAACACCCCCAATAGTCCTTCCCCACTGCTCGAAGGAATAATGTTTCTCAACACATTTTGGTGAGAGCCTGGCACTTTTATAGGTTTGTCTCGCCACCTTAATTGCCTATTTTTAATTTTCATCAAGTTCACTTTCCTTTGAGTATTTTTTCCCATGCCACTGAAAATACTGAATACTACCACTACTTACTCATATCAAATGACAAGATTCGACACCGAAAGTATCGAAAGAAAGTATTCGATACTTAACTCAATTTGGTAGGTAGCATGCCACTAAAGTAACTGGACCGGTAGGGATCCACTAATAGATACCTTCCCGGTCCGTGGAACTGGACCGGTAAGGATAGGGTCGTTGTCACTGCACAGAATCGCTCCAATGTGAGACCAGGTTCCACAGTCCCTGTACACCGGCACCACGACAGCCCTACCAACTGTCGTTTACCGCATTTTCGTTGCCCTTCCTTTCTTTCTTTTAATACAACGCTTAATTCAAAATAAATATATACATAAAAATATCTAAACGTGTACATAAATTATGCAGGTTATCGAGTACAGCGATGGTACTCCCGCGACGTCCTCTCAACTCGCCAAAGATGTAGCTACGTTCCTCAAGTGGACTTCAGAGCCGGAGCATGATACCCGAAAGCAGATGGCTATCAAAGTAAATAATCCGATATTTATTTACCATCAAATCGTTGTGATCAAATTTACATTGAACATAAGGCCCACCTCAAGAAGTCAGATAAGCGAGATTTGAGATTACGATCAGATCCAATACCTGGTGCAGTTGCATGAGAACAATAATCGTTCAATTATTGAAGTTCAGTCTTGAATTGCTCGCTGTCTTTCGATTTGGTTGAATTATCCGTGAATTAACACCTTCACTTCCCTGGTGTTTTAAACGAACCGTTCAACCCTGGGAGTTTTCATTCTCTGCCTACTATTGAAATTGTTGTTTGAACGTCCTCATTTCCGTTTTCAGATTATCGCCATCTTCACATTCTTCTGTTCGGTTGCCATCTACTGGAAAAGACACAAGTGGAGCACAATGAAGTCTAGGAAGGTAGTTTTCCAGCCACCCAAGAAATAATGATATTATCAGAACATAATACACCCGCGTAGGCGCTGACACCTTAGTAGTATCAAGAAATCGGTTTATACAACAAAAAGTCGAACTCATTTTTAAGTTTTTATTTTGTAAATAAACCCTCCCCCAAACTCTTGTTAAAACTTCATTTCGAACAGCTCGATCACCTGCCGAAGTCCGCATTTCTGTGCCACCTGTTTTTGTTTGAGGTGATTTTCCGTGTTTGTTTGAAATTAAACAACTTAATTACGTCCTAATACCTTGTTGTATAGTGTATTTTTATTGTTGAAGCTTATACCAATGAGCGATCCTCCGTGTATATTGATTTATTACCACTATTAATGTCATGTAAATAATCCCATATTTATAAACATTGCATTGAAGGTATGTTGTGTATAACACACCTACTGATATTACTTTGGTAGTCAATGGATGATTAATTGTTGAATTTTAAATAAACACTGATGTTCCCGAAAGTAGGTCTTTGTTTTTAAGAATTGTTTTTTGAAAAAGATGTTTCCTCTTGGGCGTAAATAATTAAGTGACTTGTTATGGCGAAGGTCAACGAAAAGAACCAAACTTAGGACAGAACGAGACAGAAAATCGAAATTGGGGACACCCCTCTGATGAGGGTCAGCGATTTTGAGGGGTGGTAGCTGATCCTTAGTCAAGGTGGTCAGTACCATCCCATAGGCACCCCTGGCTTAATATGTCATTTCAAAGGTTTTTTCAAGCTGAATACGATGGTGAAGTCCTATTCACGATACCTTATTTCGCTCTCAAACTTGTGTAAGTACTTTGAAGCAGGGTTGGTACTGTTTTAAACATTTGTTTTAAACAGTGTTTTAAACACATTTTTGGAAAAAGGGGTGTTTTAAAACATTTGTTTTAAATTGTGTTTAAAACATTGTTTAATACTGTTTTAAACATCGTGAGTTGTTTCTTTAAACATCGTGAGTGGACCTGTAGGAGGAAAATGACATTGACCTCATGAGAAATGAGCAACAAAAAACAATGTCATAATAGGTATAATAGATGTGTCATTTTTTCATTTGAATGGTGAATTCGCTATAAATTCACCTCCCCATTCTGCAAAAGTCAATGCATTACGTACTCTCCTGAATATTGTTTCTTGTTGCTACTTCCTATTCCTGTTCCTACCTACTATTCGGAATAGGAATAGTCTATTCCTAATCATTTCTATGAAATTCATAGTCATTTTTACTATGAATCTCCCTCTTCTTCATTTGGTTGAGAATACTGGATCTTCCCCTGGGGCCCTGAGGAATCCAGTTGCGTTTTGTCTGCTGTTCTGTAAATAGCTAGGTACCATGTCTTCGGCTTGTGGGAGGAAGAAAGATCGTGTGTGGGACAATTTTGAGGAGGTACCACCTTCGGGAACCGGTCCGAAATTCACGCGAGTGAAGTGTCGCAATTGCGGAGTGGAGCTTGTGGGGTTGATAGCCCGAATGAAAAAACACATTGAAAAATGTGTGGACCACTTCGGCCCGTCGACGAGTCAACAAAACAGCGAAGTCGTCCCCAAATTGCACACTCTGGATAACTTTGTTGTGACGTTAACGGCATCTCAGAAGGAGGTAATTGATCTTCGTGTAGCTCAATTTGTGTTTGCAACTAACACACCATTCAACACGGTTGAGCATGCTTCCTTCAAAAAAATGCTGTCAGCCTGCATGCCTGGTTATAATCCTCCGAGCCGACATCAAATATCTGGAAAATTCCTCGACGTGAAAGTGAAAGTGAAATTTCGGGCAACACAAACACCATTCAAGGCCTTCCTTTTCAGTGAACACACCGCTAGTGTGCCCCCAAACACATGGTGGAAGGCACTTGGGAATAAAATTTCTGAAGAAACCATGTCACTGGCCCAACAACTTTTCACCGCCACCGCGTCGTCAGCAGGCATCGAACGGCTGTTCCCCACATTCGGAGTGGTTCATTCAAAACTGCGGAATAGACTGGGGGTAGACAAAGCTGGGAAGCTTGTGGCCGTGCTGAAACATCTGAATTCTAGAGCATAACTTGTGTACCTATACGTGTTTTTTTTTTTGCTTTACTTTACTTGTAAATTGTGATCGGGGTTTCTCAAAATTAATTTTCATTTTCAACAAATTACAGAATAATATTATACCATATTATGGTTTAAAAAGAAAAAAATCGGATGGTTTCTTTCTCAGCCCTGTTACCTAAAGCGTTTGTGCCAAGCTTTTGTATACACACAAGCTGCCATATTGCTTGACTGCTTGATGAGCGATCTTTAAAAACTTGTGTTTAAAACAGTTTTAAACAGCCTAAAAAAAACCTTTGTCTCACAGAGGAACAAAACGTTTTAAACTATTAAAATAAAAAAAACTGTTTTTTTTAATTTAAATGAAAAAAACTGTTTTTTTTCCAACCTTGCTTTGAAGATGAAGAATACGTTCTTCATGGTTAAGTCAGAATTGCTGTAATATAATACCCCCCAAAAAACACTCAAGGAAAAATCACCCCGCCTCGCACATATCATTCTTCAGAGGCCGGAAAAAATTATGATATCCACTTTCCCCGCCCGCCCTTTTCCTCATTAAGGAGCTAAGTATAATGAAAAGCTTAACCACTTCACAAGCACCGTACCCCTTTCGAAATCTCCCCTTGGCGCTATTGCGAGACGTTTTTATTACTTCCACAAGCAAGCAACTAATATATTATATATAATGTTTGGTGTCTCTTGGCAGTGGATTCAGCATAATCTGAAACGGATTTTAGTATGAAAATTTTTCGCATTTTTTATTTTAGTATGAAAATATATATATATTTATGTAGGTTGTATTAAAATGACCAAGCTAGTCTTTTTTTCCACAAACTGATCCACCTCCATTTTTTTACTTCTCCACAACAGTTCTTCAGTTTAATGTAAAAACTTTTCACTTCTACATGTAAGTAGCAATCACAACGTATCTTATAAATATTATTCCTGACATAGCATGTAAGTATTAATTCTGTTCTCATCTTATTGTAGGTAACCTCACATGAATAGGGCTTTGTTCCATTGCCGAAACGTCGTGAGAAAATAAACACGGAAAAAAAGACTAGCTTGGTCATTTTAATACAACCTGCTTCTTCACACTAGTCAATCCCATCAACACAATATATTTATGTATGTGTGATTCCAGACGATAACTCGATAGAATTGAGATAAAGTTCAAATTTGTACAAAACGTCTGTCTTGGCAATCGAAAGACCAAGTTCATAGATGGGCAGAATCGGGCCACTCCATGGGTGGGCTTTGGGGAGTTTTAGGGGGGGGGGGATTCCTCACAAAATCACCAAATGAAACATTCTGACTAGTGACACCTCATTTTAAAGGTTTTTGATTGTGAACACGATGGTGAAGTCAGAATTGAGATGATATCTCATTCCGTCCTCAGACTGGACCTCTTTGAAGAGGAAGAAACTTTGTTGTTACTTGATACGATCTTCATGTTAAGTCTGCACTAAACGGAATGAGATATGATATCGCAATTCTGACTTCACCGTCGTGTTTAGCGTTGAAACTAGCGTTTCAGATTATCCAGTGGATTCAGGATAATTTGAAACGGATTTTAGTATGAAAATTTTTCGAAAATTCGAGTTTTAAAAATTTTTGACGGAGAACAATAGCTACATTTTCTCCTAAAATTCGCTAAGAAGGAGAAAAGTGCCATTTTTTATTTGACGGAGTTGAAAATTACGTTTCTCATGAGTTCAGACAGCGTGAAGCTCTGTTTAGAATTTTATGTCTGCATGAAAAGGACGGTTTTTAAATTCCGTTTTGATTGAATAATTGCAGTTTTCACCGTAAAAATCCTTATTCAAATGCCTATAAAGGTGGACTAGGAAAGGGATGGAAAATCCGTTGAAACATCTCTAATTAAAATGCATTTTATTCATTTTTGGGTTTTTTAAGCCTTATTCTGAAGAACGATCATACTCAAGATTTCTGTTTAACTCTCACAAAAATCTGAAAATTCTGAATTGTTGCATAACTCGAATAAAAAAATTCGAGTTTCGTCGATGTAGACGAAATCCTACGACCACTTCGATCTCGTCTCCATCGCCATGAAACCACACCATTTCACCACCGTCGTCGAAACTATCGCTGGTAGTGGTTGGAATGTCGATCTAGTTTACAGTTCAACTGGAATAATAAGAAAATTTAATAAATCCAACGGTAAGCAAATGAATTGAACGCCAACCAAAGTAAGTTTGTTGTTTCCTCCCCAAGCTCTGAAAAAGTTATGAAATACGCATGCACTTGCGTTCTAGTTCTGAGAGTTCTAAAAAAATCGGGGACTGACAGAACCGTTCGGAACTGCGCTTGCGCAGAACAGTTTGGAACGTTCCGAACGCCCACTGCGAACGAAGCTAGTCATTGGATTCGTGATTTAGAGCAACCATCAAAGGTAGTTCTCAATAAATTTTTCATCATTCAAATTCTACCTTCATTCTTCATTAAACAAAGAAATTTTCTTTGTTTATATATTCGAAGGATGAGCAAACTTGATGGTGTTATACACAAAAAGTAAATAAATATTTTTTAAAAAAATCCTAATTTCTTATGGGGAAGCGCCGCTTCTACGCTCCTAATTACATAGTGACCCACACTACTGTCAATTTGCTGGGAAGACCTACTGTCAATTTGCTGGAACAAGCAAGAGTGAATCTATGAACAATTTTTATTAATTATAAACAATTTTCCACTACACCCATTCAATGGTAATTCCATGAGGGCGAAATTCGCGTTGAATTGAAAAGACGAGTCTTCAATGAAAGGAGGCAATATCTCGTCAAAATCCTTTCTTTCAAAAATCGTGCGTTCGGAACAATGTAATTACAAGAAACAGCAGTTGGTAGCTTACAGATTCCTTATTCTACTTTCTGTCTTTTGTTGTCTCCAGAAATAACCAGGATGCCCAAAAGAATAAGCGAAGTCCCCAGCCACCATACGGGAGATGTGGTTTCCGAGAATATAAACACACCAAACAGCGCCTGAAAAGACTCAATTGAATGAATCATAATGGACAACAAAATTGTAGTCACTCTTATATTGTTTAGAGGGTGCTCACCGATGCACAGTACACGGAAGCAGTTGTGAGGAGAGTAGGAACAAAAGATGAACTAGATTCGTTCAAACTTTTCGAAAACATCATCATGCCCATGGAATTGACACAAATCATCAGTAACCAACAGAGTCCATTCACAAGCCAAGAATCCTGGAAAATCAACTGCGTAAATGATAGTTGAACGGTAACTTTTTACTAGCTAGTTTGAATTTCTCGCTCATACAGAGGAAATATCAGGACACCTGTAGTCAATAAAAAAAAAAAAAAAAAAAAAAATCCACCATCATGCAGCATGGCTACAAGAGCGAATTTTCGAAGAGATAACTAGTTTTATAACAAATTGTCTCCTTTTTTTTACCGGGTAACACTTGAGTTTATACATTCTTCAACGCTGAACACGTTGGTGAAAAAGAGGTAAACTTTATTAGGACAGTTACACACGGTTGGATGGGGAACGAACAACAGGGAGACCAGACTGCCCGCTGAAGCCTTGCTGATATAGCAGCAAGGGAATGTTTGCACGTAAGGACATTAGAAGAACAATACATCGTTTACATAACTTACATAATATGTAAGTTATGTAAACGAGGTATTGTTCACCGTTCCAAAAATTTTTAAAACTCGATTTTCCGAAAAAGTTGTATACCCAAATCCGTTTCAGACCATCCTGAATCCACTTCCAAAAGTCACCAAAAATTATATTATAAATCACAATAAATTAAATAATACAAATTAAATAATAATTATATTATTATTTTATTATGGACCATCGAAACGGAGGAGAAAAAATCACTGCAAAAATCGCAATGGGAAAACCACAATTTGAAATTTAGCCCAAAATTTGGAAGGTTTTCACTCATGAGTTTGGATGACCTCAAGTCGGCTGGGACTGGGTTCCAAGGCAGAAACCGACAAAAGGGAAGTCGAAGAAGTTTCAACCTTGATAATGGCTGATAAGAAGGTTTGGTTGTTGAGTTGAGGTTTTCTGTGGATTTGCTCGATAGTTCTTCTATTTTTCAGTCACCTGTCCTTAAACTTTTGCAAGGCACTGTATAATATAGCTGAGAGGGAGTATAACTTTTGGCAATCCAGGGCTAAGAGCGCAACACGTTTGGCTACAAAAACGCAACACGTCTGGCCACCAAAACGGTACGCGTTTGGCCACGAAATTACTAATATTATCAGAGAGCCACTTACCAAATTGGATGTCTTCATAGAATTTAAACACAAAGTTTTCATGACTAATATATTAGTAAGGAGATGTATGGCTTCATTGTCCTCTGGTCACCAGACATAAGAAGAACAAATGGAAGTATCTTTGAAGGGATCTTTGAACAGAGAAACCCGAAGGAGAACTCTTGAACAGTTCACAACCAAATCGTACGGGGGACAGTAAATCGGCTCCCTGTTGGTCTAGTTGAGCACGGGGCCGTATGAATCGGGTCCCATAAAGACGGGACATAGATCAAGTGGACGGGGGGGTTGCGGAATAAAAACATCCCCCAATCAACTGATTAGTACCATATAGATTAGTTGGACATAATATGTCCCAAGTATATACTATAATATCACGTAGAAATTGATTTACGACACCGTGGCCAAACGGGTCGTAAATTGTATGGGCAATCGTGTCGCCTCTCCAAGCCCCCTTCAGAGGCCTTGGTGGGCAAACGTGTTTCATCGAGCTGAGTACCTGCATAGAACTTACAAAGCTTTCATGTCGTGCTAGGAGTGGCGGGAGTTTCCCAAGTGTGCTGCCCATAGCACTTAGTCCTCCCCCAATCACTGAGTTGTATACGATGTTCATTTTGTTTGATGGCATCCTAAAAGGAACGACGATGAAGTATGTACACCCCTAATCCAAAAACAATTTACAAGGATCGTGTTGAGGCTCTACTACAAGTAACAGAGGATAAATAATTTTATGACAGTAATATGAAACACAACTCTTTCAATAACCAAGTACCTAAGTACTTGTATCAAATAGCTCAAGAAGTACTCACCTGTTGACGTTAAAGATAGACTTTACATCCCTAACGAGTGACAGCGTTAGTTGCTGATACGTTAGTTGCCGCCTACTGAGTATAAAATTGATAAGGCATTTTAATTAGATATCAACATTATTAATCAACTGAGTAGGTATTCATACTATTCAACAGGTGACATATCGCTCTAGTTTCCAGTTAGACCAACACCCAGGAATTTTGTACCTGCAAAATTGAATTGAATTGGATTTTTGACACTCACGAAGACTCATCCCTTCAAAAATACGATTAATAATTTATGAGGTTATAAGTTTTGATATCTTGTGATGGCTACACTGAAAAATGGTTCTAAACTAACTTGTAAGTTAAAAAGTGCTAAGCATAGCATTTTTACATCCCTTTTTAAAGTTGTCCAAGAAATAAATATTTGAATGGGGCCACCCTTGCAGTCAGATCGCAAAAATAAGAAAGAATATCTCGAAATCCTACTAATGAGTGAGGTATTAAGATGTCACAGGGAAATATAGAATATTTGAACGAATCAATCAGAGCCTCTGATTCAGAGGTCGGAAAAATAAATTTGAAAAATCTGAAAGATTGATAGTATCAATCTGATACAGTTGATTGGTTTGCTGTTGTTTGGTGGACATGCCGTTTCAGGGATTCTATAGAAACGAGGTTTAGTATCCACGCATGGAAGAAGGAACCTTCTTCCATGGTATCCACGCTTCAAAGGTAATGGAGGAACCGAAGAAGAAGTTCTGCTCAACTTCGACACTTTTGTCAACCTTGCAGTAGTCGCTGAAACGGAGGAAGATGGCGGACGGAGAGGCTCGCGAAGAACCTTGTCCAGGAGGTCGTGGGCGGCCCGGGAACGGCGATCAGGAACTTCTGGGACCGGGGGGCATTGTCGGACCCGACATCGGCCTAGGTAACACCAACAATCCGCCGCAGTTCAACAGAAACATGCCCAGGCCGGAGTGTGAAGGTTCCAGTACTCCAGGTTATCTTTGCATCTTGTTTATCACTTATTTTCAAATTTTGACAAATTCACGAAATTTCAACAAAACAAAGCTCCATCATTCCGATTACGTTCCATTTGCTAAACGTCAATAGCACACGCTTATGAAGCATGTTAGGCCGTAAAACTTGAGCAATTTTGTTCCCCATCATTGAGTTCTCAATCAATCGATTATCCTTGAAGCCCGCTCTGCGTAGCTCTAGTCTCTGTTTTCAACTTGATTTTACAATAGAAATGAATCCTATGTTTACACGGAGAGAGATTTCCAAAGTTCAGCGTAGCGGCTGCATGTTGTCTAGATCAAGTACCTACCAGTTCCACCAAGTATACCCATTCCAATTTGTATTTGTCCTCATACCTTCGTTTGTCGCATTGGAGTGATAACATCTCAAATACATCTTGGGTACTTGATTAGTAAAATAGTAGATACACCCTGAACGTGTGTTCAGAATTGACAATATTTTTGGTTTATTATCTTCGATAATGAACCATTGAAATCGCCCAAAGAAAAAAAAATTTTAACCCCCCCTCAAAATTTGTTGGTTTACGTTTCAAGATACGTAGATTCAGAAAATCGAAAAAAAAAAAAAAACTCTGCAAATTCTTGACACAATGGTTTATTATCTTCCTTGTGCAGATCACCCTTCTGTCTATACCAGACTGTGTTGCAAATCGGCACCATACCATATTCTCACCGTACTCATACCATACCATACGAATTTCTTTCCTATCATACCATACTGTACTATACCAAATCATACATACAATAATATACCATACCATACTCATACCATGTCATACACACCGAGTGAATATTGAAATGTCATCTATATCTGACCTATATTTAAAATTTCAAGTATCTAGCTCATCATCAAAATTTAATTTGTTTAAACAAATAGGTATTATTTAAACAATTTTACAGACAAGAAACCGAGTGAATCCAGTTCTGTGATCCAGTTCTGACCTATTTTTAAAATTTCAAGTCAATAGCTCATCATCAAAATTTAATTTGTATTATTACAAAAAGGTATTATTTAAACAATTTTACAGATGAGAAACCGAGTGAATATTGCAATGTGGTCTATCCCCGACTGACGGTTAAAATTTCTAGACTTAAGTTTACCTGGAAGATGAAAATTCCAATGGTTCATTATCGAAGATAATAAACCAAAAGGCAGTTTTATTCTGGGCGGCTACCCGGGACCCACCTAACGGCCGTTTTCGACGCGAAGTTTAGTGTTTTTCCTAAACCTTTGCGCGCTCACTGTGAACGAACGGCTGGTCGCACAAAAATCCAATTGGTCTTAAAAGATTCGAAATTTTTCAGGTCATTCAAAAGTGAACTAAAAATGACACCGTTCCATGAGAAGTTTTAGAGATATGACATTGTCGAAATTTCAAAGTTCGTTTTGAACCCCTTCCCCTTGACCTAGGGTTATGAAAAGTTTCGAGGATCATTGTGGGGCTGGTCCAAACCCAGAAACCAAATTTCGTAATTTTAGCCCAACGCTAACTGGGCAAAGTGCCACGGACGGCGGACGCGTGGTACGCGTGGTTGTCCACAGGGATCCGTCCTGGGGGCAGCAATATGGAACCTTGTGTTTGCGGGTCTGCTCAATACCCTAAGGGAGGAGGGGTTTGTGGCGGTGGCGTACGTTGACGACCTCGCCCTCGTGGTGGAGGGGCAAACCAGGGAGGGAGTAAGGCAGGAGCTGGAACGAGGAAGCCGTCTGATCAAAGACTGGTGCGCGGGTGCCCGACTCGAGTTGGCGGAATCAAAAACCCAGGCAATCGTGTTCAGAGGAGCAGGGGACTCCAGACACCCCACTAGGTTCACGGTGGGGAATACGAGAATTGAGGCGGTGCACGCTGTAAAGTACCTTGGAGTAACCCTGAACCGCCAACTGAACCCCGCTGCACATGTGGACACCCTTCTTACCAAGGCCATGCAGGTGGCTGGGAGCGTTCGGGGATTGTCGGGCCGAGGGTGGGGCGCGAACTTTGACCAGCGGCTGCACTATTATAAGACAGTGTTTCTTCCAGCAATTACTTATGCAGCATCAACGTGGTGGGACCAACCAAGCGGAGGCATACGCCTGAAGATTTTGCGGCTCCAAAGAGCGGCACTCCTTGCTGTGACCAGGGGCTATAGAACGGCCTCAACACTGGCACTGCAAGTAGTGGCCGGTTGCATTCCATTGGACCTAGCAATGGACATGAGAGTGGCTGAGGCGGCTGTGCGATGGCCCGCTAGAACCTGCGCACGGGTTCACCCAGAACTCCTGGCGGAGACCCGGGCGACATCCTCCGTACAGGACAAGAGCAAGGAAATAGTGGAGTGGGGGTTCCGCAAGTGGCAGCAGCGTTGGGATGCTGGAACGACAGGCAGACTGACTCACGGCTACCTTCCCAATGTCAGGCAAAGAATGGAGACCAGATGGCTGCAGCCGAGTTATGAAGTTACCCAATTACTCACAGGCCATGGTAACTTCAGTGGGAAGCTGCATGAATTTAGACGCCGTGACACCCCGGCCTGTCCGTGCGGAGAGCCCCAGGAACTGGCTGAGCATGTGGTCCGCTACTGCCCTATGTACAATGCCCAGCGAGAAGAAATGGTGGGTGCAGCAGTCTATGGCGCTAGCCTCGACAGCCTTCTGTCTACAAAAGAAAGCTGTAGCAGATTCCATGCATTCTGCAAGGTATGGTCACGCATGAGAGGAGAGGGCGCGGAACCCCCACCCCCCTCGGACGACTGAGTACTGGGGTCCTTTTTAGATTAGTGTAGATTAGGAATAGGTTAGCTTAGCATAGGTTAGGATTAGCGGTGGGAGGAAATTCATACAAGTACTCGCTACAGTAGAATAGACATATATGTGATACTAGTTTAATGTTAACGATCTGTGATAATTACATGTTAGATTAAGCCTTTTTAAATTTTGTGCTTGAATGGATTGAGTGGCGGAGGTGTCTACCGGTCTTGGGGGGGCAGCAAACCGGTAGGTGATTATAATTTTGCCTTTGTTGATTTCTTTTGTTTGTTCTTTTATTTTGATTTTGTTAATTTACTTAGGGCTGTTCGGCCTCCTGCAAAAAAAAAGCTCTGCCACAACGGGTGCCAGGAGGCCATCTAGGAAGGGTGGGCCCGGGACCGGTGGGATTCCTCCAATCCCTCGGTCTATTGTGTGAATGCAACAACTGTGAATGTGTTTGTTATTGGCGTGACTGTAATTTATTACCGTGTGAAAGTATTACACATAAGCAACCCGACTGTGATTACCGCGTTCCTCTATGATAACTGATTAACTGTGATAACCTAGGCTAGCTTAGGATAAGGACGGGGAGGAAATTTATAGTAGTACTCACCCGTCACTCCTGTTTGTTAATAAATGCCTGCCGATGATTGAAGAGCCGCAAGATACAAGAAGAGGCGGCGAGTAATGAGGCCGAGCGATATATATATAATGACAAGCCTGCCGATGATTGAAGTGCCGCAAGATATAAGAAGAGGCGGCGAGTAATGAGGCCGAGCTAAAATACCTACGAGAAATGCCTGCCAATGACGGAAGAACCACAAGTTATGAGAAGAGGTGGGGAGTACAGAGGCTGAGCTACGTAGAAGATGGATCACTTCCCACAGGAAGTGATCTACCCCTCTGCCCCTAAAACATCCCGTACAACACCCGGCACCTCCTCGTGGTCCGTCTGGACATGCTTTGCATGACTAAGACCGGAGGGGGCAGAAAAAAGGGGGTCCTGCTGTGCTTGGCATAGAAAATGCCATAAGCCTGCCCTGGAGATAATGAGCCTGAAAAACATTGTTATGGGCCACTGGCCTAGGTACAATGTTCAAAAGATCAGTGCACAGCAGGACGGCTCTACCCCTCTGCCCCTAAAACATCCCGTACAAAACCCGGCACCTCCTCGTGGTCCGTCTGGACATGCTTTGCATGACTAAGACCGGAGGGGGCAGAAAAAAGGGGGACCTGCTGTGCAAGGCATAGAAAATGCCACAAGCCTGCCAAAAAGTTTGCTCCAGAGATAATGAGCCTGAAAACATTGTTATGGGCCACTGGCCTAGGTACAATGTTCGAAAGATCAGTGCACAGCAGGACGGCGGACGGGGGACGGCGTACGGGTGACGGACGGCTTTTTTTTATTCGATTTTCTGAATCTACGTATCTTGAAACGTAAACCAACAAATTTTGAGGGGGGGTTAAAATTTTTTTTTCTTTGGGCGATTCCAATGGTTCATTATCGAAGATAATAAACCAAAATCCGTCCGTCCGTCCGCCGTCCGCGCCACTTTGCCCATCTAGACAGAAGGGTGATCTGTACAAAGAAGATAATGAACCGTTGTGTCAAGAATTTGCAGAGTTTTGTGGGTTTGGAATCACTTATTTACCAATGTAGAGGTCAACATTTCTGATAGGACTGATGAGCGACCATTTGAACTTACCGAGTGTTGAAAAAACGGCACAAACAATGTGTAGGATTTAATGATTTACAGTATGTTTTTTCAATGCGGCTTTCCTCTAAATCTTCCTGGATTACACTAGAACACGAATATCTTCCTCTTCTCGTGGAATGTATTCGACCAGTTTTCACCTTTTCTAGTTCGTCTTTGGGTTTTCAGGTAACGAGGCGAGCCCTCAAGTCTCGTTCACATTTTCACTCCGCCACTTCCTAAGGGAAAATGCGGATGGGGCCAGAGGCGGTTACATGGAAGGCGGCGGCGGAGGATCGCACCATTCGCCTCCCAGAAACCAAGATTTAGGGCAGGGCCTCCCGGATTTCGTCCAGGATCATCTCATCGTGGAGCAGTCTTACCTCGGAGGGCATCAGTGAGTTAATTTGTTATAGTGAGAATGAAATGGACATTAGTGCTCAGGATTATCAAATGCTTGTGAGTGTTGGAAGCTTTATTAGCCTCCGATTCCACTTGACAGGGTTTACAGATACACAGTTACCTAAATATTTTAAGGCTATTTTGTATGTGTTACAAGTAGTTACCAAATCATTGTAGAATGGGAATGTGAAAATCACAATCTCACCAAAAAACACTCGCAAATATTATTCTACAGCAGCCAAAAAAAGTTATATCCTCTTCACAAGCACCGTAACCATTTCGAAATCTCCCCTTGGCGCCATGGCGAGAAGATCGTTTATCATATTATACAAGCTAAATTTGTTGGAAACGCCTTATTCAGTGTAATATTTTTTTAAGATTTGTGTTGAATCTTAGAAAGCTATAACACCGAAGGGGGCATTGAAAACAATTTAGCATCTATGTATAATATGGTAAACGATCTTCTCGCCTTGGCGCCAAGGTACGGTGCTTGTGAAGTGGTTAGGACATCTCTGGAAGGAAAAGGGCGGGCAGGGAAAGTGGATATCATAACTTTCTCCGATTGCTGTAGAATAAAAATCCAACGGTATCCTCAACTTTTAATTTACATATTAATTTAAGGGAGTTAGAGCCGTTTTACTGAGACAAGGTCGAAAACACGAAAAAAGTCGGGTTTTTTGTTGAGTAATGAAAAAACTCTAGGAGGCACGTTTTGTTGCAAATTAGCTGTAGAATTGATTCCTTGAGTTTGTCCCATATTTACTGTAGACACCCTCTAGAGCTAACTCGGCTCCCTTTAGAGCTTTCTGTTATCCACACCAAATTTCAAGCCTTGGGTATCAGAACACGAAGAAAAACATGGTAAGGGGTTTTGAAGTTATACAACTAGGCTCCCTTTAGACCTAGCGACTTGAAAATTTCAGGGCTTTTTCTATTATCCACACCAAGAAGATCCACTCCAAATTACAAGTTGATCGGCTGTGGACCCGTCAAAGTGGCCAAAATCAGCCTAAATCTCTGTTTTGTAACTTGTAACCTGTGTTTTGTAACTTTGAAACCGACCCCAATGCTTTGAGGACGTAACGGCCAAGGAGGATATTGGCGTAAATTGTTTGTGTTCACGAAGGAAGAGTGGAAAAAATGTTCCGTTTCACAGAATCGTTGGTGGGAAACGTCTATGACGTTGGTACACATCTGTTGCTCAGACCGACACTCTTGAGACATGTGTTATCCCCGGATGAGAGTTGTCCTCGCGACCAGTTTTTTTGGGCGATTTCTGAATAGTTATTTATATAATTTTCAATTGAGAAACGGCTTTTGATGAGTTGGTTCCAAAAATGGAAATAGATTTAGAAAATATCCGATTGGCTGTTGAGAAGAATCTTCTGAATTATATCTGATACTATTAATGGGCAGTAGAGTTAACAAGATGTGTAGGGGAGTTGGTTTTACCTACAACGCCCCCCCTTGAGACTTTTTCAACTTTTCTTACTTTTTCCGGTTACTTTAGGATCTAATCTATGAAAGAAATGGGGCAATCATTATTTTATACACCATGTGTGAACGTGAGCGGCGATTTTCCAAAAAATGAAACAGCACATGGGGTACCTAGAAACAACGAGAAGAAAACACACACTTTAATGAAAAAGAAAAAAAACTTCGTTTCTCCAATAGGTAATTATTTCTTCCATAAAATAAATATTTCAAGAAAGCGTCCTTTCTAGTTTTCCTCTGTCAATTTCGCACCATTCTGAAACAAAACGAAAATCCACAATCATGCAGCGAATTTTCGAATAAATAGTTTTATGTAAAATGTTTCCATTTTAATGGTTATATAACAAAAAGCTTGTCTCCATTTCTGCCGAGTATCACCTCAGCTTATAGATTTTTTTAATGCTGAACTGTTGAAGGTATATGTATGGACGCTTAAGCCAGAAGACAACCACCACCTCTTCTTCGCCTTACACTTTATGTTACAATAACCTTTCGTTTACTTCTATTCATTATGCTCACGTGTTTAAAATTACTTGATATTTTTATAAAACGTACGCTAATTCATACGCGTATTTCTATTAATTCCTACAGGTTATGGGCCCAAAAGTATAGTGCCAAGATAATTATTTTTCGAGTTTGTGGAGTGATCACCGGCATTTGTGTTGCTTGTTTACTTGTGACACTTGGGTTTTACAGGCTCAAGCTGTGCTGATCAAGGCGGTAGCGTGAAAATACGTCGATGGCGAAGAACTATGTCCTACAGAAACTGACGCAAATGCTGATGTTAGCCTTCCAGCAAGATCAGATATTATTCTGATGGTGTCCTCTCAAGAACTCCGTCATATCAAATTGGGCTGTCGTACATCTAAGCCTGCAAAAAGGCTCATTCTACACGAAATGAGTGACGTTGACAATATAAGGGATCATGTCAACGAATTTTTTGATGCTGTTGACAAACATGCTGATATGGAAATATCTATACATGATGACCTACAAGCAATCATGCAATCATGTTACTATATAGTTTAGATCCTTCATTTGAAAACTTTCGTGTGACAATAGAGTCACGTGACATATTACCTACTCCAAACCAATTGAAAATCAAACTTTTAGAAGAAACTGAGGCTATAGGCAGGGACTCATCATTCCTTCACACAGAGAAAGCCTTTTATGCTAAACACGAGAGGAATCAATCAAAATTTCATTCAGAAGCCAACGCCAAAAAACAAAGGTGTGGCAAAGGTCTCTAGAGCGATACTATGTCAGAACATAGCTAAGGCAAACAGACTGCACTTTCTATTCAGAAGAGCTTTGCCTAACTTCAAAACAAGAAAGGCCCATCAGCGTACTTAACTGGTGTCTTGATTCTGGCAGCACTTCACATGTTTGCAAGAATTATGAGTTTTTCGATAAAATTTCAAGCGTTTCGGTTGAAACTTCTCTCCAGCTTGCTTCAAATAACCATAAGACATCAATTTCTGGTAAAGGGCAGGTCTCAGTGCAAATTAATGACACACTTGTTAAGCTTCCTGATACCCTGTACGTACCTGATCTTTCCACGGATCTAGTAGGTATCCGCTGGAAAAATAACTGAAAAGGTGTACATAGTAAAATTTGACAAAAATAAGGCATGGATTTACAAGACTAATAACGAAGTGTTATTGACAGCCCAGAAACTGAATGGCCTATAATATTATTATATCGAATCCTCTGAACAAAAAAGACTGAACAAGCTAATTTAGCAACCACTTCAAACATTCAGGAGTGACACACTAAACTAGGTCATGTAAATGAAAATGACTTGAAACTTGCTTTAAATAGAAAATTGCTGAGTGGACTGGCCTTCAATAAAAATGAACGCTTGGGTGATTGTGAGGTATGTGTTGAATCCAAAATGACGCGAGCTCCGTTTTCCACACGTGACAACCCAAAATATTTCTTCAAAATTCAGACGGTCAAGGCTACAGCCTCTCCACCTCCACCGATTGACTTGAAGTTGGGCACAGAGCTTCTTTTCAACTTTAGCAAGTGCATTTTATCATATTCAAATCACTAGATCTAAGTGGAGCCGAGTTATATAACTGTGACTTACCAGCACTACGTCACACTAAAGTTTAGGGAATACTGGGAAACCAATAAGAGAAACACTCCGGACACTGTACTGATTGACGTTTAATTTGATGAATTTAGAGGGAAATTGCATACGAGTCTGCAACACATTGGGACATTTTATGTCTTTAAAGAAGTGATTCAAGAACCTTCGAACAATGCTACATCACCTACCCCAGTAGCGTAGTTGTTATACTTCATAAATTATGAAGCTTGCATTCGTATAGACAATATAAATTATTGAGAATGATCACCTGTGTGTAAACAATTATTTAAACAATCACGCTCATACCGCTTGTTGGCCACGCACTCCGCAGTGGTTAACGTAATATGGTTAGGTAAATCGAGAGCTATCCAACGAGTGGTGAACGATTTTTGTACGATGATAACTGGCGAAGATAAAGTTCCGTAGCAACGAATCGGTTGTAAGCGAAAATCATCAGAAATTTTCGTCAACAGTTTTCGTCAACAATTTTCGTCAACAGTTTTCGTCAACAATTTTCGTGACGATTTTTTTGTTTGTGTGCCATAGCAAAGACATAAAAAGAAACCAATAAGAGAAACACTCCGGACACTGTACTGATTGACGTTTACTATGAATTTAGAGGGAAATTGCATACGAGTCTGCAACACATTGGGACATTTTATGTCTTTAAAGAAGTGATTCAAGAACCTTCGAACATGCTACCTACCCCAGTAGCGTAGTTGTTATACTTCATAAATTATGAAGCTTGCATTCGTATAGACAATATAAATTATTGAGAATGATCACCTGTGATAGATAGATAGATAGATATAATGTTTATTTGTAGAGGTCATTGACCGTTACAAGAGTTCGTTCAAAAAACTTTCGTGAACAAAATAAGTGTACCTATACTGGCATTATATTAAATAAATATATGAAAAAAGAAAATTTATAATAAATACTTCATTACAGCACATAATATCATAACTGTATAAATCGACAGTCTATTGGTGGCAAAGCAATTCATTCGTTTGCAGAGAAGGCACGCAGCATCAGAGATTGGGCCACGAAGTTGTAGACTGCGAAAGCCTTCGCACCGTCTTCACCCACGTCCAGGACATCACAAAGAACCGATTCCAGCTCGCTGGTACTCATGCTTCCAAGGGGTTTCCCCGGTTTTATGTAAAACGAAAGGTAGTGGCGCCGATACGGATCATACAGCGGGCATAGCAGAACCCAATGTATGGCATTCTCTACAGCTCGCAAATTGCAATGCATACATGGCATCGTGCCATCTATTGTGTACGCCACTCTCTTATGGTAAAAGCGGGCAATATCCTTCGACGCAAGGCGCAACTGTGCCAAGAGCCTTTCCACATGGATGTTCCTGTGGTTCCCCAAATAGTGCTGTCTTCTTCCAAACTCGACTATCCGCCTGTAGAGCGGATTGAATGCAGAATCGCAAGTCCTCTGAATATCAAGGGACCAACAATGGTTGATGTACCGCTGCAGTAAGCCATTCAGTTCCACACCCAGCCTGTCAGAGGTCATGTCCTCCAAGAGATCCGCCGCTCCAATCGCTAACAGTGAGGCTTTTATTTTGGTGAACCAATTGTACCTTGGATCATTATTTGAGCCATCAGCATCCGACCTCATCAACTCCTCCAAGCAGACCCTCGGCCACCTCCCACCGCTCATCCTCAAGATCTTAGCTAGGTATTTGAGCGCACGTGAAAAAATGTGGGCGCCAAGACGAACTTGTCCGCACTCAAGCCTAAGGTAGTGTCCCGGGGTGTTTCTCGGCAAGCCCAATTGGGATTTTAGGAAAGCTGACTGGACAACTTCAACTTCTTCTCCGCACCATATACCCCAGACCTCCGCCGCGTACAGCAGGACCGACTCGACCATGGTCTCAAAAAGTTCAGTCTTGGCATCCCATGACAGTACTCTGCCCCTCCAGAAGATTTCTCTAGTACAGCCCATCGCCATTTTGCTCTTGGATATTGCCTGCTTCGCCTGCACTTTGAACTGACCTGAGCTTGAGAGGGTAACTCCCAAGTACTGGAATTGACGCACATATTCCAAGGAGACCCCTCCACAGATTATGGGTCTCATCCTTCTCATTCTTCCACGGCAGAAGACCATAACTTTGGTTTTTTTATGATTAATGGTTAGCTTGTTCACATCACAGTATTCCTTAAAAGCATTCATTTTCCGCTGGGCGTCTGGAGGCGAGTCCGCCAGAAGCCCCAAATCACCAGCAAAGGCCAACAGCAGTAGCTCCCGCCCACCCATCGGAATACCATGGCAGCCCCTCTCCCTCATAAAATTGACACAGTCAGACATGAAAATGATGAATAACAGGGGGCTGAGTGAATCTCCCTGAAGCACCCCCGCCGTTATATCCTGGCTGAACTCCACGCCCACCAGTGGCTGAATCCCGAAACAGGCTCCTCCATAGAATGATTCCATCATCTTAATGAACCGAGAGCTCACTCCCAACAGTCTCAACTTGGCCCAGAGTAGCTCGTGCTCTATAGAGTCAAACGCGCGGGAAAGGTCGACCATAATTGTGAGTAAAGGGTGCTTCTTCTTGAGCATCGTATGGCATGCAATGGTATGGAGAGCGAAGATTTGGTCAGAACAAGACCTCCCCTCCCGAAACCCCGCCTGTTCCTCTGGGAGAATTCCATTAGTCTCTGCCCACCCCTTCAGCCTATTTGCCAGTATGCTTGTAAAGAGTTTGGCCATACTGTTAATTAATGCTATGCCTCGATAGCAAGCAGGATCCATTTTGTCTCCTTTTTTGAACAGAAGCCGCAGTGAAATGTCTCCCCATCCATCTGGCACAGCTCCATTCTCTAGAATGTCATTGAACATTAGGAGGACATGATGCCTCCAGTTCTCGAATGATCACCTGTGTGTAAACAATTATTTAAACAATCACGCTCATACCGCTTGTTGGCCACGCACTCCGCAGTGGTTAACGTAATATGGTTAGGTAAATCGAGAGCTATCCAACGAGTGGTGAACGATTTTTGTACGATGATAACTGGCGAAGATAAAGTTCCGTAGCAACGAATCGGTTGTAAGCGAAAATCATCAGAAATTTTCGTCAACAGTTTTCGTCAACAATTTTCGTCAACAGTTTTCGTCGACAATTTTCGTGACGATTTTTTTGTTTGTGTGCCATAGCAAAGACATCAAATGTCAAAAGCGACATCAAGTGTACGACCAAAATAAATTTCACATGGTACTCTATTATCCATTACTTCGTATGCGAACTGTAAACAAAAAACTCTCTGCCAGGCTGTCCACCATCAAAAATCCCTAGGCTCTACACTGCAACCAACCGCACAACACCAAAATGCTGTAATTCTCCAACCACAACAATAACCTCAATAATCCTGTTTGCGCCCTTAACATTTTCTTCTTGTTCAGTTAGCCAAGGCTACAACCTCACGACCTTCGCCGATTGACTACAAATTTTGCACAGAGCTTCGTTTCAACTTTAGCCAGTTCCTTTTAAAAGATTCAAGTCGCTAGGTTTAGAGGGAGCCGAGTTATATTACTTCAAATATATAGTAAATGACATGGTAAAAAGAATACATTGTATTCTTCTTCAGTTAGGCAAGGCTTAGAGCCTCTCCTTTATTCTTGTTTAATTTATTAATTTCATTAATTTATAACGTTATTAATAAATACATTCATAATTTTATTAATTTGCTTAATTTATTCTTGCATAATATGCAATAAAATCTCCCCTTGGCGCCATGGCGAGTCGTTTTTATCACTCCACATCTATATTATATATCTATTATACCTATTTATTATGTACATAGATGTGCAGTAGAAAGGAAAAGGGCGGACGGGGAAAGTGGATAATAATAGTGGATTTTTCACGGAGAGATTTTTGGGGGATTTCACATCTTTTTGTGGTTTAACTTGAAAAGACCAGTAGGGGCAATATCAATAGATATATAATATAGATGTGGAGTGATAAAAACGACTCGCCATGGCGCCAAGGGGAGATTTTATTGCAGATTGCGTATTGCGTATTGCTCTGTGATTGGTCGAGGCCATGGAAGTACACTCCCAACCTTCGACGCTGACCAATCACAGAGCGATACGCAATCCGGACATTCCGCTCCATGTGAACTCGTCTGTAGTGGAAGGTGACAAGGCCTTCCCCATACATCAAATCTGGCGGACTATGTGCCTATTCAAATGTGCCTGGACAATTTGCCTTCACATTGTTGAACTAAGCGTATCAAACATATGGACAATGTTTCCAATGATCAATCCTTCCGTTTCAAGGGAGAACCGACCACATGACAACATGAGGTTTGATCTAACGGAAATGGAGCATATGCAGAGTCGCGACGAGCATATGGAAGGAGCCAGCAGTGGTGTTGCAGCAGCAGGAGTTGGAGGCACAGCCCCTCAACTCGGCCCGTCGTCTTCGGCTTCTGAAGTCGGGTCTTCGAAGAGCCTCCCTGACTTTCTCAGTGACGGCCCGATCAGGCAGCGTGAGAGGGAACCTGCTTCGGTAACTATCGAATGAGTCGCACTAATGTTGCTGTAGTGTTGTGTGCAATAACGGGCTCAGGATGCCAAGCTGCAACTTAAATGGAAGCTGTTTACGAAGAGATAATATACATAAAAAAATTGCGTACCTACTTTAAATAATAATAATCAATCTACCATTTAGTGATCTAGATAGAAGGGTAATCAGCACAAAGAAGATAATTAACCGTTGTGTCAAGAATTTGCAGAGTTTTGGCATTGGTATGTTCTTTCCGCTGGGGTTCATGAATAACTTTGTTGGACGGTAAAAAAAATGTAACGCATTACCAATAAACGCTACCAGTACTGGCTCCATTCCTCGTACACAAGGCTAACTAATTAGAAATCTACTAAAGTGAGGCATATCCCCATGTACCAATGTATCTGCATGTAGTGTAGGTACATACTCAACACCAGTTTTTCTGATTTGCTCTACGTTTGGAGTTGAAAAATCATATTAGAAAATCACTTGCAGAAGTCAAAACCATTAATTGAAACTCGATAACCCCCAATTTTCACCCAAATGGAGGCTATGTGCAAATTTCAATTTTTTTCCGATTGGGATCTATACACCACATAAAGCGCTCTAATATATTATAAAAACGTTGCTAGAAGTTGTAATACAGCTTTAACATAAATAAATAAATAAACATTAATTTTTTAAATCTTTTTGCAACTTTCATTTGAACCCATAGATTATAATCGTTAAATTTAAAGGGGTAAGGGTAGGGGAGTACCCGAGGGTTCAAAAAACAGATTTCGTTTGATCCCATAGATGATAATCGTAAAATCTAGACCCCCCTCCCCCGGGGTATTTTTTTTTTTTTTTTTCATGGGGGGTTTCAATGGTTCATAATCGAAGGTAATGAACCAAAAGTGATACCTACTAACGGTTCATCCAACTATTATTACAGGAAGACTTCCACCTACTAGCATTCGGAATTTTAATCGTTTACTAGATCAACGCACTCGCATTCTTATCTCTTATCACATCCTATTATAGATAGATAGATTCTATTTCTTTTACTCAAGTTACTCCAACTTGACGTTCTATGAAAGCTTTACTTGAACGAGTTTTTCCCGTTTCAGATGCAAATAGAAAATGAACGGCTACAATCGGAAAATGAACAGATAAGAATAGAACTCAGCATGCTTCGTCAGCAGCTGAGTCAGCAGGTCCGGAGGTATGATCAGTTCGCTTGTCGTAAACTCATCATGTACCTCAAGTTTCTGAGGGATCACCTCGTAAAGTAGAGATTTGAGTTCCTATTTCTCACCCCACTCTATTTACCAGACTCTCAATAACTGGTAGAATTCAGTTCAAAATCAGTCTCGCCTTTTTGACGTTTTTGAAAATTTATCTCTCGCTATCCTTATATTAAGACCTACAAATCAAACTAAAGTAGTCTATCATCTGACTGATATTTCATGTTGTAGAAACGAAGATTTAGAAATGGAAGTCACGATCATTCGTTCCAGAGGAAATTGCGTTCCTAACAGTCAAGAAAAAACACACGAAGAATTGGATCGTATGACCGTAAGTTTTCGTTACCTATTTTGGATTTTCATTAATCTGAATAGGAACTACGAGATTCTTTGTTGACTATTCAAGTTGACATTTTTCTGTCTATACAGTTACCTATTTTCTATTTAATGAGCGAATTCTCAAAAATACCCTCCATTGTTTTGATTAATGAAGGATGCCAGGAACGTAAGGGCATAAGTAAGTGCCGATTTAGCGAATTTTAGAAGAAAATGAAGCTATTGTTCTTGGTCCAAAAAATTAAAAAAAAATTCCGAAACATTTTCATACAAAAATCCGTTTCAGACCATCTTGAATCCACTGCCAAACGACCTCAACCGGCAAAGGATATGAAAAGTTTCAACAATCATTGCACCGGCTCCACAAACATCCAAACGTTGAAGTATTGAACCTACTAGGACAACAGAAGAGACATACGGAGACTGATGAGGACCAAACCAATGGACCTTGTCATGACTCACAGTAACTAGTGTGGAGTGATGTGTAGTGGATATAGGTAGTGATCTATGTACCACAGAAACGCTCTAATGTATTAGAAAAACGTGCTAGATGTTTTAACACAGCTGTAACATAAATAAATAAATAATAATAATAATAATAAGGTCATTGTGGGGTTGGTCCAAACCCGTAAACCAAATTTCGTAATTTTAACTCAACTAACTGGGCAAAGTACCGTGGACGGCGACGGCGTATTGGACGGAAAAAAATCGTATGGACGGATTTTTTTCTGCGATTTTCTAAATCTACGTATCTTGAAACGTAAACCAGCAAAATTTAATGTTGATATTATCGAGTACCTAGTTTAAATTATTATTAATTATTATTTTTAGTTATTAATTATTTTTATTACGCATAACTAATAATAATTATTAATTAACTCGATATCTGAAACCATGTGCTGTTCGAATCAGCTGGGCCAGTATGAACATTGACCTGACAGGCTGATCTAAAAACAAATTCTACAAATTAAACTCTATTTAAATTTGAACTAAATCGTTCCTAACTAAATAGGTGTATCGTCCCATTTAAATTTTTCGAGATATGCATTTTTCAAAATTTCAAAATCCGTTTTGAACCTCTTCCTATCATGGATGATTGTGGGGTTAGTCCGAAGTTCGGACTCCGAACGCAAACTGGGCAAAGTACCGTGGACGGCGTACGGACGGATTTCATTTTTTCTTCGATTTTTTGAATCTAGGTATCTTGAAATGTAAACCAGCAAATGTTGGGGGGGGGGGGGGAGTAATTTTCTTTTTCTTGGGCGATTCACTATCGAAGATAATAAACCAAAATTTGGACGGTGCAAGTGGAAACATCTTACTCTCCCTCGGCACCATTTCGTAATATACCGCTTTTGGTTTATTATCTTCGATAATAAAGATTTGGAACCTCCCATGAAAAAAAAATACCCCCTCAAAATTTGCTGATTTAATAATTCACACTACTTGATAATAGATTTTAATAATTAATGATACTTCATAATGATCATTATTCAATCATATAGCGATCTATTCATAAAAACAGATAATAAACCGTTGTGTCAAGAATATGCAGAGTTTTTGAAGAAGAAATCACTCTTGGCACGTTGAAAAATCTCGATGTCACATTTTCAGCAGTCACCAGTAGCCCTTCGAGTGAAGGGAAAGTGGAAGAGATTGACAATAATACCTTTACCTTTCCTTTGCAAATGAGTTTTGTGTAGAAAGCTTTGTTTTTTGCTTTGGTTTTTCATCAAACCAAAAAACAAAGCTTTCTACACAAACTCATTTGTAAAGGAAAGCAACGAATGCCCTCAGCACGTGGGGGGATACCAATCCCTAAGGGACACTTTCTAAGATTCCTAATTTTGCGTTTTACCTAAGGTTACACAAGCAGTTCCTTGGTTTTGTCAAAAATGTTCTTTCCTTTCAACGTTTTTTTTAAAGGATATGTTAGTAGATTTCAAGCATTTTTGATTTATTTATTTATTTATTTATTTTTTAATAGAAACGATGTGCAAGAAGTTTGACACTCGAGCCGTTCTGAACTTTTGACTAAATATATTGATATACCTATCGTACCTACAGTTTTTGTCTCCCCTGAATGCTTTCACTAAGGCATTACACATTCATGTTTCTGGTACCCTTCATTATTTAATAATGGATAGTGTCATTTTCGAACTCACCTCTTGTTTTATCGAAACCCAAATAACTATCTGCCCTCTTGATCGCTATTATTGTTCGTCAATGCTGATGGTTTTCTTGGGTATCGTCTGCTTTATAGATGAACAAAATGTTGAATCTTAAATAAAATTTTGCTCTATTTTATACAAAAAAATCACATGGTGTACTAATTACTTATGCCCTCTTTCAGAGTCGTGCGTTAACTGCAGAAAACCGTCTTTCTCGTTTGGTGATAGAAAACAACACATTGCGGGTAAGATCTAGGGTAAATTAGTAATTATTTTACTTACAAATCCCCACATGGGTGTCGGCTCCGGGGCTGTGCAGCCAAAAGTAACGTAGAAATTATAAAAAAAATGTCAGAACGAAGTGCTGAGGAACGTCGTCAATGCGCCTTGGTACATTCGCAATGACAACATCCACCGAGATTCTGGGGTGGAAATGTTTCAAGCGTGGTGGTTTGCAACAGACCATCACAATATAACAAAATGATAGGTACTAGCCTGTGGAAGGCTTGTTCAGCCAGTTTGATCTGGGTTGGTCTAACCCTTGGCTATATCGTCATAATCCCGTCTTGACATAGTAATGAATGCGGTCTCCATTGTCGCTAAACGCTTTTATTTTAAATATTTTACTATTCACCGTCTCCAGGCTTCACTGAAGATAAAATGGCGTCCGCTACCGAAATGGTGAGTTCTACCGCAGAGCACACCAGATGAAAACAAGAGACAAGCTTTCTTTATGGCTATTGAAAGGCTTCTGAATATGTTGGGTGCATAAAAAATTACGGGCGACAATCATCAAACTCCCGATTCTAATGAAGTTAGTGTACGCTAAAAGGGTTTGGAATGGCATTGCCACCTGTATGATCTTACAAATTTCAGAAATGAAAATTCGCTTATCGTCGGCTTGATTTTAGGCGCAGATTATGCGGTCGAAAAATCGCGACCCGAGATGTGGCAGTGTAGCCTCGACGTCCGCCCAGCAAACTCAGAGCGAACGGTTGGCCAGTCAACTTCGGAACGCCGCATTTAATGCCGAAGTGTCCTTAAGGTGATTATTTATTTTAATATTGAAATGTAACCCTCACAGTTCTTGAGGTGTAGAAAAGTGTTTCTGATATTTAGAAGAGGCTCGTTAGTTTGCTGTTCAACCGAAAGAACTAGTTGTTCGTTCAAACGTCTAATATTCTCGTACTGTAGGACATTCTAGTACAGATATGAGAGCAAAATATGGTTCAAACCTAAATTTACTAGGATTTACTTGAATTCAGGCAGTCCAGGCTGTCTGCAGGAGTGCCCCAACATACTTGAAGAATTAATGTGTTAGGACCCTATCTCCTTGATCGCAGTGCTTGAGGATTCCTAGTCAATCTTACATAAATTGCTAATAGTGGGCGTTTCAGGCATTCAGTCCATAGATTTATTAGATCAGGTGGCTTTGGTCCCTAACCTTATTGTTTGGTTCCTATCCAAATTTCAGTCCCTTTTAAATCGTATTTTGCATGCAGCATCCTAGTACCCGATTTCACCTTCTTCGAACTAATAGGAAAATTGATCAGGAGGCACAACTCCCACTATGGGCACGATAACTGTCTCAGATGCACAAGCAAGGACTCAAAAACCACTGCTGGGACTTAGGGTGTCCTTAGAGCTCCTCCTGAAAAGCTCCGCTCCCCTGACTCCGTCATACATTTTACTTCTTGTTTTTCTTAGTTCTTCTTACGTATTTGGATTATCATTCCATTCATTTTTAGCAAAATCAAAGGCCGTTAGGAGGTGAGGTTAGTGGAGTCAGTGATGCTACTTGAAACAATTAAAACTAATATTCAAACAAACCACTCGCCGTATCAGGAGAATCTTCGAGTTGATCCGGTGTGCACTAATATAGTACAAAATCATATACTTGATACACGAGTTTTGAATCAAACTGATTTATTTCAGGAAACAGTGAAACGGAGAAAAAACGAAATTTGAATTGGTAGTAGCATCAACGATATGAGAGGCTATCATATCGTTGATGAGAGCAAGTAGGAGCGAGGAGAAAGGCATCTCCAGAACACACGGTTACCGACTACACAGCTCATAAAGCATAATATTATTATGGTCCATACATGGATACACAAAATATATAATATTCCTCTGAAACAAAGTAGGCATGTATATTAATTATGAGCGATACAATATATTTCCTATGTGATTCGTTGTCCACAAAGTGTAGAATAGGACAAGTGTTGTGGGCTCAGTACCATAGAGGAAGTACCTACAGAGGTGTCTCATTTAGAGACCCTGTTTCGAAAAATTTGGTTTTAAGAATTAATATTTTTAGTAATTTTATTAATTGTAACTTAATGTGCACTACGTTGGACGCCTGTCCTAATCTAAAATGAACTATTTCTATCGTATTCTATGCTTATTATGTGTTCAGACAACTCCTGTCTGGGGTCGACAATCTCAGGCACTTAGCAGACACCTTGGATCCTCCACTGTCGCCGCACCTCCCTCCATCGTCAGGTGATAGTGTCGATGACGACGACGAGGATGAAGAAATGTACTCGCAACAACCTAGTCAAGGTGAGCGACCCTAGAGCCTTATGGCAATCATACGTCCAGTAATAGTCCCCTCTGTGCTAATTGAGTCAGCTGTCAGAAAATAGAAAAAAACAATTTAGCGTTTACTTTTCAAGATTCTTAGATTCCAAAAATCGAATAAAACATAAGAGCCGAAGCTATTTCGCTGGTTCCTCTGGCACCATTTATCTCTGTCCACACTAAACAGTAGGCATTATTAGATTTAGCCCCATCATAAACCGTCAGATTGAATGCATTTAATTTTCGACTATAATACATCTGGGAAACGTCTGATGAAGGAGAGTAGTTTGTAGAGCACGTTGCAAATCGAAAGTGGCTGTTACAACTTCAGGAGACATTTGAAACTGAGGCATGACCAAATCACTTGGTCCTTTTTTGACCGAGGTTGACCAAGGTGCTGTGAGGGCGAATTTTCGATTAACCCTCGAAAAACCCTTTTTCAGGACATCTAAGTTCGGAAAGTCGAGCCTGAACACGGACGGAGAATGACGAATTGACTATTAAAACTTTTTTCTATTGAATGAACTCATTAATCGTAAAAATGAGAAAAGTGGTTCTAGATAAAGTCAAATAACATAATAAAATAACACATAACATACCTAATTTAAAAAAATTTCAACTCAAAAAATTATGATGGGGCATAACATGAAAAATGTCATATTCATATTATGTCAAATGTCATATTCATATTATGTCAAATGTCATTTCATAAGTCCATATAAGTTAGGTTAGGTTATGAACCTCACGACCCCTCCACCACCAGATCAAATTCTGGATCTGTTCCTGCCTCATGATTGTTCCTTGCGAATCTCAAAACGTTCGCAGCTATGATATGAGGAACCAGTTCAGCCCACTCATTCAGCAGATACTTTTTAAAAAAACCCTGTAGCATATTGCAGCCCGTATAACCACATATTTCGTTCTACAGGCAGAGGCAAGCGATGATGACTGGAGGACCCCCGTGTCGCTGCTGTGAAAACCTTTTACAATTGAAACTCCGCAGAACGAAGAAATAGAACTGAACCAACCGTTACATTGGAAGCGCCCGTTGGACAATTGCGCCTTTCCAGCATGGCCTTTTGCATGGAAGCGGCACGGCCACCAGACGTTTAGAATACTTCGTCTAGCTCTAGAACACCCTCGAGTTCTCCTTTTTTGGTTCTAGAACACCCTTGACCTCCAACCGCCTTGGGCTCAAAGCCATGGAATGACTGATGTACAGAACTTATGATTCATCGCTCTTGAGTTTTTAAAATCAAAGGTTTGTTAGCGCTGTTTTTTTATCTATCAGCGAAAAAAGGACACCTTTCTTGTAACCATAGGACGTTTATTTGTTTGAACATCCCCTCCTCTCACTAAGTACATTAAGTAGTAGATGATGTATAATATTATTAACCCTTTTCCAACGATCATCGCTTTTTACCGAAACAGAATTTTCAATGCGATATCATTGTTTAAAACAATTTAATTTAATGTGTTGGAAAGTATACATATATTTATTTTGTTTGTAATTTGTAATTAGAATTAGGCACGAAACCTTGTACATATTTATAAATATACCTATAAAATGACTAAGAGATTTATGTAGTTTGTTACATTTGATTACCCTATCAATCACTCCGAGTTGATGCCATGTCCAATTCTTACCGTAGGCTCACAAGTCGGATCTTACCCATGATACAGGATACGATCCAATTAGAAAATTGAAGTCTTTTTCACTATTGGGACAAACCAAAAGTTTCGTGATTACGATGAGGTCTCTTCTTGGCTCCCTCCTTGTCTTCTCACAGGAGAACGAATAAAGATATTTTGAATCTGAAAACGGATTTGAAAAGACATCAACCCATATAATAGTTGTTGCACCCATTGTTGAGCCAATAATTCGCCCAAAGGTGATACAGTGACACCTATCGAGGAATGATGATCACAAGTTCAAAGTTGTTAATAACTAAAAAAAAACCGAAAATATTCGAAAATGATTAGTAAACACTACCAGAGAATTGCAGTGGACCGAGCCAAAATGGCGGACACACGGGAGATTCGAGGTATCGATAGTTTGTGACGTCACAAGAACACCACCTACAAATCTATGTGGGTGGTGATATAAGCAATATCGATAGTCTTTTTTAGCGAATCTTCGGAAAAAATGTAGCTATTGTTCTCGGTCCAACATTTTTAAAACTCGAATTTTCGAAACATTTTCATATCAAAATCCGTTTCAGACCATCCTGAATCCACTGCCAAAAGACACCAAAAATTATATGTATAATTACTGTATCCAGACGATAACTCTCGATACGTTTGAGATAAAAAGTTCAGATTTGCACAAAAAATCTGTCTTGGCAATCGACAGGGCATTGGTAGATGGGCAGAATCGGACACTCTAAGTTGGGGAGTTTTAGGGGGGGAAAATTCCTCATAAATTCCCAAAGTGGAACATTTTCACATGTGACACCTCATTTTAAAGGTTTTGTTATGTTGTACACGTTGGTAAAATCAGAATTGCGATATCTCATTCCGTTCTCAAACTGGAGCACTTTGAAGATGAAGAAACATGGTTGTTACTTGATATGATCTTCATGGTTATTCTGCTCTAATCTGATGACGGAATGAGATATCGCAAGTATGAATTCACCATCGTGTTCAGCGTTGAAATGTCCAAAAGCTGAGGGCGGTTCACCCAAAAAATGAAAGTTTGACAAGTGACACCTCATTTTAAAGGTATACATGTCGACACGAGGTTTTTATTTGAGTTCGAATGGACCTTCAAGAAGAGCAATTGTCGACTCAAATACATCGAAAAAACGTAGACTCCATATCGACTCGAGGTGTTTATTTGAGTTCGAATGGACCTTCAAGAAGAGCAATTGTCGACTCAAATACATCGAGAAAACGAAAAAAGTAGACTCCATATCGACTCGAGGTGTTTATTTGAGTTCGAATGGACCTTCAAGAAGAGCAATTGTCGACTCAAATACATCGTGAAAACGAAAAAAATTAGACTTCATATCGACTCGAGCTGTTTATTTGAGTTCGAATGGACCTTCAAGAAGAGCAATTGTCGACTCAAATACATCGAGAAAACGAAAAAAAGTAGACTCCATATCGACTCGAGGTGTTTATTTGAGTTCGAATGGACCTTCAAGAAGAGCAATTGTCGACTCAAATACATCGAGAAAACGAAAAAAAGTAGACTCCATATCGACTCGAGGTGTTTATTTGAGTTCGAATGGACCTTCAAGAAGAGCAATTGTCGACTCAAATACATTGAGAAAACGAAAAAAAGTAGACTCCATATCGACTCGAGGTGTTTATTTGAGTTCGAATGGACCTTCAAGAAGAGCAATTGTCGACTCAAATAATCGTGAAAACGAAAAAAAGTAGACTTCATATCGACTCGAGCTGTTTATTTGAGTTCGAATGGACCTTCAAGAACAGCAATTGTCGACTCAAATAATCGTGAAAACGAAAAAAGTAGACTTCATATCGACTCGAGGTGTTTATTTGAGTTCGAATGGACCTTCAAGAAGAGGAATTGTCGACTCAAATACATCGTGAAAACGAAAAAAAGTTGACTCCATATCGACTCGAGGTGTTTATTTGAGTTCGAATGGACCTTCAAGAAGAGCAATTGTCGACTCAAATACATCGTGAAAACGAAAAAAAGTTGACTCCATATCGACTCGAGGTGTTCATTTGAGTTCGAATGGACCTTCAACATGAGCAATTGTCGACTCAAATACATCATGAAAACGAAAAAACTCTGCAAATTCTTGACACAACGGTTCATTATCTTCTTTGTACAGATCACCCTTCTGTCTAGATCACTAGGTCTAAACGTCTAGATCCTAAATGTTGGATTAATTAGTATTATGAATTATGTATCACTAATTATTAATAATTTTATCAACTACCAGTGAAAATTATTATTATTTATTGTTAGGTATTAATAATTTGTATTTATTATTATTAATAATTACATATTATTATTATTAATTAATACGATATAATTCTGGGGTTTTTAATACTACGTCGGTAATAATTTTTCTGTATTAGAAGTACATACCAACCAACATCCGAAATTACCTTCATTTCCTCAGGACGAAACGTACCTCAGAACAAAAACTCGACATCACTAAAACCATATGCATATGGTTTTAGTGATGTCGAGTTTTTGTTCTGAACATCATGATGTTCCAAACAGCTCGTTAGAATGAAAATTGACCTGTATTTCAACCGTTTGATTCACGATCGTGTTGACAGGCACAACCTTTGAGCCGTCATTGTGAACGAACGGCTGGTCGTATAAAGCTGCGGATGGTCTTAAAAAATTCTTAGGAATAAACTCTATCTAAATATGAAATAAAAAACATACCGTTCTATATGAATTTTTTGAGTTTTGGAATTTTCAAAACTCGTTTTGAACCCCTTCCCCTTAACCTAGGGTTATGAAAAGTTTCGAGGACCATTGTGGGGTTGGTCGGAACCCATGAAAAAACTTTCGTAATTTTAACTCAACGCTAACTGGGCAAAGTGCCGCGGACGGTGTACGGCGTATGGACGGATATTTTTTTATTCGATTTTCTGAATCTACGTATCTTGAAACGTAAACCAAACAATTTTGAGGGGGGGTTAAAAAAATTTTTCTTTGGGCGATTCCAATGGTTCATTATTGAAGATGATGAACCAAAAAACTCTGCAAATTCTTGACACAACGGTTTATTATCTTCTTTGTACAGATCAGGGCCGGATTGAAGCAAAAGTGCGGGCCCAACAATTAAAATGACAAAATAACGTCACTGATCATGTGCTATTATTGTTTTCAGGCAATACAGAATGAATAAATAGTTTATATTTATATATAATATTTATATATAAACTATTTATTCATTCTGTATTGCCTGAAAACATGCACCAACAGAGTATGAAACAAATGATAAACGACAATAAACGGTACGGCATGGTAAAAAAAAACCGTCTGCCGGAGGTTTGGTAGTGCTTCCTATAAGTACGACGTTACAGTGAATCAGAAAAATAAAATAAAATGGGAAAACAGCTAGGTTGTGGTTGTTGACACAGACAGATGCACAAAACGAATGATCATAAGTTTAATTGTCTTCTCAGAAAATTCCTGTACCGCCAAGACAGCTGAATAATAATCAATAAGGGACGACCATTCAATGGCTATAGTTCTGTGCGACACTTTTTTTTTCCTTTATTGGCTTCGAAATAAACAATCATACAGCCATATACATCAAAATGATTAGTAACAATATTACAATGGATAGATTTATTACACTATTTGAAATTACAATGTTACTTTGATAGGTAATGATTACTGTTCTATACTAGAATTCCAACTTTGGACATGTAATCGTAAAGCATATAATAAATGTTCAGATCGCTTTCTGACACAATGGAATCAAGGTTGAGCGGACGTTTATGGATTTTCTTCAGTATGTTTGCGATAAAAACATTTCGGCAGACTTCGTGGGTTGGGCATTCCAGTATCAAATGTTCTGATGTCTCTTCAGCGATTGAGCAGTGGCGGCATAGAGGGGAGTAGGAGTTGTCAAATTTGTGGAGGTATGTGTTCGTGTTGCAGTGCCCTATCCTTAGTCTGCTGATCATTCTGTAAAATGATCGCGGCTTTTGCTCCGGCACTGAATGGAACCAAGTATTTTTTGAAGGGAGTGGGAAAAGCGACTTGTATCGATTGCCTGCAGGGTGCGTAGTATGCCATAGGCCCACTTTCACCAAACATTTGAAACGAGTTTAACCCGGGAATACTAACCTTTCTGTATACCCCTTCGTTACTAACCACGCGTCATTTTGACGCATATTCAGGAATTTATGAAATAAATAGACTGTTTCCATTTTTTTTAACTTCATTTTATTGTTACATCATTAATAGGCAATATTGTTTCAAATGTATTAACGAAATACAGGAACTGTAAGTACAAACTAAATTACGTAGGTATTGGTCTGAATTGACCTGATCACAATTGAGGTAGGTACTATCTATGTCTAGCAGTATGATACATGCTACTACCTAGTCAGACTTTCTATTCATTTCAGTCATTTCTATTCATTTCATAAAAGGCATTCTCGCTTTGGGACGCTATTCTAACTTCATCTAATACATTCAGAATGCTCATCTTCGGAGACGTCATCAATTGTACTGTTATTTGTTTTGTATTTTGACCTCATCTCTGATATTTGAGTATTGGTGTGCTGAATTATCATTTGGCTCATTTCTTCACTGTAAAGAGTCTGAAGGTTCTCCTACGCATCGGGCATTATTCATTGGACCTGGTGTGAAATGGATAACATTTTTGGCTCTGGTTTGTGAGGTACTCGGTCCCAAAGGTCGAGTCTTCCAAATGAATCCATTTTTCCCGCACACTTCCTCGACGCCCCATTCCAGTCTTGATTGTGTGGTTCCCTGTACTCTTTCCTCATTTGCTGTTTCTCTCGATGACTTTTTTTCCTTTGAAGGCTCATTTTGTTGAGCATTTCTTGTAATTTTCCTTTTTTTCTGCTTCTCCGATCCTGAAGGTCTGCCTGAGGAATGGAAAGTAGAAGCTTCTTCTTGCTCAGCATGGGAATTACGAACATTACATATCAACTCCTCATCATCGACTAAAAAATCATCGGATTGCGGTTCAAAATCGGGATCTGAATCGCTGTCACTAACCCCCTCAACATAATCCTCAGTCTCTTCATCATCAGACTCAAATGTAGATATTATATTGCGGATTTCATCATCACTCATAATCGTCTTCTGTGTCATTTTCAATAAACCTAAAAGGGTGATTATCTGAAAATGTGCAAATTTTGCGTCCGGTCACTTTTCAACCTGAAATGTACGTGCCAGTCATTGGAAAAAAATCAGGACTATCCAGATACCTACTTTTTTTTACCATGGGGGCTACATTCTATCACCAAAGTAAATTTACAAGTAGTAAATATTAAATTCCAAATGGTCTTTTTTTCATTCCCTCACTGTGTCCGACCTCCTAGTCCTGCACTTTGAAAATTCGTATTTGCTCAATAATTTAGGTTTCGTTTCATTTCACTAACTGATTCAATCAGTTATTTTATCAGGATTCCATTAAAAAATACCCCTCATTACTTAGCATAGCCAGCAAAAATAAATATATTCAAAATGGTATGTCCGAACGTTTTTGCTTCATTCCCTCATTTGAAATGTTTGGAGTGATAGCACAGAGGGAAGGGCTTTTCAATGTCTGGGAGAGGGAAGGGACGGTAGTTGGGAGCCCCTAGGAATGTTCGAGACCGCCAGCCAGCCCCTCTAAGTTCGGTCCTGTTGGACACGCAGTGGGTTAGAATCCACGTGTGGCCGAATTGGTCTTCATTCCCTTATTTCCCAAAAAAAGGTAATTTCCAAAGTAATTCTTTCTCTTGCGCGTATTTTTTTTTATAGCAAATGCTATAGGCTTTTGATTTCATGCTCATTTTTATTTATAGAAGAATAACAGTAAGTAATTTAAAAAAAATAAAAACCTTGAAAATTTCATTCCCTCACTCTTCATTCCCTCATTTTTTCGAAAATTTTCAAAAGTGAGGGAATGAATAACGTTAAACTAAATGTAATTTACCGCACTTGAATGTCATGTGGGTCATCGAATTTTATGAATAGATTCTGTTTTTAAATTGTTACTGGAATGAAAGAAAAGGTAATTTACCAATCTGCTGGTGAATTTCGGTTTGTTATTCAGTAATAAACCATTGTAATCGCTCGAAAAAAATTTTTTCTAACGCCCCTAAAATCTTTTGATTGAAATTGAACCAAAAAGGGATCAGTATAATTACGAATATATTACGCCAGTTTTTATATTCATTAATTGAGGCTTGATCAGTTTCAGAAGCCTTGTAGTTCCAAGCGTTGGGATTTCAAAGGTCATTTTTAAAGATTAGGGTTACCCTCTGAGATTTTGTTGATCTAATACGGTAGGTAGGTACGTTTAATAAGTTAATATCTATCCCATTACATATCTGCTGTTGGTAGCTATGTATTTTTACACAACTCTCTTTGAATTCAGCTGTTTCTTGTCTCTGACAGGAGGAGCCTTAATTCGAGGTATTACTACTGCAACAATGGCTCCCAAGCCGAAGAACAAGGACAAACAACAGCAAAAAGAAAAAAAGAAACAATATGACAGACTTCGCCGCGAAATCATGAAAAGTGATCCTGAGAAAGCTCTAAAACTGAAACTGAAGGAGCAAGAGAAGTACAGAAGGAAGAAAGAAAAAAATCAGGTGAAGCTAGTAGCAGAAATGTCCGAGCGAGAGAAGAGAGCTGTGAGGAAAAAATGGCGAGAAAGAAGCCTAGCGTATTTGAAAAGAAAAAGAGAAAAAGAGCAGCAAGGCATGCCACGTACAGCTCTGAACACGTCACTTTCCTGCTGTGGGTCTACATCAACCCCCTCATCAAGTCAAAAAAAAGCAGGCAGAAAGAGAGTGAGGCGTGCCCAAACTCAAACAGCAAGAGAAAACCAAAGATTGAGAACGGAGATCCTGAAGCTCCGTCGAAAAAATGAGGCTATAAGGAAGTTGTTCAAAAGAACGCAGACCGCCTTGGAGAAAAGTGCAGATCCAACTTCACCAAGAAAAGTCGTGAGAAATTTGATGGAAAGTAAGGACAACTGCATCATTCGAAAAAAATTACTCCGAGGTGAAGTATTGGCGAGACAGCTGAATGACAGTTTCAGAAGATTGAAATCTAAAAGAGCCAAACGATTTATTGCCGACGCGTTGTCGCAGGAAAATGGTTTGCTGAAAAAATATGGGCTGCTCACCAAGTACAACTTTCTGAAGTTACAACAACAAGAACCGGAGTTACACTCGATACTTTTCTCAGGCATGGATGCTTCCCCTGAAAATATTCCCATGCTTAGTATAGTCCTCTTGAGAATGTGACTAGTCACGTACTGAATGTAGCACCAAATATGACAATGAATGTTCCTAATCATGATATTAATTGCGATGTTATGATGATGCTTTCGAAGGATGACGATAACGATTGTAATGATAAGATTGATTTCTCTGGGCAGGAAGGACTGATTTTAAACTCAGGCTTATGCTATAAGTTCGGTGGCTCAATTACTTCAAAGCGTCCGGGGATTTCTTGTGACATATGTGAGAAGATTATCTATCACTTACAGTGTGCTAATAATAATGTTGATGATAATGCAGGTATTTTTTGCTGCGCCAAATGTGATCTCACTGGATTGTTATTATCTGAACTTTAATTTTGTTTCAAAAATTTGTTAATTAGTGATTTAAAGCCGTTCAAGACTGACGTTGTTTAGGCAATACCTCTGTGATTTTAGACTGTGACGTAGTGAATTAGTTTGCCTGCCATAATATGAAAATTGTTCTAGTGATATTTAATTCCTAGGGTTTTTTGTGGGTCAGTTCGTGCCTAACCCTTTTTTTTAAGTCAAAGAACTCACAAACTCTTCTTCAATTTTGGTTCCTACCTACTCGTAAATTTAGATGAGTATTATTTTGAGTTGAATAGCTCTAGAAGATTGTGGTATAAAATTTTTTTTAACTTGCCTTCATTGAGAAGTGTGTTTTTTTTTTTGTTTTTTTTTTTAAGTGGAATTGTGATTTACTATGGGGCAATTGATCCCACGTTCCAAGTAGTTCAGCAATACCTACAATTATAATGTTTACTGTTTCACAATAATATACTGTCATTTCATGTTTTGAAGGATCGTTTTTTCTTTAAAAAATATTCCAGTTCTCGAGTCAAATGGCAGGTTTTCACTCCCTCATTTTAAGATTTTTCACCCCCTCACTTCTCCTTCACTCCCTCATTTTTAACATTTTTTTAACCATTTTTTTCTATCATAATGAAAGGTAAGTACTCCTGTGTGGCCACTACTCAAAAAATGAACGTACTATGCCAATAAGTTGACATGAATTTTTGAAGCTCAAAATTTTAGCTTTTTATTATTGAGATTTTCGGAAGTGAAATCGGTCCATCTTCGGATAATCACCCAAAACAGTGATGAAAACTCGGCGCTTCGCGCCTCGCCAGGGGGGCAAGCCCCCCTGGACCCCCCGGATCTTTTCTCTTCTATACTTTGTATAGAACGAGGTATTTGCTATGCAAAACATGAATAATGTTTTTGCGTCCCGTTTTTTATTTACTCAGGGCTGTATCTCAGCTTCTTCGATATTTACAGCGGTTTTGGCAGTAAGTATACAATTTATGCATAAATTAAAGGCTTTCCAACGAATGGAGAACGATTTTTGTCCGTTGAAAACTAAAGAAGTTTCATTTCCCTAGAAACGGCTCGGTTGTACGTGAAAATCATTAAAAATCTTCGTGACATAATTTCGTGACTTAAACTTCGTTACGCTTTTCAACTCTGGTAGGCCACCGCAAAAACATTATTCATGTTAAAATAAGTATAATCCACCCAGAATGACACGATCATACGATCATTACACATTGTGACGAATATGAATTATGCTATTGTTACTAACCATGCGTCAAAATAACGTACAGCAATAGGTCCGTTGTTACTAACTATGCGTCAAAAACACGCAGGACTAATACCCAGTTGTTGCTAACATGCGTTATATTGACGTAGACAAATATACATGACATTACTAACAGTGAGCATTTTGAGTCAAAATTTTTGACGCAGCAACTTCCAAGTATGTTCCAACCTGACCAGTTCTTGAACTGGTTCAGGAACTAGTTCTGCGCAGAAGCCATGCGCATGATGAACTGCGTTCCAGCCTGTTCAGTTCGTGAACCATGGAAGAAGGGACAGAAGCAGCCTCCATGAGGACAGAAGCAGCCAGAGCGCAGTTTTACATTTTTCAGGAAGCATGTTTCCAGAAAACCCAGGCGCCATGGCGGAACGGAAAAATTGAGAGAGCCGTTCCGTTCCAAACCGTTCTGGTATTGGAACTAGTTCCACGTTCCGTTCAGGCCAGAACTGCACATCCCTACTCCGGATTCCAGAGGCTCAGCATTTTCTGTTTACGTTTGGGGTTGGGCAATCGAAGCCAAAAGTCGATTTTCGAATAATCGACTTTTCGATTGCTCGTATTTCGATGCCATGCCGAAAATCTTCGAAATCTTTCGATTTCCATCGATTATAATCGAAAAATCGAACTTTTTTCTAAAAAAATGGCTTAAATCTTTTGACCATTACTGATAATTGATTCAATAAATAAAATACACAGTTTATCTCACGAGAAAGTTCTGTATTTCACGCGACGAGGAACAAAGTCATACTATAAAAGTAAAAAAGGAACATAAGTAAGAAGATATGTTAAACTGTAGAAGTAAAGAGAAACATTTAAGTATAACAAATCAGTTATACAAACACACTGCCTTTCAAGAGGCATGTAAAAAAATATTTCACAAGAAATTAACTAGAAGCAGGAACATTGAATAAAAATAAACATTAACTTAAGCTACCTTCCCGGTACGATCGAAAATCGACGATTAATTTCGAAAAGATCGAAATATTCGAACGCTCATTTCGATATCGATTATCCAAAAAGTCGACCCCGAAATTTCGACTTCGATCTTTCCAACCCTATTTCTGTGAGTGACTAGTTACCTACTGTCGTATTTCCTTCCTCCTTCTTCTGCCGTTATTCAATTATTAATCTACTTATTTAATTGATTAATTAATCTTAATGTAATTAGTGATCCGTCGTATTACCGTTGTGCGTCATTATGACATGAGAATTCGCCACTTTCATTTTCTTGTAAGCCTCACCCTCACAGGCCGTCCACAGTGACAGTCTACGCGTTCGATCACTGTACTGTCTACTGATTTCTGTTATGGTAAGTTTTTAATTCATTCTGCTGCTAAAAGTATTCTCAAAATGAAAAATACAGAGCATGATTAAATACCAGCTGTCCTACTTGCAATTTAATCTCTGTTTCCAGACTTCGAGATGTAGGTACCTAACTCCTGCTTATTTACTGCTTCCCGCTTGGTTCCTTTCATAATATGATATTATCACGCATGCATTTTTCAGGAGAAGTTGGCGATAGAAAAAGTTCACATTTTCATATAATTCTGCATGAGAACAGACAATTACTTATGGGTTCCAGGTTGGTAGTTATACTTTTAGCTTGCTGGTAGTTATAAGTACTTTTAACCTTCGAGCGGGCGCGCGGGTGGAATTTAGTCCGCCTTTTTGGAAAAACTCGTGCCTTGCCGTTTCAGGTGCACAGACTAACGCGACCCAACGGTATTCTTATTGATATGGGTGAATATCACAAAAAGGGACATTTTCAGACCTCCTACTTCCAAAAATGTTGACGCTCCAGAAGAGTGGCCAGCCTTTTTTAACTTAATCTTGAGGTCAAATGAAGTTGTTTTATATACTCGCCATAGATCAAAATCAGTTTTTCACAAAGAAATGTCATTTTTTCAAAAGTATTGAGCCACGTCATTGAGATTCGTCCACGTCACTGAGACTAATTCTACCATGTCACTGAGATCACCCTATAGACTCAGATTTCTCCCAAAATACCGACCTTTTTGACCATGCCTAAACACACTTCAAGACTATTGATAACAATGGGTAAAAAGGTAAAAAGAAACAATAAAAAACACTTTTTGAAGGAACTCTTTAATGTTTAATAAAGTAAATTTTAGACCTTCATTAAACTTTATAAACTTTAGTTGAAAAATAACTTCAGGTACAATATCAGCGAAACTAGAAAACTTAGTACCTAACTTAAACTCATGGTAGATGTTTGAGATCGTAGCAATAAATCACTCAAAAAGCTCATAAAAAATATAGGTAACAACTTACAATATTATCGACATAATCAGTCTTTAAGAACTGGCTTGTGCAGGAACCGTGTATCATTTTACGAGTAGGTAACTTGAATTTAGAATCTTTTTGACTTCCAAATTCGACTAGTCAAATAAATTGTTTTTAAGGTATTCGATGTATTTATATTCTTCAACCTTAGAAAGCCGGGTCCTGACAGGAACAGGTGGTTTCTTCATCGTGTACAGCACTCCTTCGGGTGTCAGCTGCTGACGGTCTGGTTTTGCAGACCAAAAGAACAGTTGATTTTGGCCAGAGCGGCTCATAAAGTTGACACTGATGAGCCCGTCTTCCAAAATTTTTTCAACGATCCCTAAAACAGTAAGAGAGAGGTTTTTAATGTGCAAAAACCAAGAATAAAATACCAAGACTTAAGGTAGGTGCACCTACGTAATACTATGTTTAAAAAACTGGCCGGGAAGCCATACCTGGAAACCATTCTTCGTTATAGACGGCTGCAATCCAATCCCCCACATTGATGACCGATGGGAACAGTGGCTGAGCAGAAGCAGATGAAATCTCTTCCACAGATTCTTCAGCAGTCGACTGAGAAAATCCCATTGAAAAATGAGAGCAGAATGATCCACAAGGGCAACGGAGGCAGCTCATTGAATTGAATTTCAGACTCTTGGTGATGATGCTGAACGTAACTTGATGAGTCTTCATTGTCCCTCTGACGGCAGGAATGAGGCTCTCTTGCGAAATCAATTCATCCATAGCTCCCATTTCACTCTCAGTCACCACAATGATGTTGACTCGTTTGATGTTCTCACGCAATTGGCCCACAAATTGGGAGAGATTCGAGAAGTCCTTATTCTCTGCCACCAAGCGGTCCTCTTCAACACACCCCCTATGCCATCAACTGGCCCTTTCCCATGGCCAGCCTCTGAGAAGTTCCAAGAAACGTTTTTCAGTTGTGGGAACAGTTTTGGCAACGTTTTCCCCAAAACTGTGAACATAGTACGATTCCTGTACTGTGTTGTTGGCCCATCTGACAAGAAGTGCACAGTCTCAACGGTGGGGTATTTCTCCAGAAGTAGTAGAAGTACAGGTTGCAAATGAGCGGCGATTGCTTTAGCGTCGTGGCGCAAATTCTCAGACACTGTGCAGAAGGAATTTCTTTCCCCGTTAAACCAAGCAACAACGTTGTGCAGACTAAGTTGTTGCCTTGAGGCACCTCAATGACGTGGAGTCTTCGAATTTTCGATTAATCCACGTCATTGAGGTGCATTCTTCCATGTCAATGAGGATTTGATGTTTGAATGTGCACTGTAAACTGTAGGGAGCTGATATTTTGAAAAATGAAGCATGGAGTAATAGTGCACAATTACCTGTACATAATAAAAGAACTTGCAGAGGAAAATCATGAAAACAAGTGAGCTTTTCATTCCCCCATGACATTGAGAGCAATAAACCTACGTACCTTCTGAGACTCTTCCATCAAGCCGCCGACCGCCATACTGCCATTCCCGCCTTGGTCTCTCGCGTTCGTTGCAACCTGCGGGGCTGCCACCTTAAGTTCCACTTTTTCCCTTTCCGAAATTCGTACTTGTAGATCGCAGGGATATTGTTGTAATTGTTCCACGACATTGAGGTTTTAGTTCAACTACTGCACTTTTGTTGTAATAATTAATTAATTATCGCCATGTACATAATGTATGTAACTCAAACCCCTGAAATGTAACATAATATGTTTGCTGCACACAAAATATTTACTGAGAGTGAATTTTGTTTTGCCCCCAAGTAGAAAAATATTAGGCTACCCAACTTTTTATTTTAACATGTACCTACTCACATGTTTCCATGTGAAAACTGTTGATAAGCCAAGGGCGGACAAAAATCCGCCCGCGCCCGCCCGATAGAGTTGAAAAGTCGCGCCGGCTCGAAGGTTGATCACCTCTTACCGTTTTACTGATCATACTAAAAACATGGGTCGTCATAATGTTAGTTTTCTGAATTTTCAGACGTAGGAGTGATATTTGGGCGTTCTTCACCTCCTCCACCGTTGAAAAAAACAAAGCCCAATGCAACTTGTGCCACCAATGGTTTTCGCACCAATCGACCACTGCAAACTTGAAAGGACATCTTAAGCGGAAGCATGTAGGAAGCCTCTCTACATCACTAAAGGACTCAACTAACCAAAACAAGGCAGTTGTGAATCGTAAGGATAAGGAGGAAGAACGCGTTGTCATTGATGATCCTGAACCTCAACCTCAATATGGCCCACCTTTGCCCAACCAGTCCACTTCTGAATCAACCTCCTCCCTCTCCATCATTCAGGTTGGTTAGAATAATAGGGGCGGGTTTCAATTTGTTTGGGTTTCAATTGTTTCAAAATATGAATGGCTGCTTTTTCTTTGTGTTCACAGTGCGCTGCTTCATCCTCCATCAGCGACAACATCAAAAGAAAACCTGAACCGAAGAATCGCAAAGAGCAAACAACTCTGACTGACTTTATAAAAAAGAAATTAAAACCAAATGAAAAGCGAGTTATTGACAGGGACCTTATCGACCTCTTCATCCTCGACTTCCAACCCTTCTCTATTGTGGAAGATGCTGGATTTCGAAAATTGATGAAATGGATTCCTGGCTACGAGTTACCTTCAAGGAAGACCTTGTCTTCAGTCTACATTCCTTCTCTCTATCATCGTAGCTTGGTAACTGTCAAAGACGTAGTTGCCAAATCAGCCCTTAGTGTATGTATAACGACCGACTGTTTGACCTCGAGGGCAAACGAGTCGTACATTGCTATTACTGCCCATTTCATCGATGAAGACTTCCACTTCAAATCAGTTTTGCTCAGATGTGGAGCATTTCCCGGATCTCACACCTCAGTCAATTTGTCAAAAGAGCTGGGAAATATCCTTGATGAATGGGATTTAACAGACAAGGTGAACTTTGCGGTCACAGATAACGCCAACAATATAACAAATGCAATTGAATCCCTCCATTGGAAGCATTATGGCTGATACGCCCACACTCTCAACCTGATCGTCACAAAAGCCTTACAGGTGGTCCTAGCTCTTCTGGAAAAAATAAAAAAAATAGTGAGTCACTTCAAGAGAAGTCCAGTGGCTCAAGAAAAGCTTCTGAAGTATCAGACCAACAATCAGAAGAATGCAGTGCCAAAAAAATTAATTATGGATGTGGCCACGCGTTGGAATTCGACATTTTACATGTTGCAGCGCTTTGTTGAACTGGAGGAAGCTGTCAAAATAACATCAGCGCTCTTGAGCAAGGACCTTCCTAAAATTGAGGATAGCGACTGGAACACTATAAAAAATCTTGTCAAAATTCTTTCTCCATTTGAAGAAATGACAGTCAAGATGAGTGGGCAGAAATACTTAACCGGAAGTCTCGCTATTGTCGTCACAAGGACGTTAAACGTCTCTTGTGAGATTCTGAAGCAGATACCAGAAATCGATGGACCTGCTAAAGAAGTGCTACAGCAGTTACAACGCGGCCTTGAAGAGAGGTTCCGGAAAATTGAGTTCAGCACCTCTTTTGCTTTATGTACATTACTCGACCCACGTTACAAGGACCTTTTCTTTGAAGACAAAGCGGCGGCTGAAAAAATAAAGTCACACCTTAAAATTCTGACAAAGGCAAGAATCGACGAAACCCAGAAACCTAAACCACCACAATCTTCGCCACAGACATCAGGAGCCCCAAGCACAGCAGTCAGTGCTCTACAAGCCATCAGAAATCTCGTCAAAAACGTCCCTCAGATGAACTCTACCGCAAAAGCTACGAAGACCACGGACATGTTTTTTGCTGACGACTTTCTAGAGGAGGATGGGGATCCCCTCCAATGGTGGAGAGAGCACAAATACGCTTATCCAGAACTCGCCCACATTTATCGAATTAAATGCAATATAGTTGCTTCTTCCGTACCCTGCGAAAGGGTTTTTTCCAAATCAGGTAATTTTATTACATCAAAAAGGTCAAACCTGAGTTCTTCCAAAGTAGAAATGCTAATGTTCCTCAATGGAAACAATGAATATTGTTCACAAACATTGGGAGACTCCTCCCAATAACTCGCTCTCATGTGTTTTATAAAAATGTGATATTAAATTACCTTGTCATTCAAATATATACCTATGCTTTCTCATATTTGATTGGGTTTTATTACTTTCTCTTCTACCTATTTAATGATTGTTCTCCAAAACTTGGTGACATGCAAAGAACCGTAAACAGAAAAATTTAACCAAAAATGTCATCATCGACTTTTGTTAAATATTTTGGAAGTCCCGTCCAGTAACACCTCCTTGCTAATTTAAAACTAACTATCTTCAAAATTTGACACATTTAATGTGTCGACAAAGTTTTCGTTTTTCCTATCAGTTAAAAAAGACAGTTAGGTATTTGTTTTCTTTGTAATGACATTACTATCAACTGGGGATGGGCATAACGGTTATTTTCGAGAAACGTAAAAATTTTACGTTATTTAATAACGTTCGTTATAATAACTATCGAAAAAACTAGTTTTTTCGACAGTTATTATAACGAACGTTATTAAATAACTGTTTCACCTGCTGTTCCACCCGTTTTTCTTTCAGAAGAAAAGAAACTAGTTTTTTTGTAACTAGTTTTTTTGACAGTTATTTTAATATAACGAACGTTATTTTACGTTTTTCGAAAATAACCGTTATGCCCATCCCTATGACTAATCGACGCTATAATATAGGATATTATCCTACAATGAGATAACATGGGTGGATAGTTGGATACTACTACTGTTGTAACATCCATGTTTGACGTACTTCGAAACACATTTGTATCATAACATTTGTAGCTGTAGTGTTGGTGGTCCTGTAAGCCCCTGCAACTTCCCCTTCTCCCTAGCCCGCATTGCTTCAAAAAATGGGCGCCGCGCCTGCGCAGAACGCACCAGACCGAGGCTACTTCGATTCATTTTCCAACCCTACCGAATCAGTCCCTCTCTGCCATATCTCCTCTGTCAGGCCGGTTCGAGAAAAGGTGAGTCCAACCTATTTTTCAGCTTGTTTCTCAAAACTTTGAAATTGAAACGATTTTCCGCTCTGTAGACCACCGTTCCTCACATTGCCTTAGGTTTGAGTTTCTCTTGAACCTTCAATACCTAATTCAGTATGCTGCCTTGTAACTCGACTTTTCATTCTCCATCCCTTTCCCAGATCCATCGGAACTGGTCGAAACAACTTTGGTCCGAAGCCTATTTTTCACAAACTCACGGCTCTTAATCGGCAGAGACTTCTAAAGGGACTAAAATGTTCGGCAACGTGTATAACGGAGGACACAATGTGTAAGTAAAGTTTTACATTTGTACCGTTGAAGGTTGAAGCAGAAATTTCCATCTGCCCGTCTATTGATCGCCCGTCCCGACCAGCCATCTTGGTTTCCCCCCAGTGATCGCTCGCCTTTATATCCCCGATATTTCCCCACGTTTTTGTCGAGCTTATCTCGTTTAAACGCTGTTAAACATGCATGGAATCATTTTTACTGGCATCTTCGAGTCAAAACGTAACTTATATCCAATGTCCCTCCGTATATGTGGGCTCCAGAGCGATTTTCGTCGGCAGAAAGTAGAAACGTGCACGGCCCAACAGGACGTCCTCATTTTTTTTCTGCTTGCCCGATTCCCCCGCTCCCACAAGTTCCACGTATACCTTTCTCACCGAGGTCGACCTTATGAAAATCAAATTATGCAACCTAGTAACTAGGTTGGTATGCTTCATGGCATCTAATAGGTTGTAACTTTTATAAACCACACTTAAGGTGGTAGGTAGTTAGAAAGTTTCTAGTGAATTTCAACAGCTAATTGAAAGCAAAACACAGCCTGAAGGTTGCTTTGGACGTGAGAGTACTCGCAGCTTGTGCTCTCGGAGAGCAACTCTCTGAGCCAATTCTCGAGTGTGATTTCAGCTGGTCTTCAACCAGGCAGCATGTCGTTAACCCGAAAAAGAGTACCTAGTAGCAGCGGTATATTACTTATCGAAAAGAAAAAAAATCCAGTCGTGCAGCATGGCTATAAGAGCAAATTTTCAAAGAAACAACTGATTTTTATGTAAAATGTCTTCATTTTACTGATTTCATAGTAAACATTGTATCGATTTTTTTGCCGTGTAACCCCTCAGTTTATAGATTTTTCAATGCTGAAAATGACGGCGAAGTCAGAATTGCGATATCTCATTCCGTCATCAGATTAGAGCAGATGAATCGTGAAGAACATATCAAGTAACCACGTTTCTTCATCTTCAAAGTGGTCCAGTTTGAGGACGGAATGAGACATCATCGCAATTCTGACTTCACCATCGTGTTCAGCGCAAAAAAAAACCTTTTCAATGTGGTGTGACTTCTTAGAATTTACGGGTAACTTTTTTGGAGTGGCCTGATTCTCCCCATCTACAAACCTTGCATTTCGATTGCCAAGACAGATTTCTTGTGCAAATTTGAACTTATTATCTCAATTCTATCGGGAGTTATTATCTGAAATATATAACAATTCTATCGGGTGTTAATATAAATTTCTTCCAGATACGTAGATTCAAAAAACTCTGCAAATTCTTGATACAACTTAATTATATTATTTGTGTAGATCCCCTTCCGTCTAGATCACTAATAAATTCACTGATAGAATAATTACTATTATGAATGATCATGAATTGTTAACACAAATTATTATTAATTATTGTTAATGATTAATAAGTATTGCTATTTATTAATAATTATTGGTAATTATTATTAATTAACTCGATATCTGAAAACCTGTTCGAATCAGCATGGCCAGTATGAAAATTGACCCGACATGCTGCTGTATGAATCACCGTCACGTTGACGGCTTTTGATCTGCTCCAAATTTGAGATGGTTTTTTTAATAAACTATCTAAATGTGAACTAAAAAATATACTCAAGTACCTACCATTTCATTTGAATTTTAGGAGATATGAATTTTTCAAAATTCGTTTTGAACCCTTGACCTAAAGTTATGAAAAGTTTCAAGGATCATGCGGACGGACGGATTTTTCTTGATTCGATTTTCTGAATCTACGTATCTTGTAACCTAAACCAACCAATTTGGGGGGGGGGGGGGGGGGGTGTTTACATTTTTTTTGTCGATTCCAATGGTCCAATATACGTCCGTCGATTTTTCTGTTCAGCATTGAATGTTTTAACATCGTGCTGGACGGCGAAAACCATGTATATATTCAATTCTTGTACTTCTTGCCTAACAAGGTTGTACTTACATTTTTAGGAACGATTTTAAAACGAATTTCTTTGATTGAAATTGAGATCTGAAATTCTTTTGAACTCAAGGGCTCCAAATATCAGATTCTCACTTCAGCAATGCAGGAATAGGAAGTTTCTAGGTTTCATTGATATGTGCGAGTAGGTATTGAAGTTTTCCCCCACCCCGGCTGAAAGTGTGAATCTCGTGTTCATTAATAGTTTCGAGGTTATTGGGCTCTTGTAGGATTTCTTTGTCCTGGACTTTCCGTTAGATAGGGTCCACCTAGTCACGCTTTTCCTTTTGGCTAAACGCGGCATTTTTTTTCTCTGCTCCCCCAATATTCAGTTGCCTGAGTTGGACATTCCGTTGCATAACGGGGCAGTGAGCTCAATAAGGTGGCTGGTCCTACCTTTACCTTGACCTACCTTTACCAACTATATGTATTTACTTATACGAACATTTCCATGTGTTATATAGTAAGATTATGTGTCCGATGTGTAATAAGTCAGAATGTTTACGGAGTGGGGTGTTCTTGGCTTCATTACTTGAGTTCTAATTACTGTTTCTGATCGCTCCTATCAGATGCAGATCGAGTACCTTGTATTAACTCAGGATTACGTTTTACATCCTAAGTCATCAATTTCAGACGATATTAACACTCGATAATAGGGTAGAAAGGTCTGAAAGTGGATTCCTGGATTACAGTGGCGGATTCAAGGGGATCATGCACCCCCCTCGAAAGCCAAAACTCGGCAATAGTACAGCAGTTGTAAGCAGCGAAGCCCAGCCGTATTGCCCGTATTTCGAGGCGTTGCTCAATGAATCCATACTAAGGCTTAGTTCGAACATGGACGTCTTTGGCGTGCGAAAAGTGTTCTATTAAAAAATGCAAAAGCAAAATCTCTCAAAAATATTGATTTGGCCATGTACAACAGTGGTGTACCACATGGAAGGTGTTAAAATTAGTTTTCTCTACGATACTGATTTACAAACAGTTGTTGAGTATAAATTCAGTTGAAATCCTAAACGCTTTATATACAATGAAAAGAATTGAATCGCTAGGTTAGATTAGGGTATGAACCTCATGCCCCCCCCCCCCTCCCCTTCCACCCATAGAAATCAAAGTGTGGATCTGCCCCTGGTGGGCTGTTGTACACATAGTGCCAATGTTGAATTCCTAAGGCAGATCGCGTTGAGTCCACCTCTACACCCTGTGAGATTTTTCATGTTGCGAGATGTTCGACTTGAGTGAGAGTGAAGTGAGGGCTGACGGTGAGAGAGCTCGCCATTTGGGTCACTCACCTCTCGGGGTGGCCTCGTTCTGAAACGTGGGAAGTTCGCGAGGCGCCTGTCGGCGGGTGCTGCCAATCGATGACAATCATTTTCAGTTGTTCAAACGCTGGAAGTTGACAATAAGTTGGGTTGAGGGCCGTTATAATCGATGTAGTGGCAATAGGGTGATTGTCCAGGGAGTGGTAAAGTGTTACAATAAACAATTATTTAATTGATAGAAACACTAAGCGGACAATCAATAATAATTATTATTGTTGATCAAGAATTCTAATTGAAGCTGTTGACAATTTTTAATAATCAAGTAAACTGAAGGGCATATCGAGTTTTTAACCTTGAAAAGGTTTTTGCGATGGGACCCCCCGCCGAAAAACGACAGGAAGTAGCGCTATGATTTATTATGATTTTCACTTACAACCGATCGTTGCAAAGGAAATTTATTTTCGCCATTATTCATCGCACAAAATTTGTTCACCACTTTTTGGAAAGCTGTGAATTTATTTGGCACCAGACCACATGCCACGCTGCCAATTTCCCCCTCCTCACATTCCGGAGAACCATTGGTTGCGAGTTCATTTTGTTGAGAAAACTTCTTATTGGAGTGAAGTTCTGGCTTAGTTACCTACGACGAAAATGATGCTGATGTACCTAGCCTAACTACTAAATTATTAAAAACCAATTACACTCTCGCTGATCACGAATTCGACAAATGTGCTTGACAACCTGATGTTATTATTAATAATGCGCATCTTTTTTTATTCGTTAGAAAAAGCAATATTTAAAGAGTTCATCGCGAACTGGTCTTTAATAAGGAGGTATCTTAAATAATACGGTGGAAGAAAGAGAAAGAGGGAGAGGGAGCAAAAACCTTTTCAAGGTACGTCACATTTTAGCCGTTAGGCTCTAAGCGGAAATCATCCGGGGGTGCAGGGGGCGAAGCCCCCGTCGAGGCGCGCAGCGCCGAGTTTTTAAAATGCTTTATTTGTATAATTTATTTGTTATATTTATGATTTAGTAGTCCCTTTACAAATAATCTCCCCTCACTTGAAGCTAGTCGTGGGGCGGAGAGCCTTAACTCGAACCACTGATGTGTGTGAGGAAAATCCTCCAATGGAAGTGCCACAAGAGCTGAGGAACGCCGTGATTATGTTGTCCTCAAAATGAACATTACGAAAGGTAAAAAAAAAAAAAAATCCCCAGTCATGTAGCATGGCTATAAGAGCCCATTTTACTGGTTTTATATTGAAATTTATTATAAAACCCGTAAAATGGGCTCTTATAGCCATGCTACATGACTGGGGAATTTTTTTTACCTTTCGTAGTGTTCATTTTGGGGACAACATAATCACAGCGTTCCTCAACTCTTGTAGCACTTCCATTCGTGAAGCACAAGCCTGAAGCTTAATAGAGAGAGATCCTCAGCCGACCGCGTGCCGTATCATAACCGTCAATACACTTTTTCGTGCAGAGGCTAGAGGGGCCTCAGTGCATGTTGACCTGCTTTCCCCCAGGAGACTATCCCTTATATCAGTTGTGACTGAACGAGTGCAAAGTATACCGTCGCTTTGAAAATTCGCTCTTTTATTCATGCTACTTGGATGGAGCTGTGACACTCATCAAGCACTACCGCCAAAGTATTGCGATATAAATTAAAAATGATTTACCTAGAGCTGGAATAGATTTTTCTCAAAGGTAAATATTAATAAAATAATGATAAGTCACCATAATGTGCCACTCCTCTCTTTAGGTGTAACCTGTGCTGAGAGGAGGAGTCTTTGTACAATTTTATTTATTTCATTGTTACGGGCAAGCCCAATTACATTAATGGTCAGTGATACAGACAGATTATAATTGTTACAAAACTGAAATATGATTATGGAAAAGGAAGAAATGATAAAAACTTTACAAAAACAAAAACTTTACAATTTTTTTTTAAATATTTTTATTGGCGTCGTAATATAATACATTCAGCCTACTGATTATAAATTAAATTAACTGATTGATAAAATAATGAAAAATGTTCAATGTACGTAAATTTAAGCAAAAATAATTTCAAACTTTGTGGTTAATGTCCTGGAGGAAACTGTAAAGTGCTCGGTATACTGTCCAGTACAACTTTACAATTTTTCTACATTATCCCATTGTCATTGGCAAAATTGATTTTAACAGCGAAATAATTTTCTTTGTCAAAAACTTCTGCGTGCCTAAATGAATAAACCTTGTATCTTGTAAAACTAGATATGGCGGTAATTATCTCACAGGAATGGCAAAGTAGGAGATCGAACGCTTACGTGTGGCGAAGGAGAAACTCGGGGCATGTTGATCGGTTTATCGTGAAAGTTCGCTAGAGGTGTATGGAAGGTTACTGTGAGGTTTCTTTCAGTTCTGCGAGAGAAGTCTCGATGCTGTTCATTTTTGAAACAGAAGATTGTGGGAACAGGATGCGGGAAACGAGTTACGAAACTTGGTTGTGTTGCGCAACGCTCGTTTGAAAACTTGCGCCTGCTAGAAAATGCCTACTGCTAAGATCTATATTAATTAACAGCATAGATGAGAAAATGCTCTCAAAATAAAAATCCATTAAAATTGCAGGAGCTGATTTTTCGGTATGTTGTTAGAGAAAAATATTGGAACGACTTTTTTTGCACTATATTTCTTATAACACGTGATATTTTTGCTAGTGTGATGGCCGCTTTAGAGTGTCAACATTGTCTATTTCGATAGTAACAGTGCAAAACCACATAGGTTGCTAACCTAAGTTGCAAAACCAAAATTTTATTGGGAACAAAAAAATTTTCTGAAGCTTGTTCAGGTCTGCGCGGGTTTGATTGCATGTTGAAGAGCAGATGAGTCACGATAAACTAGTTTTGGTTGAAATTTGACCAAACTCAAGTTGAAATAATTGAGTTTAAAATTTCAACTCAAGTGGTTTTGCACTGTTACTATCGATTTATAAATTCGTTTACCTTTTAATCACACGAGTCTCATTCGGTGATGATCTATCGTTCGATCCATCAACGCTGAATCACGATGTTGATTGTCACGATTACTCCTGAGATTGATGGCTTGTAGCTGATATTTAATAATATTCAAATATTATGTAATAATCAATATTTTCCCAAAACGTCGAAATCCATTGGGATGTCAAACGATGCATAATAATATTATGCATCGTTTGACATCCCAATGGATTTCGACGTATATGCATATTAATCGATTTTTATGCATATTATGAGGGTTTTTTTTTTCATTTTTGGCTTCGGAAAAAACCATTCAGCCGTTACAAATTGATTAAAAAAATTACAAATTGATTATACGATTACAAATGGCAATACATAATTATAACAAAATAAAGAACTCAAAAGGAAATATTATGAGGTTGATGTTGAGTTCAAATGTTGCACAATTGGAGAACCTTGTGCAATAACGATTTGTAGCGAGGTTTTATTTTTAATGAGTGCTACAACAAGTTGACCCATATTACCAAGGTTGTTGGCCGTCTTCTGTGGCTTTCATCTTTGAATTGGATCATACACTAATATTCGGAATCGTTCAAGTTTCGAAAATCTAATTGCATTCTATTTTTATAAAATAATGTTTGGTATGCTTAGATTGTTTCTTATTTGTGCGAAATCTAATCACTTCTTTGAGTAAATAAGATATGGTAGGATTCTGGTGGTACCTACTTCCAATAGGAAGTTGACGGAGAGAATTATGGAAGTTTGCCTCATTCTTTTCCAGAAAAGTCCTGTGTGTCGATCTAAGTTTGAGGTTTAGGTGAATCAATTTTTTTCTGAATCATCTGGGTTGAGTGTAGCCACTATGCAACTGTAGCTCTCAATCGTGTCGATTGGCTTTCATCCACATTTTCTTTTCGTACCTTCGTTCATTTCCCATGATAACCAGAATTCTTTTGTCCCAAAGGTACAGAAATAACGGAGAACAGAACGCGCCCAATCGCTATTTGAATCCGAACAGTTTCAATAACGGGTTCCAAAAGCCCTTCCAACGACCCCAGCAACCAGGCGGGATCCCAACAGGAATCCAGCACAAGAAAAAACCAGAACAGACCCAGCAAGCACAGATTCAATCAGCCAAAGCCAAATCTCCTGGAGAAGGACTGAGGAAGCCTATGTGGGACGTTTCGACTCTATTACCTATCGAAAAGAATTTCTACGCACCTCACCCAGACGTCATGAATAGGTAATCGATTTTTTGTTCAAAAGCTCAGTCGGCTTCGGCGGGCTTCTGTATAGCTTGGTGGTGGAGCATGACGGACTACCAGGGATAAGTGTTGGGTGCTCAAACTACGATCGAAACCCGAGTAGATTCATTTCGGGGCTCAGTACAGGTACTTGACAGTTTTTTCTTTGCCTTCGCTACTCAAAACGAACTATCCGTCAGTGACGTCATCGGATGAGCCGTGAATAACAACCATTATACCAATTGAAATCAAATGATGTTCTTGATTGCAAATTTACTTGATTTTCTAGTAATCCAAATTATTAATTGACCTATAATCTTGGCCCATGCTGCATTAGCACTACCAGAACATTACCTACATTATGGACTCTTTTATACGGATTTTCAATATTTAGTTCAAACCCTATACATACTTTCAATATGCTCTGGTGACAATTCTGCTACCAGTCGTGGATTTCGATTGTAGGTTTGAGATTGTGACAATAACGTTTTCTTGGTTGAAATCAATGACGTCTTTATTTAGAAATGGGATCAGAGTAGCCTAATTTCTAATTCTTTAATGGGTGTTTCTGTTATGACACTAAGTAGGAAGGAAGACGACATCCAGATGTTTCGCATGACGAAGGAGATTACAGTCAAGGGTAATGGCGTGCCCCCACCTTCTCAGTTCTTCGAGGAGGGTAACTTCCCTGATTACCTCATGGACGAAATCGTGAGGCAAGGGTTCGCAGAACCAACTGCTATCCAGGCTCAGGGTTGGCCAATCGCTCTCTCTGGACGAGATCTCGTTGGAATCGCTCAGACTGGCTCAGGCAAGACTCTTGCTGTAAGTATTGATTCTGATTCATAAACGCACCTGGCACCCTGGATATTTAGAAGTCTTGCAAGTCGTATTGATGTTTTCTAATCTTCAAATACCTTGTTTTGACGTGATTTACAGTACATTCTTCCGGCTGCCGTACACATCAACCACCAGCAGAGGCTGAATCGCGGCGATGGACCGATTGCCCTCATTTTGGCACCCACTCGCGAATTGGCTCAGCAAATTCAGACTGTCGCCCAGGACTTCGGATCTTCCTCGAGGATCAGGAACACTTGCATCTTCGGCGGTGCTCCCAAAGGACCCCAGGCTAGGGATCTTGAACGAGGTAAATCACGTCCCAGTTACTATATGAACTCCACCATACCGCTTTATTTCCATATTTTCATGAATCTATTTGCTATTTTCTTCAGGTGTTGAAATTGTGATCGCTACCCCTGGACGTCTTATTGACTTTCTGGCAAAAGGAACCACCAACCTTCGCCGGTGCACCTATCTTGTCCTTGATGAAGCCGACAGAATGTTGGACATGGGGTTCGAACCCCAAATCCGAACGATCATCGAACAAATCAGGGTAATTCACTAAGAACAATAAGATTGTAAATTGGCGAGCGATTATTATTATGGGGTTGATTGATTGTTTGTCTTGCTTTTTGTAAAATGTTCCCTTCACGTTCTGCAGCCCGACCGTCAGGTCCTGATGTGGTCGGCAACTTGGCCGAAAGAGGTTCAAGCCCTTGCTGAGGACTTCCTTTCTGACTACATCCAAGTGAATATCGGATCCCTCGAGCTGGCTGCTAACCACAACATTCGTCAAATTGTTGAAATTCTGGAAGAACACGAAAAAGAAGCCAAGCTGTCTGGCCTCCTCAACGAGATTGGTCACGAAATCGGTTTCAAGTCCATAATTTTTGTAGAGACCAAGAAGAAAGTAGACGACATCACCAAGCAGATCCGAAGCGAGGGGTAAGTTGTACCATACCTCCTGGTACCAGTACCACTGAAGTGTTCAGGATGATTCTGCCTGATTGTAGTTTTATCCAACATCATGTTCAAATTGTTCTTTTCTTTTGCAGATGGCAAGCAATTTGCATCCATGGTGACAAGTCGCAGCAGGAGCGCGACTACGTGCTCACAGAATTCAGGAACGGAAAGAGTCCCATCCTTGTTGCCACTGATGTTGCTGCCCGAGGATTAGGTAAGATACTACAAACTAGTCTTACTTGTGCTTTGAATTTCAATCAGTACACTATAACGGGCATATCTCACATCCGCGTTTTACTTTGACAGATGTGGAAGATGTAAAATACGTCATCAACTACGACTACCCAAATACGTCAGAAGATTACATTCACCGAATTGGACGAACGGGCAGGTGCTCACAGTCTGGAACGGCATACACCTTCTTCACTCCCAACAACCAGCGTCAAGCGAGAGATCTCTTGGCTGTACTTGAAGAAGCGGACCAGCAAGTCAACCCTATGCTTATCGAACTTGCCAGCTTCGCCAAAAACCAATACAGCGGTAATTTGAATCACAATTCAAAAGTTACTGATTTTGGTCGTTACAGGCGAAGTGAAACTAAAACGTTTATGTTAACTCAATAGGGCGAAACCGCTGGAACAACAACCGCAGCGGAATGAACAAGGACAACGGTATGGGACAACGAGCCCTCACCAATGGCCCTAACGGCAACAACATGAAGGGGAGCCCCACAGGAAGTAGCAACAATACCTGGAACAGTCAGCAGAGCGGAGAGTACCGTCAAAAGTAAGTTTATACAACCTCATTTTGTTACATTACTTTTGTCCTAAGATGAGACCATTTGTAATTGAACGATATTTTCGTTGCAGCAACGGAATGCGGTACAACCAGGGTCAGCAGTATGGGAACATGGGTGGAAACGGATACCAGCCAAGGAACAACATGTACAGGCAGAACAACGGCCCACAAAACAGAAACGGTGGCTACCAGCCACGACAGAACAACAGTGGGTACCAGAATAGAAACGGGAGCTACCGGTCCAACGATCTCTATGTACCCCCCTATATGGATCATCAGGTGAGACTTACCATTTCAATTTTGAACCCCTGTTATTCAAATGAATAATAGTTATTACTCCTGTTAACTAGGGATGGGTCGGTTTCGGTTGTCGGTTTTACCGGTTTTTGGGAAAAAACCGAAACCGAGAACCGATCGTCCAAAGTCGGTTTTTTCGGTATTCGGTTTTTTGTCCGATCGACATTAATAAATTTATCTTTATTGATCGTCTACGTTGTAAATCAAAGCACACAATTAGTTATAACTAACGGTTTCAGATGTTATTCCTTTCTGCTTTTAACAATTTGTTCAATTTATGAGATTCACAGGTTTTAGTAATAATTTTTGTTTTTACAAATACTCGGCATCAGCATCGAGTGTTGCATTACGATTACAACACAATGAAAGAAGAGGATCATGATAAATATTTATCTTATTAAATGTATGCTGTTGGATGTATTTTACAGTGAACAATATTCAATACATTTGTGATTTTTTTATTACCTACTTGACTTAGTAATTTTTTGTATTTTATTTTATTAATTGTATACTAATTGAAGTTCCAATTAGAGTTGCTTTGGCCCAAAAACCGGTTCTAAGCGCAACTGTAAAAAAAAAAAACCGAGAACTGGGAACCGATTTTTAAAAAAACCGAACCGAAACCGAACCGGTAAAAAGTGCAACCGACCCATCCCTACTGTTAACCATATGCACGGTGGCGCCATTCATTCTCGTTGATGATCATAATTATTATGATCATCAACGAGAATGAATGGCGCCGTGCATATCACAATACACATACGTTGAACACTATGTCAGAACGAGTTTCTGATGGAAGTTGTCGCCTCTACAGCATTCAGGGCGATCAGAGTGGATGCTAATACCTGTGACGTTGGCTGTTTTAAAAAATCCGCAAAATCTCAGCATTACATTCACATAGATGCTGCCATAGTTCTAACATGTTGTTGCACTACAGTAGGTAGCTAGACACCACTAGATCAGGAGCAGCGTTTGTAGACCAATTCTATGTGCTACCTCTCGTAAGCATTTAAATGAATGTATTCCATGCAGAACTGTGATGCCATTCTCTGTATAGGGACGAACGGCGCGGGAAGGAGCTTGGCAAAATCCAAATATCGACACTTGAGGGAAATTGGCTCGTCCCTTCACGGATCCCATTAAAAGAGTACCCTCCCGTAGATATTGTTGAAATAAATGTTTATTAGTTGATTACCTCGAGCTTTTTCAATACTCGTAGTTGGGGTACGAAATTAGTCCCTAAGTAATTTCCAGATATTTTTCATTTCCATGTCCACTTGTGAATTGGGAAAAAATGGAACGCTCAACATGGTGAACTAGCAGAATTGCCGTTATTGGGCAGCTGTATGAAAATTCGTGAGAATTGAGAATATAATAGTTGCTTGACTAGTATAAGTATAGAATAGTTGAACTTATATATAAGTTCAACTATTCTATACTTATACTAGTCAAGCAACTATTATATTCTATTATATTCTCACTATATATAGTAGGTGTATAGGAGAATTTACAGACTATATTGTATAATATAGGAGAAATAAATTCTTCGAAACAGGCACACTAAACATCTCCCATTTGACCGACCCACGACATCTCCCCATAATTCATAATAATCTCACAAAAATCAATCTCCACAAAAAAGAAAAGAAACCGTTGTGTCAAGAATTGTCAGAGTTTTTTGGTATGTTGTTGGGATATGTTTGAGTAGTATTACGCCTCGTTTGTTGGAAACTTTTTAAGAGCCAAAAAACGACATTTCAGGTTTTGTTTCAGTTTTTGCCTCATAACTTGTAAAAGGTTGGTTTTCAACCTTTATTAAAGTAAATAGTATAAGCTAAACTTCAGTCCAACCCCAGCTCTGTAGCCCTATAGATCCCGAGATATTGGACTTCGAAAATTGGCTACTTCTTCCAAATATCTTCTTCGACATTTAAGTGTTAGTCAACTCTTGGCCAGAATGTTGGCTCTAATCTAATACTCATCCCACGAGGAAAGTCAAGAGTTATCTAGCTTTAATTTAAGCATAAGCGAAATGCGTAGGTCCAGTAGGTGCTTATTAAAGGGCTTCATTGATCACCTAACACCCCCTATAACCTAGGACTTCGCTTTATGCTTAAACTATGAAACTTTCACTGATCTGTATACAACTACCTTGTGAGACCTATGGGTCATTCTCCAGTTTTGGTGCTATTTAGTTATCAAACTTTTTCGAAAACCGAAGTCGATTTTTTCGATTTTTAAAATTTTTATTGCCTTTAGGAAAGGCTCCTTAACATCCTCCTGAAGCAGGCACACACTTAATATCGTAGTTTTCGTGACAGAGGTTTTCAAAAAAAAGTCTTATTCTAGGGAGTGACCAATACGACTAGGGAGTGACAAAACGAAATACAAAACCTTATTACAGTATTCATCCTTAAAAAAATTGTATTTAGCAGTAGTCAGCCATAACGTTTTGAACATATATACGATTTTCAGCATAAAAACATAGTATAAAACTCTAACAAGAAACTTGTTCTGCTTAAAAGTAGTTAAAACATTCTCATTTTCCAGTCTTATCACATTCATTATGACTATAGAACCCAACGTAAAACGTAATGTCACATGTTAGTTCCTTTAGATCCTGATTAAACATAATGATGTTTATTTTATATAACATGTTCGAGATAATATTTGTTTACGTATAACATGTAGGTATGTTATACGTAAACCAATATTATCTCGAACATGTTATATAAAATAAACATCATTATGTTTAATCAGGATCTAAAGGAACTAACAGAAGCTTACTACTATTATCTTATAACAGGTGAACTGACTTATAATTGGGAAAAACACTCCCATGACTTGAAGAAAAAAATAAAAACAAAAAAGAAAAATACCAAACTGTCAAGTTGGCTCATCACATCGCCTGCTCATTCACTTCAATTTATGTCAATTACTCAACATTTATGTTGAGGTTCAATGTAAGGTATCATCGTCAACATCGTTCTTCATCATCAGTAAGGGGGGGAGTTATTTTCAATAAGCTGGGCAACTTGACTAGCACGGTGCTCTCTGTCTCTTGAATCCTTCTTGCTAATCCTCCATGCTTTTCGTGTTGCTCTCAACTCTCTAGAATTCATATCTTTAGCCAATTTTAACTGCTTTTTTCTTTCATATTTCTTCCTTTCTTTTCCGCTTCCAAGGCAGCTAAAACAGGATCCATTTTTATTTTTTTCTCGTCTCTTTCTGGCAGCTTCTTTCTTCTTTGCTTTCTTTTCACTTTCGGAAATTTTTTTTGGCGCCATATTCCTGAAATCATCAACTCTATTCAATGATATGTAATGGCAGCACAAAATATACCAACTGTGCGGTCGTATAGCTTAGGTTGAGTATAGAAATGCAAAACGCGAGTGGAATTTCGATTTTGGAAGACTCTTTTTCTTTTTTCTTGCTTTAGTACTACCTTTGGCAGTAATTGAGGAAGCAAAAACAAAATCTTTATGGTTTTAATAATGCTTGTTGAAAGAGAGTTATACCCATTTGTCCCTCTCTTGCCATCATTGTCACTGCCTAGTCCCATAAGAATTTTCATTGAGGCTAGGGAGTGACCGCCTAGGGAGTGACAAATCAACCATTTTTCATTTGTTCACGCTAGAGCAGCTTCACAAAAAAACAAAGATAATCGTGTATGTAGAGAGGCTATGATGTACTACAAAACTATGTAACATTCAAATCATAATTCTTACCTGTATTGATTTTGTTGAACTCTAGGGAGTGACCATCAATAAAAATACTCAAACACTTCACCTTCACTATCACAGCTTGGAAGCAACTGAAGAGGTTAGAAAAGGGAACAGAGCAGACCACGTGTTTCTGCACCCTGCCAGTGTTGCCAGATCACCTGTCAGCACGAAATTTCCCTTTGTGAGGGTATATTGGCGGGCATTTCAAAAACTGGCTAGGGAGTGACCAAAAACTGTGTGACAGAGACAAAAAGTAATTTGGTGATTGATGTGTTCCATCTAAAATTCAAATTGTGTTTTATACCAATAATTGAAAGAATGCTGAAAGAAATGTATTAATTTTTTTTAGGATTACTGCTAAAGAAACTGGTACCATTGCCTTGTAAAGCCACAGCCTCAGCTTTGTGACAGGGCTAGGGAGTGACAAAACTAGCATTATATATTTTATAACAAGGTACCCATTAATTACTGGAACATCATAGTGAGAAGGAAATGTTGGTCTCAAGGAGGTTAGTAACAGAAAAAAAAATCATCCTCATTCTGATGGTTGATCAATTTTATAGAGCTCTGTGACTGAAATAGCACCGAAATTGGAGAATGACCCCTATACGACACGGAAAACGTTGAGTAATGCGCTAAAACATTTGTTCAAATAGGTGACAAATATGTGAAGAGGGGGGAGGTCAGTAACTATCTCAGTGATGGTCAATATAAATTAAAAATTATGATAAATTATAAACTTTTTTCCTTGTTCGATTCCAATGGTTCTTTATCGAAGATAAAGATAAATCAAAATCAGCTTCCTGCAATGTTTTGGACCTAAAGGCATTTGTTTGGCTATGGTGACCTAAGTATAAGTAAACAGTTTCAGAGGTCGTGACTTGCTGATTTAGGTATTTTATAATACTTGGGTTATTTACTTGAATCTGTTTTAATTTCAGGTCCAGTCTCTGGTGAACCACAAGTTCTTCCAGCCCGGAGGCGGTCGTGGTGCCGCCCCCCATTGCTACTCAGCTCCCCCGCCCCCAGCGTACTTCCCCGCCCACCACCACGCCCCCCACATCCCCCCATACGCCTACTCCGCCTACACCCAGCCCCAAGCCGTTCAACAGTAATCACCTACACATTCCTCATAACAAAAAAGTACATTATAAGAAAAAGTGCACATTTTTTTTGCTTACATGATAAGTTTTAATTTTTTTTTTTAATTAAGAAACGAGTAAGTTGTGTTTTTTTTTTCTTTTTTTTTTAAATTCATTTTTTTCCTTCTCTAATACTTGGAATAAATTATCGTCCTATTCGATGATTAGTGAATATTGTACTAAAGCTTATAAATTGAAAATCGTCGAGGTGAAATGCACTCAAATTATTCAGAAGGGGGGTTAAGTATGGAAGTTTTTTGTGTGTGTTGTTTTTTTCCCCTTTTCTTATTTTTCAAATGAATGAAACCCTCCTCCAAAGTTCCTCAGTGAAATGAAAAAAAAAAAAAAAAAAATGTATTGTATCTATCAACCGTTTCAAGGGTCGTTGTATATAAAAACGTAGAAAGAGGTAAACAAAGTGAATTTTTGTAACTGCAAAAGAAGAATATGCCCCCAATGAAGAAAAACCTTTTGTATATTTGTAAGAGCTGCTTCGAGGGTAGTTTGATTACACTTCTACGTACTGTGATATTACTTAGCTAATTTATAATTTTTAATCAATTTTTACAGATTTGTGTGAAGATGATGCATAAAAAATGATGAAATAATCATTAAAAAAAAAACATTACGCTTGCGTGTGTGTGTCCAAAAGAGAAAGGTGGGTAAACCAAGACCGTTATGCGACTGTAGTGTTTTGTGGTGTTAAATAGAACGACGCGTCAATTTGAAAAATTAAAATAAAAGTGAAAATAGTTGCAAAGCGAAAAAGAAAAAATATTCTATTTCTCACAAATTTTTAGTGCAAATATTAAGGATGTTCTCGTACGTTTCATTTTCACACGTGCGATAAGTGATTCTTGAAGAACGTTCTGGTGGAAAACACTGATGCTGTAGGATACGTGGGGTTTTATGATTTTGTATACCATATTTTATTAAATAGAGAACGGTTTTTACGGTGTTTCCAAACAACAAAATAACGCCCGTGTCGATTTTTTTTATAATTCGAAACAAAAAGGAAGTCTTTGCATTAGGATGAGCTCTTTGATTTAAATCAATTTTATTTGTGTGGAATTTTTAATGAATTCCAACGGGCGCTTTTTCGTCCGTTTTCTCGAGTGCTGGTTTTGTCCTAAAATATATTGAGAAATGCTGACAAATTTTTGCTTTTCTTTCCCTTGCAGATGAATCGTAAATGTCCCTTGATACCGAGTTCATGTTAGTCTCTATAGCGAAGTGAATTTAATTTGAGCTCCGAAATTTGACCTGTTGTGCGCAATTCCTGATTGTCCTCCTTCCGAATTCCGTTTGATTTTTTTTGTTTTTGTTTTTTCCAACTCGGGTTTTCGTCGTGTATAGTTAAGAATGAATGTTTTCACACGCAATGAGAAACTAAATGCTTTTTTCCATATCTTGTGAATGACTAGTCATTTCAATTTCAAGCTGTTCCTATTTTTGTATTTTATAGTATTTTTAAAAACAACTTGCGTGTGAATTTAGTGTTAAATAAAAACCCTACATGCGTCTGAAACAGCATTCTCTATATATTTATAGTGTGAAAATGGTAATTTTCAAAATGGAAATCGATTTTTTTTTTTTTTTTTTTTAAATAACCGAAAGAAGGAAAACATTTTGAACGGGAACCGCTACGTTTTGAACCAGAACGATCAATTCGCTAAAGTTTCTTGTATTCAATGTTTTCGTTTTTTATCGTAAGCTGTTATTTTTTCTCTTATTAAAATAAGAATAAACCCCTCAACTGTATGTGATATTTTATCAAAGACTGATTCCTCTCGCTCAAGACTATTGAAAAAAACCAATCGGGAAAAAAACTAATTCGCGAATAGGGAAAAAAAGAAATATTTTGTAAAAATCATTAAATCTTAAGAGTTTAATGAACTATAGGTGCCGATAGAGCTTAAGGTACCCGATTTTCAACACCTTTGCGAGGAGAGCAGTGTTTTTGAGAGTAGACTTTTTTTCTCTGCCGGTAACGCCGACTAAATCGATGCCGGCGGTTGTTTTTCGATGTTTTCTCCAATGAACGTGAGAAAATACGCTCTTATCCGTTGTTTTGTCTGAAGTTCACTATTTATTTCGTAGTACAGTTGGTGATATTCATGTTGAAGCGTATTTTGTTTTTGGTTCCAGACGCCACTTTGCTTTTTCTCGATATAAGGGAATTTCTTTTTTGCGAAAATAGAGACGAAAATTTTAAACGTTTTTAAAGTGGGATTTTTTGGATCGCAATCACTATTGTAGTCCCGCCAACCTTTCTCATTGGGTATATCGAGTCAAGTGTAAGAAAAACCAGTCCTAATAAAAAGAAGTGGAATTCTTATAAATTTTGAGATCTGCAATACTTTTTTTTTGTCACGAAAATTTCGTGATTTTTGTTCTGGAACAGGTTTTTGATTCAACACTGAATCGTCTTTCTAGCTTCTTACTGTGATCTGTGCTTGATGGTGGTTTTAGTGTGCGTTTTCAATACGTGCTCTTAAGAGGAAGATGTTGTATACTAAAAAGCCTGTTTCCACTGATATTCCTAACGCCATTTTTTGCAGTCCTCGATCAATTGTTAAGGGGGAAATTATATAAGTATTAAAAGTGTAATTTATATAGCAATTCAAATTCTGGATTTTTTTTTCCTTTATGAAACCGATGTACTGCCTGTTGAAATGTTTTTAATTTGTGTATCTGAAATTCGTTGTCACAAATATGTACTGGTGAGTAATTTAGCTGAGGTTATCATTTTCTTTTTGTGATGACATGAAAACTACACGTGAAGGTACCATCAGACTGACAGACAAAACCAATACTGTAAGTGAGGTGAAAACTCAAGGATTTATTTTTTTGTTTTCCTTAAAAAAAAATCATTTCTGAGTTCGATTTAGTCATCAGTTTAATTTCATTATAAAATGCTGTGAGTATTAATTGGATACATTTCTATAGCAAAGCTGTGACATAGTTTAACTGCTTTCACGCTATGGGAAAACGGTCTCATGTTTATTAAGTACATCGCCTTTCTATTTTAATTTTTCTAAAGCTAAGTAAAGGGTGATAATGAAATCGTTAGAATCCTCGTTAAAAATTAGAAAGATCTTGTATTTTTTGTGACTGTGAAACAATTAATGATAATAATTGAACTAAAAAAAAGTGTCTTATTCATTACAAGAAAAATAGATGATATAGTTTTGTACCTGACTTGCCAATAATTAATTGGCGACTGGTTTTTTAAGTTCGGTCACAGTCACATAGCAGTTGGTTACTTTTTTCTTTTTTTAATAGTTGATAATTTTATGAATACTTAGTAAAATCCGTTTTTCCTTCGGTTTTGTACCTCATAATTTTGTTTGTCGGTGAACATTTCTACTTGGAAGTGTATCTTAGGGAAGATAGATTTATATGAAAATATGTGATTTCAAAAATACAAATTTCGTTCGATCTGATTGGAAGGAAAGTCAGTTTATTTCATAGTGGTGACCATTAAGTTCGCTGTACGTTTTGTTGTTCGTGTTCGCCATGACTCGTTGTTTATTAATCTTTCTCATTTGGAAATAACAAATGAAAAAAAAAAAAAAACAAATACAAAAATTGTAGTTTACATTGTACGACCCTTGTGTAAGTGGATGGATGTAATTTGTAAGTTTTACTTTGTTTCTCGTGATTCTGAACAGTTCGCTGATCAAGAACTTGAAAAAGCTGTAATTTTTTTTCTTTTTTATACTGTGTTAGTGAGAAACAATTTCTCTTGTATGAAACCAAAAGAAAACAAACTGTAAAATTTGTTTGAAACGAGTGTTTCTGTGGTTGATAATGTCATCTGCCGCTGAAGATTGATCTCTTCTGAGTCTACTTCAAGTGCATTTCTTGTATCTAATACAGTATTATATTCAATCATGTAATCTCATGTTGGGTTTTCGTTCTTATTCACCCTCGAATGAATCGTAGAATGGGGAATTCGCGTCAATGAGGAGTACCCATGGGTCCGAATTCACCTGATTTATGCTCATAATCGTGTTCAGAGTAGGTAAGGTTCTAAGTAGAAGCTTTTTTAGAAGAATTACCCACTAGAACCGAAGTTTCCTGGACGCTACCTGTGACGTCACTTCTACCGACAGATTAGTATGATACTTGTCGAGACGTGGAAAGAAGCCTTTACACCCTCTGCCGACGCTAATGCGCTCTTGCGGCTTTCTCTCAACAACTTTCATGGTGAAAATTTCACCCCCTTGCGACTTGATAACACGAACGTTATCATTAAATGATAACGTTCGTGTTATAAGTCGCAAGGGGGTGAAATTTTGTGTTTCCCAAGCGCTGGTTGAAAGATGATATCCAAATGTAAAGTGTGTTGTTTTCCAGGATGCTTCAACACCAGCAAACCAAAGAAAAAACTGCAAATTCTTGACACCGGTTTATTATCTTCTTTGCGCAGAAACTAAATGATAGAGATGACGAAATAATTACAACTAAAATGTACCGATATAATTCAGGGCTTTTTAATTCCACCTACCTACGTCGGCAATAATTTTTCTATAAAAGAAGTACCTACCAACAAACATTGGAAATTACCTTCTTTCAGTAGCACGAAAAGTATACCTCAGAACAAAAAAAATCTACATCTCAAAACCATTTTATTACTTAGGAGTTACTACAAGGGAGACGACGCCAGTTCTTCAAGATCATCACTTCATCAGAGGGTTTGGGACCCCAATGCTTAACTCGGCGGGGGGAACTGAAAGCGAGTGGCATCGGTGGTGGCAGAAGGCAGTACGACTGAAGGGGAAGCAGTACACTCTACCGCAAGGGGCGGTTGGCCGAAATTTCGTATCCCTACTAACGGAGGAAGTTGACAGTGTGGCAAGAGGGGCGACCACTTCGGAGCGGATCTTTGTGTTATGCGCGACCATACTTCAAAGAGAACAACTGGTTAAGGCTGGCGGGGACGTCAGACGGCTTATCACAACGAGGATGAACATGTGGCGTCAGGGAAAGACCGAGGAATTACTGCAGGAGGCTACTCGGTGCGATCAACGGTACAAAAAACGTATTCATCCCCTCAATCCAGATCGGCAGACCACATTCTCGAGAATGATCTCAAGGGGCACACTGCGTGATGCAACGCGGCTGATTACTGAACGAGGAGGAGGGGGCGTACTGCAACCAGAAAATATCCTCGAAAACGGGAAATCAGTACTGGAGGTTCTAACGGAAAAGCATCCTCCTCAGTCAGCCCCACATCCTGATACCTTTTTGGAGTGTGAAGAACTCCCAGTTATGGTAGACGTTAATGTGACTGAAGGGCACATAGAGAAGGCTGCAAGGCTCTTGAAAGGCAGTGCCGGATTAAGTGGAACGGATGCCAACCAGTGGAGGGATTTGCTTCTGAGATATGGGACACACAGCAAACATCTGAGAGAGGCAGTTGCAGCACTCACTCGTACCATAGCAAATGGGATGGTTGAGTGGGATCGCATCAGAGCAATGCTGGCAAGACGAGGTGTAGCACTGGAAAAAGGACCAGGAGTGCGACCCATTGGAGTGGGAGAGGTACTGCAAAGACTCTGCGCAAAGACAATGGTGATGTTGACAGGGGAAGACCTGCGAGATGAGTGTGGGGCAGACCAACTGTGCGCTGGAACAAGATTGGGGGTAGAGGGGGCAATTCATGCATTCACACAACTCTTTGAGGATGAGGGGGTGCATGGAGACGAAGACCCCCGTCCCTGTGAGGGAGTACTGCTCATGGATGCAGCAAATGCTTTCAATCGAATCAGTCGGCCGCTAACTCTGTGGAATGCTCGCATCTTATGGCCACGTTGTGCGAGATTCCTCTTCAACACATACAAAGGGTTTCCACTCACTATGTTTCGTCACAGTGAGGCTGTGGTTGAGAGTCAGGAGGGAACAACACAAGGGGGTCCACTTGGAATGCACATGTATGCTGTGGGGGTATTGCCACTGATTCGGACCCTGAAGAGCCAACACTACAGGCAAAACTGGTACGCGGACGATTCTGGGTGTGCAGGCCAGCTGCAGTACATTAAGGAGTGGCTAAACAAGCTACAGGAAGAGGGGCCGAAATGGGGGTACATCCCTGAACCTGCCAAGAGCTACTTGGTTGTAAAACCAGGCTTTGAGGAGGAGGCAAGGGAGATATTTAGTGGCACGCAGGTGAAAATCGTACATCACCACCGTTTCTTAGGGGGGACCATTGGATCAAGCGAGGAAAATAAAGATTATGTTGATTTCAAGGTGAAGGAATGGGAGGCCTGTGTCAGGAAGCTGGCGGCAGCTGCAAAAAATTACCCCCAAGCGGCTTATACCTCCTTTGTTAAATGCCTGCAGCGGGAGTGGACATTCCTCCAACGTGTCATCAGGGACTGTGAGGACCAGTTTGAATCACTGCGAGACATAATTAGGGACGTCCTGACACCAGCTTTGCTGGGGCGTGAGGTCGGCTCCCTAGATCATGATCTCTTTGCCCTGCCTGCAAGGTTAGGGGGGCTGGCACTGGAGGACCCCACTAAAACACCAGGGGAGGCACACTTAACATCCAAGACAGGGGCTGCAGCTCTCATCACAGCAATCACGACCGGTTCCACTCTTGATAATCTCCATCACGCTGAAACAGTGTCAGAGGCGCTGAAGGAGGGCCGACAGCGACGGGAGGCAGCGGCCTCGGAATGGAGTACCATCATCATAGGCAGGCTCCCCTTACAGCGGCAACGGACAGTGCGACGTTGTGTGGAGGGCAAATCATTGCAGTGGCTGTCAGTGGTACCACTTGCCTCAGATGGTTTTGATTTATCAGCCACGCAATTCAGGGACGCATTGGCTGTGAGGTACGGGCAAGAACCCCTAGCACTCCCAAATGCTTGTGATGGTTGCGGTGCGAGGACAGACCTAAATCACCTGCTTAATTGCAAAAAAGGAGGCCTGATTAAGCAGGGTCATGACTCTCTTCGGGACACTGTGGCAGACTTAAGTCGTCTGGCCTGGAGGGGGGTTGTGGTCGAGCCTGTGATGCAGGAGGCGAATGCAGGACTGCCTAGACTGGTTGGCGATGTTAAAGTTGACGGGGTTTGGGACAGGGAGAGGGTGGCGTTTTTTGATACTCGCATCGTTAACGCCGACGCCCCCTCTTACCAGTCTCAGGCCACCGAGGAAACTCTCCAGCGGGCAGCATCCGAGAAACACAGAAAGTATAACCGCGCCGCGGAAGAGCATCGTGGATCGTTCACTCCCCTAATAGTGACCTGCGACGGAGTCCTCCATAAGGAATTTCGGGCATTCACCAAACAGCTTGGTAGGACTTTGGCCGAGAAGTGGCGAAGACCGGAGGGGCACGTCATGGGTTGGATCCGAGTTAAATTGAATTTCGCCGTGATAAGGGCCATTTCGATGCGCATCAGAGGGCCTCGTAGACGGATCCGCGGCTTCGGGGATGCAGATGGGCTGGGAATGGAAGATGGGGCCCCATTACCAATCCTCGAGGATTAAAAAAAAAAAAGCGGACAAGGTTCATTCCTACCCCTTCAATTTCCCTTCTAAGGTCCCCCTAAGCAACATAAATAAAAATTACTTATCATATGGCTTATTTATTTTATGTTCCAAACAGTTGTTTCTTAGTATGAACATTGGCCTGTATTTCACGATCGTGTTAATATCGGCTCAACCGGTGAGCCCTCATTGTGAACGAACAGCTGGTCGTACAAAGCTGCGGATGGTCTCAAAAAATTCTAAAACATCAACTAAAAACTATACCGTTCCATTTGATTTTTTCGAGATATGAAGTTTTCACATTCGTTTTGAACCCCTTCCCTTTGACCTAGGGTTATGAAAAGTTTCGAGGGTAATTGTGGGGTTGGTCTGAATCGAAATTTCTTAATTTTAGTACAACGGTAACTGGGCAAAGTACGGCGGACGGACGGATTTTTTTTAATTGGATTTTCTGAATCTTGAAACGTAAACCAAACAATTTTGAGGGGGGTTACCTTAACCTGGTAATGATGAAATTCAATTGCTAAATGGTAATGATACGCCTTTGAGACGTATAGAACGAGAAAAGAGATAGCATTTTGCTGTAGTGAACTGGCGCCATTCATGGTATTTTGATAAGGGTACAAATAAATAGTTTAGCCTATTTCTAACGGTTTTTTACATATATTTAAATTTTAGGAACAATGAAAAATACGAATTTCTCTTCTTTATGAGATCCAGATTTCCATTTACTAGAGAACTTTATTAACGAGGGGAGTTAACACGAACATTCGACACAAAAATTCAATACGAACATTCAACACGAACCTTCAATACGAACATTCAACACGAATATTCAATACAAAAATTCAATACGAACGTGCAATATGAACATTCAATACAAACCTTCAACACGAACATTCAATACAAAAGAAAAACAAGAGTATTTGAAAAAATCATATTTCCACTGAAATTTACACTGTTAGACCGGTTTCGGCGATTAAACCATCGTCAGTAACAAAACAATACAATACGGTCATTCAACTCGAACATTTAATAGGAACATTCGGGGGCCCTCCATCGAAAATGTTTTGGAATTTAAGGGTAAAAAATGGCAAAATGTAGCCATTTTTATGACAAACACCATGGTAAAAAAATTCCCGATTCTGCCAATCTACGAATGAATGAATTTGAAAATTTGGAAAAGTTCATATCTCGAAAAATCCATATGGAACGGTATAGTTTTTAGTTCACATTTAGATATAGTTTATTTTTTAGAATGTTAGATACAGCTTTGTTCGACCAGCCGTTCATTCACAATTAGGGCTCAAAGTTGGAGTATTTCAAAAGCTGGCAACATGAGGGTGAATTATGCGGCACCCTCTCGGGTCTATTTTCATACTGGCCGGGGGCGTAGCGTCAGGGGATGCGTAGGAAGCGGCGCTTCCCCATAAGAAGTGAAGAATGTGGGTAGAAGTTGAAAGATAGAAAATATATAGTTACCTTCATTTCACAGTTACCTATAGCTACCTACCTTTGATAGTTGTTTGGAACCACGAATCCAATGATTATGACAGGAATGGCTGAAGCCAATGTTGAGCAGGTTTATTACAGTGGAATAAAGTTCGATTGGATTGAATTTAAACGTTAATTATGAGAACTAATGAAAAATGTGGAACAACGCAAGGAAACAGAATACCAGATAAGAGATTCCCCAATCTGCCGCTAGGACGTGCTTGTGATGCACCAATGTTGCCAACATAACCTCAAATTATTCAAAATTAGCTAAAGCCTGGTTTCCACTGAGCGCGCATCGTTCGCGAACGTTTGCAGTTGTTCGCAAACAGGTAAACGCCGCGCAAAACGTTCGCGAATGCGTAGAGAAGGGTACTGTTTCCACTGCCCGCGCACGGCCAAACTATCAGTTGTTCTCGAGCATTCGCGAGTGATCCGAGTGATTCGTTCGTCCGATTCCACTGTAACTTTCCACTGTAACTTGCATTTCAGTGGCGATAAATTCCCAAGCGTCATTTTTTTTTAGTCGGTTGAAATGAAATTTGGGGTCGGGTTGCCACAGTTCGGGTTTCTCCTCATATAGGGAAATCAGCATTAAGCACTTTTCGTTCTCCCAATCCATAGTTCACTGACTTCCAAAAATCAAACTCAAAAATGGCCACTCCGGATGGCGGATGGACCAGAACTGTATGGTCGTCGATAGTATCGAAATATCGATATTTCTCCACCGATAGTCGATATTTTCTATCGATAGTTCAATGACCAATAGTATCCAGCATTTTGAACGATTTGAAATGTTACTTACTATTTTCTTGGGTTATTATTGATTTCGAAATTGAAATTGAAAAAAATTGTATTGTACATAGGACTAGTCCCTCATAGAGTACATCAAATGACTTAGGATTAATGACGTTATAAAAATACAATAAAATATAGAAAAAAAGAAGGAAGGAAGGACTTCTGCCATAAATATCGGAATATCGAAGTAGGAAGTATTGATGTTTGATTCCCGATAAATATCAAGTATCGACATCAGGTTCCGATACTATCGACCATCGATATTTTATCGTCGATATCCCATCCCTTCTAGAACCATCTAGAACTGGAAGAACCCCCAACCCTTTCGAGGAAGAACAAAATTCGTCGCGAACGAAAGAACATGCGCGTGGGCATGTTTCCACTGGGCGCTCAACGAATGCAAATCCCTTTGATGATTCGCGGAAAAACCGACAGCCGTCGGATCAACCCCGCGCACGAACGAACAGTGTTTGGGAACAATGTTCGGCGCGGGTGAGTGTTTCAACTGCACGCGCATCACGATCGCAAACGTTTGCAAACCCTGTTCGCGAACGATGCGCGCTCAGTGGAAACCAGGCTTAACATTCAACACACCCCTGTAATTTTGTAATAATTAAACATTAAGAATTTACAGTTACACTTCTTTACAAATAAAGTAATAATCTTTAAACATTTTCAAGTTCTAAATTTCACATGAATTTTCTTTTTGTTTAACAAACCATTTTGTCTCTAAATTTTTCAAATTTTTCACTAGAAAGGGGTTTGGTGAGAAGGTCTGCGAGTTGATCCGCTGTTGGGCAATACTTGATGGAAATCAAGTTCTCCTCAATCTTCTCTCTAATGAAGTGGAATCTCACGTCTATATGTTTGCTGCGACGGTTTACTCCATTTTGCACCAAATCAATTGCGCTTTGGTTGTCAATGTTCATGACAGCAGGAATCTCGAGTTGAGTGAGCTCGCCGAGGAAACTCTTCAAATAAATGAGAGCTTTTGCAGCCTCAGTAGCGGCAATATACTCAGCTTCAGTTGTTGATGTTGCAACAATTGGTTGTCTGCGTGATGACCAGCTTACAGGACCACCGTTGAAGTATATTATAAATCCAGTAGTACTCTAATAGTACTCTGATCACCCGCATAATCAGAGTCACAATATGCTATCAGAACAGGCATATCTGGTGTTGCCTTCTTCTTGTGGTAAGATACACCAAGGTCCTTGGTAGTATTGACATATTTGATTGTCCTTTTCAAATTGTTCAAGTCCGAATGTGTAGGCTTCTCAACATGTCTTCCACTAACACTCACTGCATATGAAAGGTCTGGACGAGTCTTCGTGGAGATGTATAAAAGGCTTCCCACAGCCTCTCGATAGGGAAATTTCATGCCCTTCTCGCTTTCTCGTGATTCACAAACATTTCCTGCGATCAAAGGAGTCGAGACAGGCTTTGCGTCAGTCATCCTGAATTTCTCCACAATTTGCTGAGCGTAGTGTTCCTGGGAAAGTTTCAATTTTCCGTCTATTTCAGACAATTTTATTCCCAAATAAGTTTTTGGATTTTCGTCGACGGTCATTTTGAATTCAGTTTTTAATCCTTGAAGAAACTTTTTCATCAAAGGTATATCAGAACCAACCAACAGACCATCATCAATGTGAATAGCCAAAATCAGTGATCTGTTATCATTAACAAAGACACATTGTTCGGTTTTTAAAGGCATCAGTCCATGATTTTGTAGAAAAACAGTCTTTTATTCCACATAGCTGGGGCTTGTTTTAGTCCGTACAAGGCCTTTTTTAGCTTGCAAACTTTATTTTTGTTTTCAAAACCATCAGGTAAGCTCATGTAGATATCTTCCTTAATGCTTCCATACAGAAAAGCAGTCTTGATGTCGAATTTCATCAATTTCAAATTTTTCATCGCAGAATAAGCTATAATTGTTCTCAAGGCATCACTGCCAACAACGAGGCTAAAAATTTCGTTATAATCTATTCCTTGACGTTGGTGACATCCCCGAACTACCAAACGGGCCTTGTAGCGGCCGTCTTCTTTGATTTTGAATAGCCATCTGCTAGTCAATATCTTCAGACCGGTTCACTAGCCTCCACGTCGCGTTTTCTTCAAGAGCTGACATCTCTTCTTGAATGGCTTCTTTCCATTTATTTCGGTCATCACCACTTATTGCTTGCTGGTAGGTCAGAAGACTAAAGTCGCATAAGTTGGTGGGCAAAACGTAGTCTTGAAGTCTCGAAGGAAGATTTTTCCTGCGTTGACCTCTTCCAAGCTGTTCAGCTTGAGTTGGCTCTTGATTTTCCTCGTCGTCATTAGGCGCCACAGACTCTGATGAAGTTTCGCTGGAGAGCTCCTCCAGTTGTTCTGGAATGTAGTCAGGATCGCTATTTTGCCCATTTTCCTCATCACCACTGGATGTATCATTGATCACCGTTGTATCAGTTTCACTCTGTATGGATCCTTCATCGTCTGAATCGAGCCCATTTGTGAGGTTCCTGTCAAAACTAAAAATCGGTGATTTGAAATAAGTTTCAGGGAGCTGGGTTTGCATTTCATCCCCAAAAAAACTCTGCAAATTCTTGACACAACGGTTTATTATCTTCCTTGTGCAGATCACCCTTCTGTCTATACCAGACTGTATTGCAAATCGGCACCATACCATATTCTCACCGTACTCATACCATACCATACGAATTTCTTTCCTATCATACCATACTGTATTATACCAAATCATACATACAATAATATACCATACCATACTCATACCATGTCCTACAAACCGAGTGAATATTGAAATGTCATCCATTTCTGACCTATATTTAAAATTTCAAGTATCTAGCTCATCACCAAAATTTAATTTGTTTAAACAAATAGGTATTATTTAAACAATTTTACAGACAAGAAACCGAGTGAATATTGCATTGTGATCCAGTTCTGACCTATTTTTAAAATTTCGAGTCAATAGCTCATCATCAAAATGTAATTTGTATTATTACAAAAAGGTATTATTTAAACAATTTTACAGATGAGAAACCGAGTGAATATTGCCATGTGGTCTATCCCCGACTCACGGTTAAAATTTCTAGACTGTAGTTTACCGGGAAGATGAAAAAAGGTAGTTTTATTCTGGGCGTCTGGGGGTTCGGTCACATAACGGCCGTTTTCGACGCGAAAGTTTAGTGTTTTTCCTAAACCTTTGAGCGGTCACTGTGAACGAACGGCTGGTCGCAAAAAAATCCAATTGGTCTTAAAAGATTGGTAATTTTTCAGGTCATTCAAAAGTGAACTAAACATTTCACGATTCAGTTAAATATTTTGAGATATGACATTGTCGAAATTTTAAATTTCGTTTTGAACCCCTTCCCCTTGACCTAGGATTATGAAAAGTTTCGAGGATCATTGTGGGGCTGGTCCAAACCCAGAAACCAAATTTTGTAATTTTAGCTCAACGCTAACTGGGCAAAGTGGCACGGACGGCGGATGGCGTACGGCTCATGGCCGGCTGTGAACCCCTGGACCTCGTCCTGGATGCGAGAGTTGCCTTTGCAGCCCTTAAATGGCCAGAAAGAACTTGCGCCAAAGTATCCCCGGAACTAGGGCAAATAATCAGCCAAGACCAAACGGACAAGGAGAAAGTAGAAAACATCAGGGAATGAACGAGTGGCAAAGAAGGTGGGAGACCTCAGACAAGGGCAGAGCAACGTACCACTTCTTCCCGGATGTCAGGCAGAGGTGTCAAACATCATTCATCTCCCCTGGATATGAGTTGACGCAACTGACCACTGGACACGGCAATTTTAGTGCCAAACTCCACTTTTTCAGGCGCAGAGAGAGCCTAGCCTGCCCGTGCGGGGCGGAGGACGAGACGTCAGAGCATGTACTCAGGCATTGCCGCCTGTACCATGACTTGCGAATGGAGTGCCTAGGGAGTCTGTCTTACGATGGGCCTCTCACAGTGCTGTTTGACAGCAAGCAGAACTATGACCGGTATGACAGATTCTGTAGAGCATGGGCCAGCAGAAGGGGCGAGGGTGTCGATATGAGTGAGGTTGTGCAATAATTGAAATGATCCAAAAGTTTGAACATTTGTGACTTTGCGTGCTCAACCCATAACTCTGTAAAACTTTGTAAAAACTGTGATCTGTGACTAATATGTACACCTGTGACTTTGTGAAACTTTGTGAAAAATGTGTGCTCAATTTGTGTCTCTGTGCAAACTTTGTAAAGCATTCGTGCTCAATTGAGACTTAATGAAAATTTCACGATTGTTACTCTGTACTTTGTGACCTGTGACTATGTGAAAACTTGTGACTTTGTGACACTCTGTAAAAATATGTGCTCAATTGGTGTCTTTGTGCTTTATGCTTTGTAGAGAATGTGTAAAGACTTTGTGAAACTTTGTAAAAAAATATGTGCTCAATTTGTGCTTTGTGCTTTGTAAAGAATTTGTGCTCAATTGAGACTTAATGAAAATTTCGTGAACTGTGACTTACTGAAGAATGGTGACTTGGTGACTGCCTGAAGAATTGTGACAACAGAATTGTGATTTGTCACCACAGGAGAACCCAATGTTGGAAGAGGAGGAAGAGCAGTACCTGAATGCAGTCGACCTCTGTCCCAAACTATTTTTACCCTGTAAAACTGGCACCTCCACGTGGTCCATCCCGGGCACACCAAAACGGTGTGGCTAACGCCAGAAGGGACAGAGGGGGCCTGCTGTATTTAAAAGAGAGTGATAAAGAAAGAACAGATGATTAAAAACAAGAAGAAGTGAAGATTAAAAGACGAGAAATGATTGCTATGGGCCTGAATGGCCTTTGATACAATCCACTCTGATACAGCAGGATGGCGTACGGCGTACGGGTGACGGACGAATTTTTTTTTATTCGATTTTCTGAATCTACGTATCTTGAAATGTAAACCAACAAATTTTGAGGGGGGGTTAAAAAAATTTTTTCTTTGGGCGATTCCAATGGTTCATTATCGAAGATAATAAACCAAAACGTCTCTAGATATCAAGACTTTGTTTTTGTATTCATCCCAAATCCTGTAGCCGTTGGTTCCATAGCCAACAAAAATGCCTTCAAGTGACCTTTTTTCAAGCTTCTTGACATAGCCTAGCTTTTTGTAATAGACTTTGGATCCAAATATGTTGAGATGTGAAAGATCTGGTTTTTTATTGAACCATTTTTCGGCTGGAGTGCAATTTTTCAGCGTTCTTGTCGGGCTCCTATTTAGTAGGTATGCTGCAGTGTACAGAGCTTCGCCCCAAAATTTATTATCGAGTTTTGAATCGAATAAAAGTGCTCTAACTTTTTCCATAAAAGATTGGTTGAGACATTCGGCTGATCCATTCAACATTGGTGTATGGGGTATAGTATAATCAAGTATAATATCTTTTTCGGCACACCAATTTTTGAAATTTGTCGATATATATATATATACTCGATGTATATATACTCTCCGCCTCTGTCAGATCTGATTTTGTAAAGTTTTAGATTCCACTTGTTCTCGGCTTCAGCAATATACCTTTTAAGGGCGTCAATAGCATCACTTTTCCTGTTTAAAAGGTATACATTAGTATAATGCGTATAATCATCAAGGCATGTAATAAAATATTTATACTTGTCCCAGGTACAAACTTCTACCTCCACCAGGTCTGTATGAATGATTTCAAGTGGCCTAGTAGCGCGAGTTCGCTGATTTTTGAAGGGTAATCTCGCTTGTTTGGCTTCCTGACAGACCTGACACACATCAAAGTCGGTTGCTTGAAATTTGAGACCAGTAGAAATTTGGGACAACTTCTTCATGTTGTCATACCCAAGGTAACCTAGCTTCCTGTGCCAATCAACAGAAGAATTAAGTTTTTCTGAAGAGAAATGACTAAATTCATTGTTATCAGGATTAATATCAATAAGATAAAGGCCTGATTTGTCCTGTTGACCAGTCAAAACAACGTTACCATTTTTTGAAACTGTAACTTTATGTTTGTCAAACTCAATTTTACCACCATTCTGTGTGATAGCGCTCACACTTAACAAATTTTTATCCAAACCGGGTAAGTACAGTACATTTTTCAGGGTACATTCAGCTGCTTCAACTTTGCCGACAGCTTTAGCCTCCATGAATTGGCCTTTTCTGACAATAGTATGCACACTATTTTTATCAGACAAAATTTTGTTTGAACTCGTCATATGACAGGTTGATCCTGAGTCGATAACCCACCGATTGTCTGAATTATGCATTTGTTTCTTGGAACACAAACTTTGCTCACACGGTCGGGTATACGTTAAAAACGACGATTTGCTTGGACTATTTTTGGGGGAAGACTTTTTGAAACGACAGTCTTTTTCTTCGTGATTAGTCCTACCACACGATTTACAGGGTGGAAATTTCTTGTAAGCCTTTTTCATAACAGTATTTTGCTTTTTGGGACACTTATTGGCGTAATGGTCTCCGCCACATGTATAACATTGAATTTGCAGTGCTTTAAATGCAACAGCTGTACCGATATCGTTAGGGTTGTAACGCTTTTCATCCCTAATTAGTCGTGTCTTTAGATTAGCTACAGTTTTTTGTTGATCCGGCGTGGAATCCCAGGCAGTCATGAAGTGGGGCTGGAAATAGCTGGGCAGAATTGACATGATACGAGCAATGTGCATGTCTGTTTCTATCTTCTGTCCACTCGAATTTAGTTTAAAAACTATATTTTCAAGTTTGCTCAAATTTGTAGCCATATCAGAACTGGAATCATATTGAAATGTGAAGAATTCCTCGAGGGTGGAGCATTTAACACGGGCTTCGTCTTGATCAAAAAGCTTTTTGAGGGTGTCGTACATTTCGTAGGACGATTTACAGTTAATAACGTGAAGTTTATTTCGTTTATCAATCGTGAACACTATGTATTTTTGTGCTTTTGCATCACGTTGATACCAATCACTTAACTTTTTCTGTATCGGAAGTTTCGAGCTTTTCGTTTCCCAACACGATTCCATCAAGTTTACTTGACTTTAAAAGAATAAACAGATCGAAGTTCCACATCGCAAAGTTAGTATGGTCAATCAGTTTTTCGCACTGACTCAAGTCAACTTCGTTAGATCCCATGTTTTGCACTTTCCGATCAGCAAATATCAGACTGTAACTGAATGAATGAACTTACCACACACTGTAGAAAGCGGAGCAGAGGTTGTAAAATTCAGCACAAACCTGTGACACAGAAAACACTACTATACCAACTACCTGTGAAGTGGGACGACAAACCACAATAGATGGGAAATCCACAGTTCTATAACCTCAAAGTTGTAGGTTGTAGTCAACTTGCCGACCTTTTCTTGCTGATTTTTCACTAATCACTTTCACGAATTTTTCAATCTTACTGAACTTCTGGGCCCATAACCTGTAGAGCAGGTTTATTACAGTGGAATAAAGTTCGATTGGATCGGGGCGGCAAAGCCGAAGAAATATGGACGTGCCGCTCGGGTTTGCCGGGTGGCCTGAAACAGGCCCGGACCCAACCCACGCTCTCCCGTTCGAAATCGAGGCGGATTATGCGGCATAACGTGCAGCATGCCGCCGATACGTGCCGCATGCCGCCCGGGTTATTTCGTCAATCACCTGTATTCCAACGCTCAACTGTCAAAAAGCTCGCGCATTTTCAATTTTCAAACATTTTCAATTTTTCTCCGGTACAAGGATCGTCGTTGGTAAATTACAACATTTTTTAAAATCCACAGTCACGCAGCATGGCTATAAGAGCAAATTATCGAAAAAATTACATGTTTTATGTAAAATTGGATGTTAGGAACATCTCAATAAACCATTTTTTGCCGAGTAACACCTCAGAATGAGGAAAGAGTGTGGAGTGAGGAAAATATTTGAAAGTCTTTCTCTCTATTCTGGCCCTTTTACCTGAATGAGCCGAATCTCCGATCATGTTACGAACTTATAAGTATTAATTCAACGAAAACATGAGCGCCGTCTTAGTTTTCTGACGCGTGAAATCACAGTGATTACTTAGGAAATCAGAATAGGTATAATCACCAACAAAATTTGGACATTTAATGCATAGGTTCCTAGAGTAGGTACATTACGACCCAGTCTCATACCTAAGTGGCATTAAATAATGATAGGTACTCAATCTACCATTTTGTGATCTAGACAGAAGGGTTCTCTGCACAAAGAAGATAATAACCCAATGTGTCAAGAATTTGCAGAGTTTTTAAATCGGCTCAACTGACCTCCTAACCCTGCTTCAGCAGGAGCGAAAGGAATGAATATTTTACAAAATCCTTCAGACAAGCACTCGCTTTATAGCAAGCCAGTCGTGTTGTTCCAACCATTCTCTTCTGAATTTCCGATTTTGTTTGCCTTCAAATTTAGTTGGAAAATTATATTCCAAATGAGGGTTCCAAGTCTTGATTCAAACATTTTAGTTTTTCCTTTTCATCTATAATTTTTCCGACAGCCAGACCAATGTCGTGTGATTTATTTAGACATATTCCTATAATTCCACTGCAAGTGAAATTCGCCCGTGCCACGTCTCTTTGCCGTCTCTCGTGTGAAATGGCGGCTGGGGTCTTGCAGTATTAATCGTCTCCGATTAACAATTATTTTCAATAAATTACATGTTATTTTCTTTGTTTAAATGAAATATAAACTAGGTAGGTTTAAACATTAGATCTTGTCTGTAATCCCCAGCTTATATGTTTGTTTATTTCAAACTCCTATAAATTACATGTTACATTTTTTATATTCTCAGAAATTTCCCGTTTTATCTAGTGTAAGTTTAGACCCAAAGGGGGCTATAGCCCCCTTAGCCCCCCCTCCCCCATAGATCCGCCACTGCGTGGTATACTTATCTACAAATCTTGAGAAATGACGCCCATCAATGGTAATTGCAAGCCTACGGGGCTTAAGAAAAGACTCCCGACAATAATTGTTTAATAAAAATAATTACAATTATTGTAATTAGACGTCTATGAGACTTTCAAAAATACTCCTGTGACAGGAGTCCTGTCAATGGTAATTGATACGTTTAGGCGTCGTAGAAACATTTACGTTAGATGGTAGGTAATGTACGTCTCAGAAGGTCTCAACATTTTAGAAAAATCAGCTTGACTCACCTTCAACGACTTGAACTGCGTATGGAACACTACCGCCTTGTCCAAATGGTGCTGCTGCAGGCAATCCAGCGCTAGTTAGATCTAACGATATCTGGTAGCTGTTTTATGATCTGTATGCGCCTGGGAGGCGTATAATTAGCAGTGTAAGGTTAAAAAATGTTTTTCTTTGGTCGATTCCAACGATTCATTATCGAATATAATAAACCAAAATCCGTCCGTACGCCGTACTTTGCTCAGTTGGCGTCGACCTAAAATTACGAAATGTTCGAAGCAAAAATTTGGTTAGCACCAAAATGTACTGGGAGCTGCGATTGTAATTACTTTCCTGGGTCCTGTAATTACAATTACATGTAATTATAATTTTGGTGTTTCAATTACAAATGACAAAGAATTACCAAGTAATTGTAATTACATTTTGTTCAACTCTGGTGTCCAGTGATGAAGAGAGACACCACGATAACATTATACAAACAAAACTGCTCACGCTCGCAAGTTTTGTAAAAAAGATGTGTGGTTGGGTGGTGGAGGACGACGGTGGAGGAGGAGCGTCAAAACATCTCCTGGTTGACAGACTACGAGTAAAAGAGTTACGTTCCATACAAAGTTTAGGGAAGAGGGTAACTCTTGTGTGGGTGAAATCTCACATAGGAGTAAGCGGGAATGAAATTGCTGACAGGTTGGCAAAAACTGCTGCTTAAGAAGGTATCGCATGTTCCATCAAAAGTCCTTACACTGATCTTAGGAGACAATTTCGCTCGGAAACTGTAAAATTATGGCAACAGTATCACAGCACCTATCCAAGTGGAATATTTTATAAAACCCTATTCCCTACAATACCTGTCAAACCTTGGCATAACTTAAGTTTAGAACAAGGAGTCACAAAAAAGTTTTACAAAACAATTGGAAGGTTGAGGTGCAACAAAGGAATTTGTAAAGTGTACTTAAATATGATAAATATGATGAATTGAACTATCGAAAACTTTGTCGACGCATTTGTTGTTCGTGGTTTGTTCCGACTCGGAACTTCCGAGTCATACCTATTTACCTAATAATCAACTATGTTTCGGAACAAACCACGAATAACGAATGCGTCGACAAAGTTTTCGATAGTTCAATTCAAAAACCCAACACCTACCTACTTTTGCCGTTTTTTTGTAACTAGTTTCTTTCAAATTGAGAAACGGTTATAACGGTTATTTTTTTCCAACTAGTTATTTAAACTAGTTTCACGTCCCATCCCTAATACCAAGCACTCATAACGATAGGTATCGCCCATCACTACTGAGATAAAACCTTTCTAATTCGCAAGGCTTTATTGAGCCAAAGACGGCAAGATAACGACTAAGCTTGGATACGAGAATTTGTAGTAACTATAAACATGTAAACAAGGGAATGCGTGACAACCAATGGGGAATAATAGTATGACATTTTCCCCCACTTCTTTTAGTTTGTCACATAGTCAGCAAGATAAGCTGGTGGTCGCCTGACTCGCTCACTCCTTCTGAGAATTGGACTTGCATCACGTTCCTCTTCAGGTTGGTCGCTTCCTTCCGGCCGGTGTTCGTGTTCTTCAGGTTGTAGTGTGTCGCCTGCTGGGGCTAGGTGTCGAGTGGATACGGTCGATTCCCGACCGTCAGGGTACCGAATGTGGGAGTACTCCGGATTCGCTTCCAGGAGGTCCACTTCGTCAACCAGAGGTTCGTACTTATTTGTACGAACCTGTCGTCGCAATAAGACCTTCCCTGGTTCAAGTAGCCACGTTGGTAGAGCTTCACCACTGGGTGATTTTCTGGGATGGTTGAACATCCTTTCGTGAGGTGTTTGGTTTGTGGTCGTGCACAACAACGATCGTACAGAATGGAGAGCCTGCTGCAGAACTTCCTCCCACCTGCTAGTGCGTAGATCGTTTGTTCTTAGGGCAAGTTGAATAGCTTTCCACAAAATGCCATTGTAGCGTTCGCATTGCCCATTGCCTTGGGGATTGTATGGAGTTGTTCTGCTTGTTGCAATGCCATTTGTGTGAAGAAAGGATTTTAGTTCCCTGGACATGAATGTCGCCCCCCTGTCTGTGTGAATGTATGATGGCATGCCGAAAACCGAAAAGAGATGCTTCAGATGATTGATTAATGTAGATGAAGTTAGGTCAGAACATGGAACAGCAAAAGGGAATCTCGAATACTCGTCAACGATAACCAAAAGATATGGTTTTCCAGAAGCAGTAGGTAGCGGTCCTTTATAATCCATGCTGAGTCTTTCAAATGGTCTTGTAGCTTTGATTAAGTTTGATAGATTGGTAGGATTGAAAAATTTAGGTTTTAGCTCTGCACATGCTCGACACGCCGATGTGACCTTCCGAACGTCGTCAACGGAAAATGGCATGTTGCGAGCACGGATCCAATGGAAAAATCGGGCGACACCTGGATGGCAGAGAGCTTCATGAAGCTTAACAAGATCCTCAGTAGATGAAATAGCTCCACAAATCCGCGATAAAGTATCCGCTACTACGTTCTCCCTTCCTGGTCGATAGAGTATGTCGTATGAGTATGCTGAGAGCTCCAGTCTCCACCTCATAACCTTCTCATTTTTTATTTTGCTTGTGTGTCTCTGTTGGAACATGAATGAGACGCTTTGCTGGTCTGTTATCAGTTGGAAATGTCGTCCCATCAAGAGGTGTCGCCACTTGCGAATAGACTCCACTACCGCTGAGGCTTCCTTCTCAATAATAGAATGGTTCATCTCTGAAGAGTTCAGTGTCCTTGAAGAGAAAGCGACTGGTCGGCCCTTCTGACTTAACGTCGCAGCCAGTGCTACGTCAGAGGCATCTGTCTCGATGGTCAGCAATTCCCGAGGATCGATGGCATGAATAGCGGATTTAGTTATTGCTTTCTTTAGCTCTTCAAAGGCGCTCAGTGCTTCGGCGCTAAGTGGAAAGCCCTTGGAGTGAACCAGAGGGTGTATTTTATCAGAGAAATGATTGACCCATTTTGCATAGTGGGAAAACATGCCCAACACCATCTGTAAAGCTTTTGCGTTTCTTGGAGGTGGGAGCTCGAGGAATGGTCTGAGGCGGTCTGCATCAGGTTTGTACTGACCTCCTGTTACCTCATATCCCAACAGCTTGATTGATTTGGAATTGAAAATGCTTTTCTCCTTGTTTAATGTTAGATTGTACTTCTTAGCAACATCAAAAAAAACGTTGTAAATTTTTATTGTGTTCTTGTTCGTCTGCTCCGCAAATTGTGACATCATCCAAATAGGCGAATGTAGCATCCAACTTTTCTTGATTGATAATAGTTGTAATGAATTTTTGAAACGCCGGAACGCCATTTGTTACCCCAAACGGAAGTCTGTTGAATTGATAGAGGTCTCCATTTACCTCAAATGCTGTGTAAATTTTATCATCTTCAGCGATAGGGACTTGATGATATGCACTCTTTAAATCAATTTGACTGTATACTTTGTGTTGTGCAACCTTTTCTACAATATCCTCAATTCTTGGAATGGGAAACGCGTCGAGAAGAGTGAATTTGTTGACAGTCTGTGAGTAGTCTATAACCATTCTCCATTTCCGAGCGGTCTTCACCACAAAGGCTTGAGCTCTCCATGGAGAGTAGCTGGTTTCGATTATTCCAGATTTGAGCAGACCCTCAACTTCTGCCTTCATGAATTCCAGATCCTTTGTACAGTGCCTACGAGATTTTACAGCTATTGGTTTGCAGTTGTTTGCCAAGTGGCTAAAAATTTTGATTGGCTCTACCAAGGCTGCTCCGACACTCCCGCAAATCTTCAAAGGTGGACGATCGCCTCCAAAAGAGAATTCTACCGTATCATGAATACTCAACATGTCATGACCCAAAATCAAATCAGAGCAGAGGTCCTTCATTACGTAAAGTTTAACGTTCGTGTAGGTGTTTTCGTTAATGTGGATAGTGCCGCAACAGTAAGCGCTGATCTTAGTAGCCAAAGTGACCGATGCCATTGTAATCTTACCGAAAAAGGGGAGTTTTTGAAAACGTTTGTTGTGAAGGAATGCTTCATCAATGAAGCTGAGAGAACTTCCGGTGTCAATCAAGGCATGAGCATTGTAACCATTTACCGATACTTGTACCGTAGTTTTCTTGAGTGTTGGGGCTGCAACCGCAATAGGCCCCATAGCTGAAGTATTACGAGTGTTCTTATGTGAAACGGTGCTCTTGGATAAACATACCTTTTGAAAGTGTCCCTTCTTACCGCAGTTCTGACATTCCTTATCTCGGGCAGGGCATAGTCTACGTGCGTGTCTACTTCCGCCACAGAAATAGCACATCGAATTCTTGGAGGTAGCACCAACAGTCTCTGGTTCAGAATCATCTGCTGTTTGGACCTGACTGCCTAAGACACTCACTGGTGGATCGCTTGGTTGGTAAGTGAGTGCTTGCTGTTGTGCCATGTCCAACGCTCTAGCTTTCTCAAATGCTTCCGCTAGTGTCAACGTGCCATGTTCAAGGAGTCGCTGTCGGATCTTGGAAAATTGTATTCCCGATATAAACGCATCTCTTGTACAATCCTCCTTATTTTGCTGTGCTGAAACAGCTTGAAAATCACAATCCTCACTGATGAGCTTTAAGGCTTGTAAGTACTGGTCTAAAGTTTCTCCTGTACCTTGGCGGCGTGATGCTAAAGAGTGTCTAGCAAAAATTACATTAATGGGTTTAATGAACGTGTCCTGCAAAATTTTTATGGCGGCTGTGTAAGTGGTGCTGTTCGAAATGTAAGGGTATAAATCAGGGGATATATAATTGATCAGCAGATCGAGTTTCACCTCCTCCGCTGAGTCCTTGTTCTTCAGGAAGCTTTCGAACGTCCTTTTCCAGTGCGTCCAGATCTTGGCCGAGTTTGCTTTAGCAGGATCTGCGTCGAGTCTCTCAGGCCTCAAGTAGTTGTCCATCTTCCTTTTCTGTTTAGGCTCAATAAATTGAGATAAAACCTTTCTAATTCGCAAGGCTTTATTGAGCCAAAGACGGCAAGATAACGACTAAGCTTGGATACGAGAATTTGTAGTAACTATAAACATGTAAACAAGGGAATGCGTGACAACCAATGGGGAATAATAGTATGACAACTACAACCTCAATGTAGCGTTCGAGGATTCAGGATTGAAACACATGTCGAGTTGTCCTTCTCCGAGTATTGATTTCGACAACGCTTGAAAAAAATGGTTCGGTCGAAAATTATGTCAATACGATCGTCACAACTGCCGACAAATTGAACGGAATTGGCCTAACCGTAAGTGACGAATGGATGGTACAATTCTTTCAGGAGGTTTACCCGTAAAATATGAACCTATGATTATGGGGATACAGAGCTCGGGAATAGAGAGTTACCGCAGATTCAATTAAAACGAAGTTATTACAGGATATTTCGGTCGCCGAAAATACAGCCTTGTCGATACCTTCTTTCTACAACAGTAGTACAACCACTTACCGGCAGCGGAGAACCTGTGACGGCGCTCCCGACAACCGAAATTTTCCCAGTTCGCTAAGTACCTACCGAATTTCCTTTCGACTCTTGGAAGCCTCTCCAAAATTTTCACCCCAAATTCTTCCTCGATTTTCTAACCATCGTTCTAACCATCGTTCTAACGATCGTTATAACCATCGTTATAACCAACGTTCTAACGATCGTTCTAACCATCGTTCTAACCATCCGTCTAACCATCCTTCTAACCATCCTTCTAACCATCGTTCTAACCATCGTTCTAACCACCGTTCTAACCATCCTTCTAACCATCGTTCTAACCATTGTTCTAACCATTGTGCTAACCATTGTTCTAACCATCCTTCTAACCATCCTTCTAACCATCGTTCTTACCATCGTTCTAACCATCGCTCTAACCATCCTTCTAACCATCGTTCTAACCATCGTTCTAACCATCGTTCTAACCATCCTTCTAACCATCATTCTAACCATCCTACTAACCATCCTTCTAACCATCGTTCCTAAAGTAGGTAGGTACCTAGGTCTCAACTTGAGACTCTCAAGTTAATCTGAACAATAATTGAATATCGTCGTGCGGAAACCATTTTTATGTATTCTTGGATTTCATGCATATTACGCAGGTACCTACTTGAAAACATTTTCCGGTCAACCTTTTCGATCCCTGTTCCTTTTTGCTACAGTAATTAATAATTCAACGAAGGGCTCGAATCCAAAAGTTGGCTACGGTCACAAGACTAGTAAAGCCTAGGAGGAGTAATACCTCATGAAAAAAACAGCTAATGGTACCGTGTAAGAGCCCCCTTGATATGGGTTACCTTTATTATTACATAATAGGAAAAAATAGGGAGGGACTTGACTGCAGTCGCCTCCTCGTGGCAAGTCCTGGATACTGGTTTTCTTTTCGTCAGTTCCAGAATATCGGTTTTTGGAACGCGTTGAGGAAACTTGCCAAGAGCTGCTGGAATTACATTATTTCCCCCTCTTTGCCGAACGAAAAGAGCCTTAGGCTTAGGCTGACACTATACCTATACTTACTAAGTATAAAAAAAGGGTTAAGTACCTATTATTATATTTATAATGAATGGTATACATTACGGGGAGGTTAGGCAATTACGCTCCACCCAGAGGGGTGTCCTGGCCTGCTTTCACAGAGTCGGCCACTTTCTCAGTTGGCCAAACTCCCACCTTCAAACAACACGTGGTATGCCAGGTTGTTGTTGATAGAAAAAAAGGGGGACTGAAAGTAGTATGGAGTTCCAATCCAGGAATATCAACTGGAAAACTCCAAGGTATGGTTAACCTCCATCGTAATGGTACTACTGCAACTTTATTACTTGTGGAGAACTATCCTCCTACAAGCATGGATATTGGCAGGGGATAGAAATAGAGAAATTTGAAAATAGAAGAACCCAATGAATAATAGAGGCATGGAAATAAGAAAATTGAAGAATAGAGAGAAAGATATTCAATATAAATGCCAATATGCAAATGGGTATGATCCCTACATAGGAATACCTTCTGGGAAAACTCCTTGAAGAGCTCGTTAAAACTCTAAAAAAAAATATAGTGGAAGAGGTACCGAGGCATAGCCAGCACGTACCTACCTACCGCGTTCTGCTACCATGAAATGAATGGTTTGCTGAGTTGCCCTGTAACCCGGGGAGGTTAGGAAATTACGTCCTACCCAGAGGGATAGCCTGGTCTGCTTTCACAGACCTACCTATCCTTAGAGCGGTCGAATAAAAAACACGAGAAGCAAGGGAAAATCAGCAAACCATTACATATTAGACAATCCTTGGATATGGCCTACCCACCCCATCCTGGCCAGAGCCGCCACTGGTATTAGGGCCGCTGTAGGCGTTTTATTCCTCCCATACACAGCAGAATTAGGGCTGAGTCACCCAATTTACCGTTCCTTTTCCTAACTGCTTGGGCCTTTAGCTAATCTCTGGAGCCACAGTTTTGGTCAAAGGCCAGGTCCCTGAGTCGCCGCACTTGAACTTGAGAGAAGTACAACATTTAATTAAAAATTGGATCTCACAGACCTTGTGAACCATAACCTATCCCACTCTGATGAGTCATCTGATCGGCGAATATAGATTCCTTCAGAATTATTGTTTTGTAAGTGGGTAGTTATTAGAGAAAAAAGACATAGTTAATACATACTTATAACATTTTAATTACTCTGACACACCAACCTCTAAATTGATGATAGATTATTTTGACAGGATGAAACCTAAATACCTGGCGGTTTCTTTATTCTCATTAATAAAATTAATAAAAACAATAACAGCCGTTACTAGGTTGTTTCCTGTTCCAAAAAGTGATGGAGCACATTAGGAGGTCACAAAATCATGGAGATTTCACAAGGAATGTAAATAATGACCGACAAGATGCTGCCACTTACAGCCTCAGTACTTCATTCAGAACGTCACGTCGTGAACTTCCATAAAACCAACTGGTTGGTTCTCTCATAATCGAACCGCTGTTTGAAGTCGAGGTCGATTTGCTGCATTTTCCAGGTGCTCATAGGCGGCGACGACCACTGAGACTTCAAATACTTGAAGAAATGGTCATAACACGGAGCTACTACGTCGAGGTCTTCCATAGTGAACACGTACCTGAATAATTGAAACAAAAAGCGCCATATGAAAGAAAACGCCTCAAGAGAAGAGCGCTGCGGAACAACGTCCGAGAAGATTAAGAAGTGGACGCCACTTGACCAGCTCCTCTCCTACACCTTCACGCACACACACACCCAACTAAAACACCTTACACGCTTGCACCATAGTCGCCTAATGGGCAATATTATGAAAATAAAAACATTGATTGATAAAAAAAAAAAAAAAGGTCTGCGAGGTATTCAGTATGAATCGATTTCATACCAATAAGTCAAATTAGTATAGCTACACTAACTAACCTCTTTTCAAGCGCGAGGAGAAAAGTTTTCTTTGGAGATATCTTGAGAACCTTAGTAAGGCACTTCACAAATGCCTCGGTTAAATCATTATCATAAATTACTGAAACAGAGAATGATTTCATTTGAAGATCAGATTTGAAAGTTGATTTCATTGACAGTTAATTGACAGAGTATGGGCCATGTTGGATTCGAATTGGCGAAGCTACGGGGTGCAAGGTACATGCAGTTTTCGATTGCCCTTTGGGCAGTTAAAAATGATCTGCATACATTCTAAATACAAACCATCTGCTGCAATGATGATCTCAGTTTCTTTAAGCTTGCGTTCCAGTGCGACGCTCCAGTCTACTTGGTAAAAGTCGAGTGGCAAAACGCAAGTGGACGCCTTTATCAAGTGGTTGTTGCGCTCAAAATTGCGCTGAATCAATTCCAGTATTCCTCCTTTATACATGTCTAGAATAAGTATTAAGTATAATATATAATTAAAATAACATCACCTCTCAAATGTCAACCAGTGTTGGTGTAGGTAGGTTTACGTAGGTAGACGATGTTTCGGTGGCTGGTGTAGCCAACACTGGTTGACATTTGAGAGATGATGTTATCTCAATCTAGACTGGGATAAGAAAACCAGTCATGCAGCATTATTATAGTCCAGTCAAAATATAAAAAATAGGGGAACTAAAAATACTAGTTCCAATTTTTTCAGGAATGTGTAGGGGAGGACCCTCTGAACATGAGAAAATAAGGTGTAGTCATAATTGTGGATTTTAAATATGTATCCTGTAGGATTTTCTTTGTGTAAATAAAATAAAAAAGTCCTTCCTAATCCCGGTGAGGCGTGGGGGGGGGGGTTAAGGTTTGCATTTTTCAGTTTTTCGCTCATAACTCTAAAATAGTGGGTTGCAGCGAAAACGTTCTTCAGTAGGTACTAAATGAAAGGTTACTCAATTTGCTACAAGTTTCGTTATATAATATATGCATATTATACATTTTCATGGAAAACTGGACTGTTTTCGTGCAATCAGCTCCGGAAAGGTGGTAATTTGAAAAAAAAAAAATTTTATACTCATGTTTTTTGAATATTTTTGTCTTTCAGATCCTCATTCGTTAATTTTAGGGGAGAATTGTCACAATGTTAATTTATATTGAACACGTCGTAACTTACAGCACTTCTATGATTTTTCGTTGAAACCTGCAGTTCCTAACCACATTTGTTTGTCCGCTCTCAAAATTCCATATCATAACTTCATCCCCAGGCATCAAGGGGTGAAGGTCCTTTGCCAAGCAGTTGTAGCAACGCTCCTGGCGATCAGGGGGGAGTTCTGGTTCTCTGCCCTACATCCGGCTGTACATCTGGAGCCAGCAAGCTTGAATTTACAGGAATTTTAGTCCTCAGATGCCTGTTCAAAAACAACTGGGAGGGTGACAGTCCCACATCATTCAAGGGAGACGCTCTATAATCAAGGAAGAAGTCCTGCATGTTACCATTTGCTTCCGCATACCCTTAACAATGGAAACTGCCTTTTCCGCTTTACGATTACTTTGAGCATATCGTGGACTCGTGAAAACAAGCTGCATGCCAACCTCCTGAGCGAACACACGGAAATCGGTGCAATTGAATGGAACGTTGTCACTTAGATGCACAGCAGGTAACCCAAACTGAGAAAAGAGCGATCGGAGGACGCTGATCACCACGTAACATGACTTGTTTCTCATCTTAATGAGCTCAATCCAGTTTGAAAATGAGTCTACCACTACTAGGTAGTCATTACCTCCAAACTCACAGAAGTCACTCGAGATACCTTCATAATATGAGCCAACAACACTGCCTTTGGATAATATTATGATAGTAACATCTCTTCTGCTGCTGTGGCGGAAAGGTAGAACAAATAGAACACGACTTGATACATTTTCAAAGTCCTTGTTCATGTTCGACCAGTATAGTAGTTTCTTGGCTCGTGCTTTACACTTAGTGTGACTATTTGCCCAGAGTCCCGCAGGCCAGAAGGAACCACAAGCCGATTATTCACGTCATCCTCAACATCCATTTCATTTCGTAGTTTGTAAAAAGCTTTCCACCCCCCCCCACCCCCCGCGATATTCCTGGGGGCCAACCACAGTTTAGGAAATTCATCACCCGCACAAAACGTTCATCAGTGCCAGTAGCTTGTTGAAACTGCATAAGTCGATTCCTTGAAATTGGAAAGTGAATAAACAACTGCAAAGAAGGGTTTCTTTGGTGGTACAGGGCCAGTAGCTGAATGGGATAGGTCAGCAATCACATTTTTCTTGCTCGGCAGATAGAGAACATCCTTGTACTTTTCCAGTCTGTTGGACATCCTATGCACTCCCTTGTTCAAGATGGCAACCAATGGCTCATGATCAGTGAAAACCATCACACGAATACCATACACAAACTGATCAAAATGCTCCATGGCACAACACAGTGCAGCCATCTCTCGGTCAATCACTGGGTTCCTACTTTCTGCATCAGCCAGTGTCCTTGCACAAAAGTTCCACAGGAACCTCAGGGTTAAAAATCCTTAAAACAGGTGTGGTAGTTAATTTTTCCATGAGGGTGTCCCAGACCATGGTGCACTCCTCAGACCACACGAAATCTGTGTCATTCCTAGTGACCAACCTGAGTGGTTTGGAGATTTGGTATATAGGATGAAAAGTAGTTTACCATACCCAACATGCAGTTAACCAATTTTTCCCATCACTAAACTACTCTGAACACGATAATGAATAAAAATCAGCAGAATTCGGACCCATGGGTACTTCTCATTATAGTTTGGCAACAAAGTCAACAATCACAAATTGAATCAGTTTGACCAGCCCTTTACTCTGAACCGGCAACCCTGCAACTCCAACTGTTTTGATTTGTACATCACCAAATGCTACCAACTTAACTTTGGATGCCTGGAGATCATAAGTTCCTGGCAATTCATTCAGTTGACTGAGTGACATAACACAGCATTGAGCACCTGTATCTAATTTACAATCGACCTGCACTCCATCAACAGTAGCTCCTGGTTCCATTCATCTTTCTTCTGCCCAGATTCGTGGATGGCAAAACGGTAGGTACCTAGCGTAGATCATCACCACCGTCATCATCCTTTCCGTTTCCTGAAGATTCCTGTCGGGCTAGTTGCTGAACAGTTTTTCGAGATTTTTTCCTTAATGAGTAGGGCAGCACTCTTCAGTGATTTTCCTCGTCACAGGCAAAACACTTTTTTCCAAAAGCCGGGCATTTACCTTTAGCATGAGTATACCCACATTTTGGCTGGGTATTGTCAGTGAACCACTTTACGACGATATTGTAATCCTGACGCTTATGTGGGTTACTCACAAGTGAATAAAACCGTTTTGTGGCTTCATACCCAATGGAAGAGAGGAACAGAGCAACTTTCACATCTTTTGCTTCCATCTGCTGTTTAGTTGCCGTTAAATAAAGCTCAAACTTTGCCATAAAACGATTGAAATCCGCACTCATGTTATCACCCATGTCCAGTGGAGTGGGAGCTCAAAGCTTATCGAACTACATCACGAACTTCACGCCGACGACCATAACGAAACGACCAAAACACACTAGGTAGGTTCACGTATTCAACGAAGATATAAAGAACAGAATTCAACTGTAAATCACGTTATATTCAAGTTCAAGCTTGTTGGGGAAGGAACCCGTGAATTAAAAAATGGATTTTGAATGAGATGGAAAAGGGAAAGGAATCGAACTCACCGAGGTACCTCGTGATGGTGGTTGACCAGGGCCCTGGCAGCGTCGAATCCAGTGTTGAGATCGTAGCTGGAGTCACGGATGGCGAATTCGCGCTAAATCTCCGAGAAATGATCAAAGGAGCGCCGATTGAAGGCAAAAGGAAAATTTCTTTGATTAAAGGGGGTGAGCGTCCGGATTGACTGGGGAGCAATTAGTGCTGAAGGGAAGCTGGCACGAGACAGACTGACTCGGAGTAGGAGAAGGGAAAAGTTACAGGGGAAACCTGTGTTGCCACAAGATTTACCATACCCCCCACCCAAAATTAACTAATTTTGAAAGAATATCAGGAAATATAATTGGGATAAAAGAGACGTAACTCTACTGAAAATGTTAAAATTGAAAATTAAAATAAAATAAAATTTACTTCTAGAAAGCGATACTACATCTCTTAGTAACGCCGCGGAATAACGACCAACTTGCTAGCTGGGCGTATAAACAATCCAGAGGATGTTCGAATCTTTGCCACGCGAACGACACCATCCTCTCCCGGGCACACATCAACGACCCTCCCCAATGGCCAAGACAAGGGCGAACATTTGGTATCATAAATTAGTACCAAGTCGCCTTCTCTCAAATTTGGAGAGGAAGAGGTCCACTTGTTGCGATGTATCATAGAATGTAGGAATTGTTTCTTCCATTGTCGCCAAAAGCTTTGGAGAGTGTGGCTTACACGTTGCCAACGAGAAAGTCTTGGTAGAGGTTCCGCACTAAGATCTTCATCTGGTCTTGTGAGAAGGTGAGCACCAGTTAGAAAATGACCTGGGGTCAAAAAATTGAAATCATCGTCCATAGAAGTTGACAACGCACAAAGAGGTTCAAAACGGCCTCAATACGAGTAAGAAGAGTGTACAGTTCTTCGAACGTATAAGGATGGGTTCCCATGACTCGATTTAGATGGTATTTCGTTATCTTGATATTTGCTTCAGCCATTCCGTTGAAGTTAGGGCCATAAGGTGGGGAAAACAATTTGTGATTGGTTGATCAAACTTGGGTTAGATAAATGCGAGGAGGCTGTAAATAGTATTTATACATAGGAAATATCAATGTATTCTGTAGGCATCACACATATTATATTAGTGCGTTGTATCAATAACAAGTTGTACAGAAGTAGTATTTTATTTTTTATTAGTAATGTTAATGTTTGACAGCAATTCTTGCTAGGTAGTTCAGGCATTGCCTTTAGCCTAGCAATAAGTTGTAATATAGTATGTTTTGTTTATATATACCTATACAATTGTGAAATGTACAACTAAATAAATAAATAAATAAAACTTCCAAGAGACACCTTTTTGTCCCAAGTGTTCGATGATAATCTCTTGCGAATCAAGTAAGTTCCGACTCAGCTGTTTCAGTTCGTTCGAACATCCAACAAAGTTGCGACCATGATCAGAATAGATCGTCGATGGTAGACCACGTCTGGCAATGAAACGATCAAGTGCTCCTAAACAAGATTTAGTATCAAGCGATGAAACAAGTTCTAGATGTATTGCTTTCGTGGCTAGACATACCAAAAGTGCAATGTATGCTTTTGTCACCCGACTGTTGCGCCGCTCGGATTCTTTCACCATTACTGGACCAGCAAAGTCGATTGCCGTATTAATAAAACACCGATCCTGACCGTAACGAATAGAAGGAACATCGGACATCATCGGTTGCGTGGGATGCGCCTTGAATTTGAAGCACACAATACACCTGACTTGGCGAGATCTGATCAATTGGCGTAGAGATGGGATCCAAAAGTAACGTCGAATTAATGCTGCAACGATAGAAGGACCACCATGAAGAGAAAAGACATGATAATGGTCGCAGATGAGAGCAGCTAACGGAGAACTTTTGGGAATCAAGTATGGATGTTTGGAGTGCAAAGGGAGCGGAGACGACCCCCCACCATGACGAGACCCTCAGGCGAAAGGAAGGGTGTTAATGATCGAAATTGTTGTGAACATTCCTTTCCGTGAAGAAGAGCAGTGATTTCTTGAGCAAGAAAGTGTTGTTGAGTCACGCGTACAATACATAGTAGAGCTCGATGAAATTCAGCAGCTGTTATGGAACCCTTTGCATGTTGGTCTTTTGGAAGAAAACGGTTTTTAATAAAACGATGGATGTACACAACTACTCGTTGAACCTTCAGCAGTGAGCTACATCTTTCAATCAGATCCAAGACGGGTGAATTGGGAGATGTCATGACAGCATGACAAGAGCGGAATTCAGGTAGAATGTCTGGCTCCGGGAACTCCCGCGAAGGCCACTGAGAGATGTCATCCAGCAGAAATTCTGGACCATGCCACCATAAGGAATTATTAACAATTTCATCCGCTAGTAAGCCTCCGCTTGCGGCGTCAGCAGGGTTCAACGAGGTGTGAATATATCGCCAAGAAGAAAGTTGCGAGTTTTCACCGATTTCTACAACACGGTTGGCTACAAATGTTGTTCATTTATATGGAAGTGTTTTAATCCAACATAAAGTAGTAGTGGAATCCGTGAAAAGGTAGACTTCATTGATGTGGTAGTCATCCATCAGGAATTGAAGCGATTTCAATAAACGAGAAAGAAGTAGCGCAGCGCACAGTTCAAGCCTTGGAATGCTCAGCGTTTTTACGGGTGCAACTTTGGTCTTGGATCTAAGTAGGTTACAGGTTACAGTGCCATCGGCATGAACGATTCGGAGATATATAACAGCGCTCATACCGAACTGTGAGGCATCGCCGAAACCGATAATTTGTGCTGAGTGCCATTGAGACGTGCTTGTGATGTGACGGGGAATTCGCAAATTCAAGAGACAAGGAAGTCTCGACTGTAGCTCTGCCCATCGTTTCAAGAGGTCAGGCGGCAAAAGATCGTCCCACTGGAGTCGAGCCAATCAAATGTCTTGCAAAATACGTTTCATGGCAAACACAACGGGGGATATGTAACCATTCACGTCGTAGATGCGAGCAATTTGTGATAAAATGTGACGTTTCGAAGGTGTGCAATCAGGGATATCAACAGCATAACAGAAGCAATCGGATTTGGGATCCCATTCCAAACTGAGAATGCGAATGGTTTCAGTATTCCCTAACGGATGGGTTCTCTCTTTCAATTCATCATCAACGTGATTGGTGACGTGAGAATGGGAAGAGGCCCATTTACGCAGGATGAACCCACCAGCTGACATCAATTGATGAAGTTCTTCATACAGCTGCAAAGCTTGATCGACTGATGGTACAGCACAAACGATGTTGTCAACATAACACGAACGAGAGAGAGCAGCAGCACCTAATAGATATTTACCACCTTCATCATGTACTAATTGTAATAATACACGTTGAGCGATGAACGGACTTGATGTCAGACCAAAAGTTACAGTGGTCAACTCCCACTCACTTACTGGATCATCGGGTGAAAATCGGAATAAAAAATGTTGGTACTTCCGATCACTTTCTGACAATTTAATTGCTCGATACATAGCCTGGACGTCACAAGTAAGAGCCACATGTTGCATGCGAAATGATAAGGCAATGTTCGCTATGTCGGATTGCAATTTTGGGCCCGTACATAGGAAATCATTTAGACTGTGCGAAGTCATAGAATTTTCAGAAGGGTTGAAAACTACCCGTAGAGGAGAAGTTGTAGAGTCCTTCAAAACACCGTGATGAGTGATGAGATATGAGGAAGGCGTTGACGCTGGTACCATATGACCTTTGTTGAGGTAGTCAAGAAGGTTATCGCGGTACTTCATAAAATAAGAGGGATCTCGGTCGAAACGTTTTTCCAATCGGGAAAGACGATTTTCAGCAATTGCCCGATTAGATTCCAAAATCGGAGGTTTCCCGTCCTTAAAGGGAAAAGAAGCGACATAACGCCCATCTACATCTCGTTGAATAGTCTTCGAAAAATGTTCCTCACACCAACTGTCCTCGGGAGAACACGGAACACGAACCGATACCTCCTCCATTTCCCAAAACCTTTTTAACGAGGCATCAATATTACTTGGGGAAGTTTGAGCCAAGAATGATTTTCTAGGAGAAGGAGAGGGGGCGACGTTGACATTCCCGCTGAGAACGTAACCAAATAGGGTACTCGTAGCTGTAGGATTTCCTCTAATAATGGACAGAGGTTCAGACAATATATATAATAGGTGTCCAAAGAGGCTTGTACACCAAGGAGAAGGTCCACATGGGCTGGTGAATAGAAATGAGGATCAGCAAGCGTTAAATGCGAAAATTGTTCAGCAGCACGACGAGGAAGTTTCACTGATGGCACATCCAAGGAAATTCGAGGAGTGATTATAGCTTCAATAGAAATGGACGCATGAGGCCAATGTAAGGAAGAAAGGGAGCAGGTAACAGTGCCTAAAACGTCAAGAGGACCATTTTGTCCAACGCCAGTGACTTGATAGGGACAAGATTTTCGCGAAAGCCCCAATACCTGAGTGAGAGAATCAGTGATGAAATTCACTTCAGACCCACTATCAAGAAGAATGCGACAGGGGCCGTACCAATGGCCTAATGAGTGTTGAACACGTACGCGAGCAGTGCCGAGGATAACACTATTTTCTGAAAGGTTGGAATTAATTCTACACGACATGGATTGCGATATAGAATTGTTTTCAAGACATGCAGAATGCGCGGGCTGAACCGCAGGATTGTTTTGAATGCTCACAGGAGCCAATGATTTGGATATGCCACTGTCATTACTTTGTCGGTCACACAAGAAACTGTTATGTTTCGGACTTCCACACCATTTGCAAACACCTTTAGAATTACATGGATTACTCGGGTGAAAATACAAACAGATTTCACACCGCTTCAACGATTTAATTATCGACCATCGTTGTGCAGGGTTCATATTAATAAATTTGAAACAACGACCTGTTTTATGACATAAAACAGGTACACATTGTGTACCTTTTGCACAAATTCCACACGTAGGTGTAACATGATGCGTATCGGTAAACTTCCTGTTTGGATCTTCGGTTTGTGTTGCTAACAAGGATTTTTTATAGTTGAACTTAATGTTTTGTCCGGCTTGTGTGTTGGTAGATGATTTTTTATAATCATTTTTCGACAGAGGCACTTTGATAATGTCATTAATTGTACATTGGCGTTGTAGAAAATCAATCAGGTCATCGAAGCTTGGATAGCTATCACTATTGAAGTGTTCTTCAAAGGCCCTTTTAGTTTTGATGTCCAAAAGTCGAAATATGACTTGAAAAAACATGTGTCCAGGCAAATCTGCTATGTTCAACCTTTTAATAGCTTCGACATTTATGTGTATAGTGCTGACGAGTTCTTTCAATTTCAAAGGATTATCGGAAGTTAGTTGTTGTAACTCCAAGATTTTATCGAAGTGATGACTAACTACGATTCTGGGGTTATTGTATCGCTCTGTCAATTTCGTATATGCTATTGTGTAATTGGATGCACTGAACGATACCGCTTCCAATCGACGTGCTTCATCTCTCAAGAATGTTTTTAACAGGCTAAATTTTTCAATGTCGGAATAATATTTGTTATTGTGTACAAGTGTGTCGAATAGAGAAATAAAAGTTGAAAAGGCACTTAACTCACCGTTAAACAAAGGAATTTGAAGTTTAGGAAGAGTAACTCGTGGACCTTCCGATGAACGAAGGGTTTCCCCTGTAGTGGACTTATATTGTTCATAATATTCACTACACTTGTAGTATAAGTGATCGAAACTGTCTTTGAATTTGACAGTATCATCACTTAGAGTTGGGTTTGCGATCGTTATCTGATAAATTTGAATGAGAAGGAGATCAATTTTGTTATATAAATCTTCAAGGCGGGAACATCTGACAACAAATTCGTCTTTTTTTTCGGGTAAATCTTTGATGAGATCGTGAGCACACTGAAGTTGTCGCCACATACGTTCACGTTGTTTTTGCAACACTTGCAACTGTTCTTCAGATGTCTTGGGCATTATCGCGGATCGAAAACAATATGCACGAAAGGAACGATAATAAAAGAGAGTGACGCGCGCGAGGCAAAGATTCAATATCAACTGATACCGGATGGACGTAGTGTTCAACAGGTACCAACTTGTCGATCCTTCTCCACTTGGAAGTGAAATAAGAAGAAAGAGGGGAGAGACCGTTGAGCCGTATGACCTTGACAAAAAATGGCCGTCTAGGAAACGTAAAAAATTCCCAATCGCAAATGAATTGAACTTGATAATTGTTATAGTGGACTGTAAAAGGGGGAATCGGGCTCGAAAAAGGACCAATTTGTTGGGGAAGGAACCCGTGAATTAAAAAATGGATTTTGAATGAGATGGAAAAGGGAAAGGAATCGAACTCACCGAGGTACCTCGTGATGGTGGTTGACCAGGGCCCTGGCAGCGTCGAATCCAGTGTTGAGATCGTAGCTGGAGTCACGGATGGCGAATTCGCGCTAAATCTCCGAGAAATGATCAAAGGAGCGCCGATTGAAGGCAAAAGGAAAATTTCTTTGATTAAAGGGGGTGAGCGTCCGGATTGACTGGGGAGCAATTAGTGCTGAAGGGAAGCTGGCACGAGACAGACTGACTAGGAGTAGGAGAAGGGAAAAGTTACAGGGGAAACCTGTGTTGCCACAAGATTTACCAAGCTTTTCACAATAATCACCTATATTTTTTAGTTGACTAGTTACCATGTTACAATATTAGGATATTATAACATTTTTTATTATTACTTTCACTACCTACAAACCTACCTGATTTTTGAATTTTTCTCTAATTGGTGTGGTTTTGAATTCATTGCTTTCTGGCAATAATCTAATTACCTAGCTCTATTATTGTACAGTGGAAAAGAGTTTTTCATAGTTCGAAATATTTAACCTATTCTGGGTCAGTGATGGCTATTTTATTTCTTTTCTTTAATCGGGTCGTTACAGGTTTTCAAGTTCTGCAAGGTTTTTTTTTAAAGGTGTTCTTCGGTAAAAAATGGAGAAAACAATTGTTATAAAACCAGTAAAATGGAGACATTTCAATCGAGATTGCCAACAACCCTGGCGTTCAGGTGGTCAGCTGATTTTAGCAAAGTTTCCAATGTTGCCACATAGATTGGTGTTTGGCAATTTACCTGTACAAACGATTTCTTTGGCCACCATCCCGGCAATCACGCCAGTGAACCCAACTCCAGCAGCGAGCTCCAGTACGACTTTGTGCTCAAATAGAGATTTATGCTCCGACAAAATGAAGTCTGCCAAGAGTAACGCTCCGCGCCAGATCTGGAGACCAACGAGGGGTATGATGGTAGACTTGTGGAATTCTGCAAGCAAAATATTTCCACAAACATTTAATTGAAATGAGTTAGGAATACTTCACTAGATAACAGCTCAAGGACAAAATGTCCCAAACTGTATAGGTAGTGCATTTCTAAATTCTTTGAAATCTGCAAGCAGTACATTACTCAATAAGACCAAATTGTAACTAAAACTGGATTCAACTAAACTCGAGCTGTTAGGTTCAATAAAACACGTGGCAGTAATGAAGACTAGGAGCCATTATGATTTCTGTTTGAACGACTGTTTGAGCTAGGAGCCACAGTGATTTCTCACCGACTTCAACAGACAGTCGATTGTTTCTTGGGACCACGAGGTCTCCATCGTCGTCCACACTCAGGGAGTCTGCAACTTTGTCAGTGGCGATGAAGTGTAGGGTGACAAGTGAATCTGAAAACCAGTGAGATCGCACTTCAGATCGCATTTATTTTGCCGTATTGTAGTGAAAAAGACAACCTACGTAAAATTCCCCAACATTTCTTGAGTGCCAACAAATGAATAGGAGGTTATTCACATACTCAGGTACTTGAACTTAGTGGCATCTTAACCTGATTTGATTCGATTTTATATCTACAGAAAAATACATTTTATCTAGGGGAAAATTTGGCTCACTTGAGTTTTCCAAAATGTCCACCCTCTGGAATGTTCGCTCGTCGTATAATTCCGACTTGACTTCCATATCCACCTGATCGCCAGCACACTCCTTCATAGGATGACTGCCCGGCGACCGCCCATTGCTCATGGGCCACCAGTTGGGTGAAAGGGGCAGGGGTAAAGCAGAGGCCTGGCGGAGGGTGCTCTACCGGGGGTCAACTCCTGAAAATAGACGACAGGTGAGGGTTAATTGATATACGAACGAGGCCTTTGGCAAGAAGACAGAAACAAGGAGAGGGCTAGGTCAACAGTGAATTATTAGGTGGCAGGAACATGGTAGCAAAAGAAAATATAAAGAAGAGTGGCCAATCCCTACCCATGTAGAGCAAGTACCTACGTACCATAAACAAAAGTAAGTAGGTACCTGTTCCTTGGAGACAAGCTGCCGTCGAAGGAAGAGCGAAGCTGTATAAGACTTATTCGTGGTCTATATCCTTCACTTCAGTCTAGATGGTGAATTTATATAATATATTATGAACAAGGCTGAGAAACCACTGACGATGCTCATAGCGATAACGATGACGAGTCAAATGAAATGTGATTAAAACGTTTTTATCTTTATCTTTTATTTAATTTTAATTACTTTTTTTTCAAATTTGTGAGTAATGTTTAAGATATACCAGCTATGTTACTAACACTTTTTGTTATTATTAATTTTTGTTACTTAGCTACCTATAATTTTGTTATTATTAGGATTATTTTCTAATTTGTGAATAATGTTGGAGAAGTACTTGGTATTGCTTCACCCGAGTTCCTCATTCTCACATTCCAAATTTACATTTTTTACTGGCGTGTATATATATAACTTATGTACAGCTCCCTTACGTAAATCTGCTTACTACTGTTGAGATAATATCCTAGCTGACATCAGCATCTCGAGTTTATATAAGGAGCCAGCCCTGCGCGGCAAGGCAGTTGGTGTTTACGCTTCAGACCGTTAGCTTCACAGTTGTCATTCTCTCCTCTGTAACTTGTGATCAAGAATAAAGACCTTTTTTAAAAAGACATTTTTGGAAGAACCAAATTTAGCTGGCGCAGTCGTTCGGACAACTCAGCGGAATTCATCGATCGATCATCGACGAATTGGCTCGAGACGAAACCTCAACGGTCCCAAGCGAATCACCACTCCTCACAGAAGCCGCCTCCAGGATCTTCGACTGAGAATGACCTACACCGTTCTTCTGTGAGTTAAATTTAAGCTATAATAAATCAATAATTTTATTACCGGAGTCTTACAACGACACGCACTTGAGACTACCCAAAATTATTATTCGACGCCCTACAACGACTCGCACTTGGGGCGCAACTATATTCAACTCCTACAACGACTCGCACTTGGGAGAATCATCAAGAAAATTTCTTCATTTAATATAACAATAATCATCTCCTCCAACGACTCGCACTTGGGAGAACCAATAATTCGAATACCGAATTAAATCATCAAACTCCTTCAACGACTCGCACTTGGGAGAATCTTCAAGAAACATTTCTTCATTTCAAATATCGCCATAATCATCTCCTTCAACGACTCGCACTTGGGAGTTATTAAAGCGAACATTTAAATCGCCCTTCTTCCGAATCGTACCTTTCGCTCGGTCGAGCTTGCTCATCGCGCTACTTCCGCCCACGCGCGTCACCTTATCTTCCTTCGTCGAGAACTCCGTTCGACCTTCACTTCCTTCGACCTCCTTAGCTATTAATATTTCAATATATCATAATTGTTATAATCCGTTTATGTTAGTAATAAGCTAATCAATTTTTTTTTCTCTCCTGTACAGCAAATCGTCAGATTGAATTCGTGTCAGCCGCTATTCTCCTCTCACTATTTTTCTCAAATCTAAATTGCCAAAATTCCAAAGCTATATAAGAAATACCTTCACGCTAGGGTATTTCCTAAATTTCAATCACCTTTAAGGACAATCTCAGAAAACCAAATGGAAGACTCTCAACAACCTTCCACCTCCCCCGTGGAACACTGGACCGCCGAAAGAATTATCGGCCAACAGCAAAATCAAATAGCAGAACTAACAGGTCTAGTAAAATCATTAATGGTGAACCAGGTCATCCCAGAAACTAATCGCTCCACCCTTTCCAAACAATACGTTGACATGATTCCCCTATTTGACGGCCGACTTGAGGCAGTCAAACCATTCTTAGAAATTACCCAAAAGTTATACGACCAATTTTTTGACGTGACGTCCCCCGAGTCTTTTCATAATTTCGCCCTGATTTCTGCCATCAAATCAAAAATCATATCCCCTGCCGCGGAGCTCATCGCAGCTAGCGATTGCTCCACGTATAAAGAGATTAGAGACGCGATAATAGGAGGATTCGAGGACAAAAGAGACGGTCCTACGCTAACTCTGCACTTGGCACATTTTAGGCAACAGGATCAGGAAGATCCTTTTAAATTTCACGATAGGCTACAAAAACATCTGAGGCTCCTCATTGCCTATACACGAACACATGAAGTAGAGCATGACGCGAACATTCTTATTAACCATTTCCAAAAGCTCGCGCTAAGAGTTTTTCTTATGCACTTAAAGGAACCCCTGGGAGCCAGTTTAAGAGCTAGGAACCCCGAGACTCTAAGTCAAGCCCTAGGTCTAATGACCAACGATTATCAAATGCTATCAACCATGAACAGAAAAATAGGATCACACGTGCCTTCACATTTTCCCAGACCAACCTTCCAATCAAGTCCCCGACCGACCAATAATTTCGGTCGACCTTTGAATAACTACAAACCACAGACCTTTTCATCTCCAGGCCCCAGACCTCAAAACTTCAGTAGCAACCTAAAGCCAAATCTCCCTAATCAACCGGTGAACCCTCAGTTCAAACCAAACCCAAAACCAGGTCCTAGTACCGGCGCAAAACCCCCTTCAGGGAACTTCGCCCAGCGTCCCCATCAACGCCCCTGGCAACCCTGGCGGCCTTCGCCCCAGCAAAACCAGAACGTTCAAGGAACTAGAGCCCAGTCTAACATGAGCTGGCAAACCACCCCCAACTACCATCAGATCTCTGAAAATGAACCTGAAAACCCTGATGACCCGTACGAAGGCCCAGAGGACGCAGAAACATACCCTGATGCCGAAGAGTATTTCCAAGAGGATACTCATGAGCAAAATGAAGAAACCCAGGAACAGTGTTTTTTAGGAGAAACGGGCCTAAAAACCCCGAATACACCCTGATGAATTTAGACAAAAAAACAATCCTCGAACTCCCCTACATCATATGCCCAAAATCTAACCTTCGCTTTCTTATTGACACTGGCTCTACTAAATCATACGTAAACTCTACCATAGCTGAACACCTCTTCTCAGACAAGATAAAATCCAACCCTTTCACTGTCCGCACCGCCCACGGATGTACCGAAGGTCGCTTCACGACTTTAATACCCTTAGGACCCCTATTCGACAGAAAACATTTGAATCACCAATTCAGAATTTTTGATTTTCACTCTAAATTCGATTGTCTCATCGGATTAGATATAATTAAAAAACTTGGTTGCTCTCTCGACTTTGTGAACCATGTACTCACGACTCCCCACGGGACAATAAAACTTCAATACCTAGGCTCAGAGTGTGCCGACCTCCATCTCATAGATGCCCGGTCCGTTCAAAAAATCAAGGTCCGAGTCAACATCGAGCAGGGAGAAGCCATAATCCCTTACACAAAGATTGACAAATTGGAAATTCCCGAAAGCATAGTAAAAATCAAAGACTTTGAAGCCACCGTAAGCATTTCGAACCCCGAACCTAAAGTCACTAAATTTGCCCAAATTGCCCCTCTCAAAGTAGACGCTCTCTCACCCCCGACTCACACACAAACAGCACAAGATTTAAATCACTTTTGGGACGAAACGTTCAAATTCAACCTACAAGACCTCAAAATGAACCACATGAATGAGAACGAGAAAAGAGCAATTTCCGAGTTAGTACAGAAATTCCCTGACATCTTTAGCTACGAACATCAACCACTAACTCACACTACTGAAATCCAACACTACATACAAACCCATCACAAAATACCGATTTATACCAGGAACTACCGTTTCCCTGAAGCCTACCGCCACGAAGTAGACCGGCAAGTACAAGAAATGTTGGATCAAGGAATCGTAACTCATTCCACGAGTCCTTACAACGCTCCAATTTTTCTCGTACCCAAAAAGGCAATCCCTGGTAGCCCTCCTAACGCTCCACCTCGTTGCCGCCTAGTTGTTGACTACCGCGGACTGAACGACGTAACAGTTCCCGACAAATACCCATTACCGCCAATAACCGAACTCCTTGACAAATTAGGCAGAAGTCAATATTTTTCCGTGATAGATCTTCGTGCAGGTTTCCATCAAATACCTATGGAAAAGAGTTCACAAGCAAAAACCGCCTTCAGCACCCCCTCATATCATTTAGAATTTAAAAGAATGCCATTCGGATTACGAAACGCCCCCAGCACGTTCCAACGATTAATGGACAACATAATGCGATCAGCTGGCCATTACTCATGCGTATATATGGACGATGTGATAGTGTTTAGCGCCTCCCTAGAGGAACACATTAAACACCTTCACGAAGTATTTAGACGCTTGAGAAACGCTAACCTGAAAGCACAACTAGCTAAGTGCGACTTTTTCCGAAAGGAAGTCGCCTACTTAGGGCATGTAATCACCGATCATGGAGTAAAACCTAACCCGGAAAAAATTAATTGCGTTCTAAATTTCCCTATTCCCAAAACTCCAACTCAAATCAAATCCTTCCTGGGACTCCTAGGATACTACCGTCGCTTTATTCCAGACTTTGCGGGAGTAACCAAACCAATGACTCGCTGCCTTAAAAAGGGTTACAAAATTGATATTACAGACCCCGACTACATTGCCTGTTTCGAACGATGCAAGCAATTACTGACTAACGAACCCATACTGAAATACCCGGACTTTAACAAAGAATTTCGATTAACCACCGACGCCTCTAACGTAGCTATCGGAGCCGTACTATCCCAAATAACAGACGGACAAGACTTACCTATTGCATATGCTAGCCGTACCCTGAATGACACAGAGAGACGACTATCCACTATAGAACGCGAATTGCTAGCCATAGTCTGGGGAATTCACCATTTCAGACCCTACTTATTCGGACGACGATTCAAAGTCCTTAGTGACCACCGACCACTACAATGGCTCCACTCCATCAAGGAACCAAGTTCAAAACTGTTTAAATGGAAAACCCGTTTAGCAGCCTATGACTTTGAAATCCTATACAAGAAAGGCTCCGCGAACTCTAACGCAGACGCCCTATCTAGGATTGAATTGTTGAACCTTTCCGAAGACGAAACGCTCTTTCCCGACGACCCTGACTTCACCGTAGAAGATGTATTTTCAGAACTGACCTCTGACGAACTGGAAATAATAAACCAACTCCCGCTGTTAGATTCAAATCGAGATTCAAATTCAGTAGCAGTAAACCACTCTGAATGCGAATCTGACCAAGACCAAACTATTCACTCGAACGCAATAGGCAACACTTCCACTACCATACCCATCAGAGATAGTCCAGTAAACAAATTGAGACACCAAATCATTGCTAAATTTTCCAACCTTCCAGTTGCTAACCCAGTCAACATCAAAAGACTTTTCAACAACCGAACACGAATCACCGTACAAATTTCAAAAACACAACCTGAACAAGACATTACTAAATTTGTTAAAGAACATCTGATACCCAAAGTTAAATATGGTATTTATTTCGAAGACGACCTCTACGAAATATTCACCCGAGTCCTCATGAAAGTTTTCACCAATAGTCAACTCAGCCTCTCAAAATATTCATCCCTCCTTACAGACATATTCGAGTTAGAGCAACAAACGGACATCATACGTAAATACCACGAGGGTATAACCAATCATCGCGGTATTGACGAAACGCACAAACATCTCATGCGGACTTATTACTGGCCCGATATGAGACAGTCCATACAAAGATACATCAACAATTGCGACGTGTGCGTCAGGGCCAAATACGACCGTGCCCCGCTCAAACTGAAATACAATGTAACCCCCACAGCATCTAAACCACTAGAAACCCTCTTTATTGACACAGCTACCTTCGACAAAACGAAATTTCTAACCGTCGTAGATCAATTTTCAAAATTTGCACAGGCTTATCCACTAAAATCTTCAAACGCACTCGATATAATGGACGCTCTCCTGAATCACTGTACACACCACGGCATACCTAAAACGATTTCCCTCGACAATGCCCCGGAATTTCAATCCTCAGTGATTAGAGAATTCGCGCTATTACATGGTATCAACTTACACTACGTGTCCTCCCAACACCCGGAATCGCAAGGAATTGTCGAACGATTCCACGGAACCTTGCTCGAACACATGCGCCTCCTTGGCGAGCGAACAGAGTTCAAAAAAGACAGTATTCGTACCAAAGTTATTCACGCACTTCTCGCATACAACAACTCCATCCATTCCGCACTCGGGAAGTACACACCCTTTGAAATTCTTTACGGCCACATCCGACAGAACACACTTCTTGACCTATCTACAGACCAAACACTCGTAAACAACTATCTCGAAAAACACAGGGAACGCATGACACATTTATACTCACAAACAAGAGAACAACTGGAAACCACCAAACAGAAACACATAGACAAACAAAATTTAAAACGTGAAGAACTTCCACCAATACCTGAAGAAGTCTTCGTAAACACAGTTCAGAAACAATCGAAAACTAAGCCCCTATGTAACAAGAAGAAGATAGTAAAAATTAATTCAGACCTGAAGATAGCCGAAATTGAACCCAGGCATCACAACACGGTTCCCAAAATCCACCTTTCGAACATAAGACGACCCAAAAAATTCACGCCTAACGTCACCAATGCTTGGGACGAAAGTGCCAACAAGCTGGAAATCCTTGTGAAAAAGTTTAACCTCAACATATCCCGAGGAGACTTGATTAGCCTTAAGGGATCAAATTGGGTAAATGACAACATTGTTAACTTCTACTTCGAACTCCTACAAGAAAGAAGTAACACTAGATCTGAACCCTCCATCTTCTGTTTTAATACCTTCTTATATGTTTCCTTTGCCAACCGAGGCTACGAAACCGTAAAGAACTACAGTAGAAAGACTGACATTTTCGAGAGAGACATAGTCCTAATTCCAATTTTCGAACTAAACCACTGGAGACTAATTGTAGTCCGCCCTAAAATTAAAGAAATTAACTACCTAGACTCCCTCAACCTAGATGGCTCCAAAATTCTCACCCGCATTCAAAATTACCTCTCACATGAACACCAAGCCAAAAAAGGATCTGCCCAAGACTTCTCAACATGGAAAATAGGACAGAACCGAAACATTCCTCAACAACCAGGAACCCACGAATGTGGAGTATTCGTCATGTACTTTGCGAACAAAATCTCCAAACGAGAACCAATAGGGACTGACAGACCAGACATTCCCTCACTAAGACACGAAATTTGCCTAGAAATTTTGAAGCAAACCCTAGTATAGCATGACTGACTGACTCACTAACAATTTCAGGATACTGGTATCGGCCTGTTACCTACCGATCATCAACGGACTGGAAATCGAGGATGTCACACAAAACCTCGGACTCCTACCCGTACGTCTAGGACCCGCTAAACGAATACACTACTACCACACTATAACCCACTACTACAAATTGGAAGGATTACTCGATCAAGTTAACGCAATCCGCGCTCACTACAACGAAATCCTAAAAATTACTGAAACGGATACTGAAGTCCAAAAAATAATCCACCCAAGAACACAAATAATTGAACATATGCTAAAGACAGCCGAAGATCGAATCTTCGAATCTATTTTACCACACCGCCAAAAACGAGGTTTACTTAACGGCTTAGGCTCAGTTGTAAAATTCATTACTGGAAACCTCGACGCTAACGACGAGGAGAAGTATAACCGGATCATCCAACACCTCCAAAATAACCAAGAAACATTTTCGGAACAAATCAATCACCATTACTCCATAAATAATCAATTAATTAACGACCTAAATACCACCATTGACAATATAAATTACAACCATAACATCTTAGCCGCTGAAATTAATAGCCTCAAAGAATTAAGCTCTTTTGCTACCCACGTAAAGCAGGTCGAAAATGCCCTCGAACATAACCAGTTATTACTACAGATCATCCTAGACATCACCCAAGACATAGAGAACTCAATAACATTTTGTAAATTGAAGAAGCTCCACCCTAGCATAATAAAGCCTCAGCTCTTGCGTACCACCCTTGGATATCTCGCGCCACATTACAATAATCGTTTACCAGATTTCGATGGAGAATCGCTCTGGGAAATTCAAAATCATATCAGAGTCAACTGTTACATGAGCTCTGAGGAAATAATCTATTTCCTCGACGTCCCAATCGTATATCCCGAAGATCACGACCTAATCTTTCTACAACCATTACCGACTGTAGTAGAGGACATTTACGCAACTATTTCTCCCTCAACCAAATACGTTCTAAAATCAAAGACGAACTCCAACCTAATTTTTGCCAACGACGCCTGCGAACCTGGTCAAAAGTACTACCTTTGCCCCAACAACCTACAACTGTCCAACGAACACGAGTGTGAATCGGACATTCTCCTGAAAGGAATAAATGGGAATTGCGACCTAATCCAACTTAAAATGAAACAGAACCACATAGAATTTTTAGACGAAGCCAAACGGTACATCTTCCTTTTCCCTTATGAAGACAAAGTAAAAATAATAAACCATGGAAATATTGAATTCCGAAACCTCCAAGGCATCTTCCTAGTCTCACCAGGGAATAGTACGATTGAATATCGAAACCAAACCTTGACTAACCAAATCATAATAGTATAAGCGTAATAGCTTGGCGTCAAATTGAATTTCGAGTTTGCATTTAGTTTTCGTTATTAGAACGAATTCCTCGTTTGTATTCGGCATACGCCTTGGCTACGTAGAAGATAATGACAATAATTACCAGGTAAAGTACAATGGTCCAGATGCTTGGCGTTAGGTACTGCAGAACTAATTGTTTATTTGAAAGAATGGGGACTGACGGGGGCACTAAGTGTCTGAGGCTTTTTAGTTTGATTTCTGATGAGGGTTTTCGGTTAGAATCCCAGGGTGATTTAACGAATTTTTCCCAATGACGGGATATTATCCCGTCATTGGTAAAATTCGTTAAATCACCCTGGGATTCTAACCGAAAACCCTCATCAGAAATCAAACTAAAAAGCCTCAGACACTTAGTGCCCCCGTCAGTCCCCATTCTTTCAAATAAACAATTAGTTCTGCAGTACCTAACGCCAAGCATCCGGACCATTGTACTTTACCTGGTAATTATTGTCATTATCTTCTACGTAGCCAAGGCGTATGCCGAATACAAACGAGGAATTCGTTCTAATAACGAAAACTAAATGCAAACTCGAAATTCAATTTGACGCCAAGCTATTACGCTTATACTATTATGATTATTATTATACTTATTATGATTGTTATTGTATTACTTTATCGTATTGTATTATTATCATATTGTATTATTATCGTATTATTATGTATTCTTGTATTATTCATTGTTGTTTTTCCTTTGCACTAAATTGTAACACTACTAGTTGTATCACTATCGCATTGTACTTGTTCACGTATTAATTCACAATATTCACTAATTGTCAATAGCGTCTTCCCCAAATTCAATCTTGGGGGGGAGTACTTATGTACAGCTCCCTTACGTAAATCTGCTTACTACTGTTGAGATAATATCCTAGCTGACATCAGCATCTCGAGTTTATATAAGGAGCCAGCCCTGCGCGGCAAGGCAGTTGGTGTTTACGCTTCAGACCGTTAGCTTCACAGTTGTCATTCTCTCCTCTGTAACTTGTGATCAAGAATAAAGACCTTTTTTAAAAAGACATTTTTGGAAGAACCAAATTTAGCTTATATACATACATATCATTTGCCTGCGTTCACTCAAGACTAGGAATTTTTTCATTGTTTTTCCCGTAATCAGCGTTCAATTTTGAATAAAACAAACTGTCCACATAGATTGGTCATTTTGCCCACTGTGCGCCGTTAGCTCACATAGCCCAGTCAAGATGTACATCCGTGCTTGGCAAGCACTGCTTGCAAGAAAACCGGTTCTGATTTTGGTTTATTATCTTCGATAATGAACCATTGGAATCGCCCAAAGAAAAAAAAATTTTAACCCCCCCTCAAAATTTGTTGGTTTACGTTTCAAGATACGTAGATTCAGAAAATCGAATAAAAAAAAATCCGTCCGTCCGCCGTCCGCGCCACTTTGCCCAGTTAGCGTTGAGCTAAAATTACGAAATTTGGTTTCTGGGTTTGGACCAGCCCCACAATGGTCCTCGAAACTTTTCATAACCCTAGGTCAAGGGGAAGGGGTTCAAAACGAATTTTGAAATTTTGAAAATTCCATATCTCGAAAAATTCATATAGAACGGTATGTTTTTTATTTCATATTTAGATAGAGTTTGTTCCGTAGAATTTTTTAAGACCATCCGCAGCTTTGTACGACCAGCCGTTATTTCACAATGACGGCTCAAAGATTGTGCCTCACAACACGATCTTGACTCAAACTGTTGAAATACAGGTCCATTTTCATACTAACAAGCTCTTTGGAACATCATATGGCTTAAGTGATGTCGAGTTTGTTGTTCTGAGGTGCGTTTCGTGCTACGGAATCGAAGGTAATTTCGAATGTTTGTTGGTAGGTACTTCTTTTATAGAAAAATTATTACCGGCGTAGTTTTAAAAACCCCAGAATTATATCGTATTAATTAATCATAATTAATAATAATTATTATTAATAATAAATACTAATTATTAATACCTAACAATAAATTATAATAATTTTCACTAGGTACTTGATAAAATTGATAATAATAATTAATCTAACATTTAGGATCTAGACTTTAGACCTAGTGATCTAGACAGAAGGGTGATCTGTACAAAGAAGATAATGAACCGTTGTGTCAAGAATTTGCAGAGTTTTTTGATATGTTGTTAGGACCTCAAACAGTAGTAATAACTAATCCACATATCCAACATTCAAAGACCTCGGGAAATGGCCGTTATGGCCGAAAAACCATGCAATTTTCGCACTTTTTTTCGGTTTTCGCTCCATATGCCCATGAAGAATTGGTCTGACGGTTATGGCTACCCTATTAACTTTGAAAGAAGAGGAAATTTGCTACAATTTGCTTTCTACAAAATTCATCTTGAGAACGAATATTTAATATTCGTTCTCAAGATGAATCCTTTCTGTCAAGATGAATCCTTTCTGTGATTCCTTCGTTATGTTGCCGCCTTTTTTGGATGGCGCGCTCTATTGCTATCAGTAGGTTTTGATAACATTGTTCGCGACGTTTAGCTATGACTTCTGTTCGTATTTCATAAAGTTGTCTTTATTTTAAAGAATTGTAATAAAAGGAGGAATACAGACGAGCAGACGGTGTTTTTTGTGTAATTTCGTTCCTGAGAAAACATCTGGCGACCGTGACAGGACGGAAAATTCGACATGACACAAAGACCTGAAACGCTGCGAACGCAGGTAAGAAGAGCGTTTATACCGACGGAAGCCCACTACTTTTGAAACTAGAGACATGTTTCATGACATTTGACTCACAAACACTACCAGACTACGTATCAATTTATGGGGTCAGAAGTAAAGTTAATGCATACATTCCTTCTGTGCGTCAATGCTCACTCTGTTTTCGTATAGGACATATAAAATATCAATGCCGCGACGGAGTAAGGTGCCTTAACTGTGGAGAAAAACACGAACAAGAGTTCTGCCCAAAAACAGAACAAACCAGACAATGCATAAATTGCAAAGCCCAAAATCACCAAGCTACCGACAAGAACTGTCCACTTTTTATTGAGCGTCAAAAGAAAATCAGAGGCAATACTATTAAAGAACCCTTCTCGTTGGTTGTAAAAAACCGCTACAATCCTCTTGCGAATCGAGAGGAAGAATCTAACAAGCATAAAGACGAACCAGAGCTGACAGAACAATTCCCCAACCCTGAAATCACTTCACATTTTTCGCAAAAAAGACAGTATCGTCAACAACTGAGAAACCAACCATATAGGCGACCAAGTCAACAAAATAAGGGTACAAAACAGGCCGATGATGATTGGTACAACGAGAGTCTGGCATACAACATGGAACAAAACCGACAGCCCTCATCCCAAACCTCCAGTTACAGCCGCCGTATCGAGTCCCAAAGAAAAAATGTTCGAAGTTCGAATGCAGATGATACTGACAATGCGATGGAGACTGAAGAGATCCAAGCAACTGCAATTTCGATCCTCGATATTTTCAAACAAGACCCTAACAATGGAAAAACCAACGACGAGCTTCTAAATTCACTATCGAATGTCTTAGCGAACTTCTTAGGAAAAAGTGTTCATAACTCTAACAGCATAAATCCTCAACAAAAATAGATAATTAACAAATAACATATCAAAACTAATGAAATAATTAATCGAAATAAATTAACTAATAAATCGATGAATAATTCAAACATCACACAAGAAAATATTAAATTTGTACAGTGGAATGCACGCTCTCTTGTTAAAAACAAACCTAGCTTTGAACACTTTTTAACCTCCACTCCAGTTACCGCAGCTGCGATCTCAGAAACTTGGTTCTTACCAACCAGATCATACACCTTCAGAGGCTATGACATACTCAGGAATGACCGACACGATGGCAAAGCAGGTGTCGCCTTACTAATTAAACATGGCATCAAATACCGACAGCTTGATATCATCTTCTCCGTAGAAGGGTTCGCCTTTATCGCCGCAACCCTACGTCTCCAGCAAAATTTCACGATCAATATCGTTTCAATTTACAACAGTCATAGAAATCAGATATCACAAGACCAATGGGAAGAATTCATGCAACTTGTTCCTAGACCGTGCATAATCACAGGAGATTGGAACTGCCATCATGTGGCTGTTGGTTCATCATACACAGATAGAAAGGGATTATTTCTTTTCTCTGCTGCTGCTGAGCGGGACCTGGTGTTTCTTAACGATGGAACTCCAACTCTAGTGCCATCAATATCTCAACAAATAACATCCGCTCCAGATATTACTTTTGTTTCATCTGGCCTTGCCGACCGGTTCGTATGGGAAGTGCTGGAAGATCCCATGGGGTCAAATCATTGGCCCACTTCTTTTATGACGGCTCAACAAGAGGATATCCGACTGCTTCTTCCTTCAAGGAAGTGGAATATCGAAAAAATGGACTGGGATAAATTCCATACGTTCCTAGACGACAAGAAAAACGAAATATCTCTCCCTGACCTAACTTATGAGTCGTTTATGGAGACAATAACTGAGGCGTGTTCCAATGCTGCCCCTAAAGTACAGCCCTTCAGAAAGAAACCCTACAGCCCCTGGTGGAATGATAAATGCGCTGAGGCTACAGCCAATCGCAAAAGAGCATTCAGAACCTTTAAGCAATCTCCAACCTATGAAAACTTTATTGAAGCAAGACGATTAACAGCAGTAGCAAAACGAACATTGTTACTTAGGAAAAGAGAATCGTTCAGAGAGTATTGCAGCAAGCTAAACAAGTCAACGCCTATCAAAGACATCTGGAACCAAATAAGAACCCTGAAAAACGCCAATTTGAACAAGGCTTGTAGAGCGGAGGCCGGCCAATGGGTCGAAGAATTCTTTGACAATATTGCCCCCCCTTGGGCCCCAAGAAACAATCCTCCCCCCTCAAACACGCACGCAGATGAGTACAACGACCCAATCAATGCTCCATTCACGAGTACTGAACTAGAAACGGCCCTAGGAAAGAAATCTAGTTCAGCTCCTGGTTTGGATGGGATCACATACCAGGTGCTATCACGCATTCCAAATGATTACAAAAGGGCACTGCTTTCAATTCTCAATCAGTACTGGCAATCAGGAACATTCCCACCCAGTTGGTCAGATTATGTAATCCTGCCAATACCCAAACCCAGTAAACCTTTGAGCGATCCAAAATCCTACCGACCCATAGTTCTCGCATCCTGTCTAATGAAGACCTTCGAACGCATGCTCAAATATCGACTCCAATGGTGGCTGGAAAATAATAATAAACTGCCTAAGTCTCAGTTCGGATTCAGAACAAACCGTTCTACCACGGACGCAATCAATGCTCTTACCACCCATGTCCACAGGGAACTAACAGACGATCACTCCACTCTAGCACTGTTCCTTGACGTGGCGTCAGCGTATGACAACGTAGTCCTCCCGATCCTGGCCGAAAAATTGGTAGAGTGTGGAATCTCACCGAACACAGCTCAGGCCTTTTCCCACCTCTTCGGAGAACGCAATGTTTATGTTAAAGTCGAGGACTCAATCCTGGGCCCACGTAAGATTTACAAAGGAATTCCGCAAGGGTGTATCCTGAGTACAGTCCTGTATACCATTTACGTGTCCGGCATAGAAAGAATCCTACCACGGGATGTTAAAATTGTGCAATATGCAGACGACATTTGCATATTTTGTTCGGGAAGAGGAGTAGAGAGTTGTACTAACCTATTGGATGAAGCCGTTATTTCAATAAGGGAATTTTTAGAACATCTGGGACTGGCAATATCTACCACAAAATCCGAAGTTTGTTTATTTACCCGCAAACGGATCTCCATTGGCAGCCAAATGGTTATCGGGGGGCTGACCTTCCCAACATCGGTAAAAGTGAAGTTCTTGGGTGTGTACCTTACTCCAAAGCTAAACTGGAACACCCATATAGACCAAATTGCGTCAAAAGTGGACGCATACCTGAATATCATGAGATCCTTCTGCTCATCAAGATGGGGCGCAGACCCCCAAACAGCTATGCTATTCTACTCATCTACTATAAGAAGTGTTCTGGACTATGGGTCCATATTCTACGCTTCTGCTAGCAAAACATCACTGGAGAAACTCGATCGCCAACAATACCGTGCAATTAGAACTGCGCTAGGACTTCTTCGTTCAACTCCACTGAATGCACTGCTTGCAGAAGCGGGAGAGCCCCCTCTCTGCTTGAGGAGAGCCCTGCTTGCCAACAGATACGTAGCATCCCTTTACTGCAGATCGCCAACTCTGAGTAACGAGATCACGAACCTCTCCATCCAAGTCCTGATTGCCCGATATTGGGTAAAGAAGAAATCACCAGCAATATGTGACAGCTTTACAACCATAGCCCAGGATCTAAAATGGCTGGCCACAGAATACACAGCCCACCAATATACAATCAAATATAGCTTGCTACTGAAGGCGCCTACAGTTTACAAACTCCCAGACAGGGCATACAGCTATGCTTCTTCTCCAAATATATTTCTCAGTTCCTATCTACGTGAACACTGGCCAGCAGGGACATACATATTCACAGACGGCTCTGTGAGCGCCGGACGAGCGGGATGTGCGTTTTACGATCAAACTAACGAATTCTGCAGGTCAATTCGACTGTGGAATTCCTCCTCTATTTTCACGGCCGAAGCCTATGCTATTCTCGCCTCGCTAAAATACACAAATGATCTTCGAACTATTCCTTCCACAGTGGTGATAATTTCTGATTCACAGGGTGTCCTGTCTAAATTAGAAAATATCAATCCAAACTCAAAACTAACGTATATAGAAAAAGAGATTTTGAATGAAATTGAAGTGCTCAGATCAAAGTGTACACAAACAAAGTTCCTCTGGATAAGAGGCCACAAAGGGATAATAGGAAATGAGATTGTGGACAAAGAAGCTGTTGAGAGTATATATATCCCCCAGCGTGTATTCGACCCCCCAGTGTTTCCATATTCGGACCTTCGCGCCACATTCCACCGTCAACTAATAAAAGCATGGGAGAATTTCCATAGGAATCATCCCTCTGGAGACAGGTACAAAGCCCGATTTCCCTCTCCAAAACAACGAGCCTGGTTTAAATCCTTTAGTAACAAACCCAAAATATTCTTCTCTACTATCTCCCGTCTAAGAACAAATCACCTCCTCACCAACCAATACCTCCACAAGATTGGATTGTCGGATAACGACGAATGCTCCTCTTGCCCTGGTTTAACGGAAACGGCAGAGCACATAGTTCTATGCTGCCCACGCTACAACGAAGCCCGATCCCGTCTTCTGGAAGAAATGGCGGATCTCAATATTCAGAAGCCATTCAACCTGGATAACCTGCTAGCTTCAAACGAAACAGATGTACTCGACAAAATCTACGAATTTTTCAAAGACATTAACCGTTTTATATGATTTAGGAAATGAACCTCTTGTACAATATGAATAAGTCCTCTAAACGAGTATGAAATTGTCATATACCTAAATTAACTATGTAGGCCGAATGTATTATTATTACGACGCCAATAAAGACTTATAAAAAAAAAAAAAAAAAAAAAAAAAAAGAGCGTTTACCAAGACTTACAATCAAATTAAGATCCTTACCAAGGATACATCCGACCAATTTTCAGAAACTGATTTGAAGGCCTTGATGACAACTTTACAAGACAAGGCAGAAAGACTTTTCGCTCTTGATACTCAAGTTTCTGAAATATTGTCGGGTGAAACTGACGAAATCAAACTGCAGACCGAATATGACACTATGGAGGAATACCGCGATCGTTTTTTTGAGGCAAAAGTATTGTTCGAGTCGCGTATTCATAACACCCATAATGATTCGGAATTAGACAACTCATCTGCTCGTGCAGGTTCGCAACGGGAAAAGTACCGCTACCCAAAGCTAGAATTTCTCAAATTTCGACATGACACAAAGACCTGAAACGCTGCGAACGCAGGTAAGAAGAGCGTTTACCAAGACTTACAATCAAATTAAGATCCTTACCAAGGATACATCCGACCAATTTTCAGAAACTGATTTGAAGGCCTTGATGACAACTTTACAAGACAAGGCAGAAAGACTTTTCGCTCTTGATACTCAAGTTTCTGAAATATTGTCGGGTGAAACTGACGAAATCAAACTGCAGACCGAATATGACACTATGGAGGAATACCGCGATCGTTTTTTTGAGGCAAAAGTATTGTTCGAGTCGCGTATTCATAACACCCATAATGATTCGGAATTAGACAACTCATCTGCTCGTGCAGGTTCGCAACGGGAAAAGTACCGCTACCCAAAGCTAGAATTTCTCAAATTTGATGGCAATGCCAAAAACTGGATTGGCTTTTGGGGAATGTTTTCCAAGGTGCATAATGACAAATCTATAGAATCTACAGATAAGTTTCAGTTTCTGTTGCAACTGATGGTACCAAATTCAGCTGCATGGAAGCTAGTCAATAGTTACCCGCCATCGGGAGAGAATTATGATAAGGCAATTGAGCAACTGAAGGCTAGATTTGCTCGGGACGAAATTTTAATTGAAGTTTACGTCCGAGACCTATTACAGTTAGTACTCGATCAGTCCAAAAATTCTAAGACCTTGCCTTTGTCGTCATTGTATGATAAGCTAGTCACACAGCTCCGCCCTCTTGAATCCCTCGGTATGACCTCTGAAAAATACGCTGCCATGCTTTATCCATTGGTGGAATCTATTATTCCGGATGATACCCTAGTGGCTTGGGAACGATCTCGTGCCACACATACACTGGACAGCCCCGGCGGTGCGAGGGAGGACAACCTCAGTCTTTTGCTCTCCTTGTTGAAAATTGAAGTGGAATTTGGCGCGATCTGGTTTTCAAACCGAACGAAATCCGGAAAAACCACCTAAATCCAAGGTGTGTGTGAAATATGAGCCCACTGCTTCTTCTTTATTATCCACAAATAACTTTGCTACTAATAAATCTTGTCTGTTTTGTATGAAGCCGGGGCATGAAACCGCCATCTGTACGCTTATTGTGGATTGGAGCCTGGACAGGAAGAGGGAGCAACTTAAGAAGAGTGGAGGATGTTTCATCTGCTTGAGGCATGGACATAGCTCGAAAAACTGTAGGGCGTTTATAAAATGTTTACTTTGTAAGAAACGTCATATGGTCGCAATGTGCTCAGGACTGGAATGTCCTTCTACTGATCGTGTTGGGCAATTGCAACAAAAGAATAATGTTGGAGATTCTCAGAATAATTTTACTTCACAAAAGACTAAATCTCTCTTATAAGAGATAAATCTAGTTTTAGGTGTACAACATTCCTACAAACTCTAGTTTTAAGAGTAGCAGTGGGAAATCGCCAACATCTTGTTAGAGCAATTTTGGATAATGGTTCACAACGTTCCTACATGAAGACTGAATTGCTGCGAACAATTGATCCACCGATTGTTGGTAAAGAAATATTGAATCATGGTTTGTTTGGCGGTGTAGAAACAGGAAAAATGTCTCACAACATCTACAAAATATCTTTACAGGGACGGTGGAACGATTTCAAAATTGACGTTAATGTATTGGACCAAACGAAAATCTGTACTTACGTTCCTCGACTTGAAGCCTGCGACTATAATAAAAGACTGTTAGATAATAATATTCGTCTATCCGACACAGAATATGATGATTTGGAAATAAAGTTGCTCTTGGGTGCAGATATTTTGACTGAGATTTTAACTTCTGAACTTCACACAATTACAAAGGGGCTTGTGGCAGTCAACACCAAGTTAGGCTGGACTGTCATGGGTCAGGTTCCAGACAACCGAACACAAACGGTGTTGAGCTGTACTAATATATGCTCCCCTGATCTGGATCACTTATGGCGCCTGGATGTTTTAGGGATAGAAGATGCAGCCTCAGTGAAATCACGGAAAGAACGCGAGGACGAAGCGGTGCGGCACTTTGAAAGGACGGTCAGCATTGACAAAAACAATCGGTATTCGGTGTCTCTTCCATGGATGGAAGGACACCCCCCGCTTCTGAACAATCGTGATGATGCGATTCGTCGTTTGGCAAGTTTAACTAGAAGACTCAGATCTCAAGGAAAATTTGATGACTATATCAGGATATTTCAAGATTGGGAAGCACAAGGAATTATCGAGCAAGTTACTGACGAGACAAAGGAAAGGTCATTCTACTTACCACATCATCCAGTTTTTAAGGATTCTAGTCATACAACAAAAATAAGACCGGTGTTCGATGCATCTGTCAAGGACAACCGTGGTAATTCCCTAAATAATTGTCTGGAAAAGGGACCAAATTTAGTAAATTTCATTCCAGCATTAATCACAAAATTTCGGCTTCATAAAATTGGTGTTACTGCAGATATCACCAAAGCTTTCCTGCAGATTGGAGTACATTGTGAGGATAGGGATTACCTGAGATTTTTGTTGTGGTCATCGACTGATTCCGAAGTTGTGAAAACCTATCGCCATCGACGTGTAGTGTTTGGGGTGACAGCCAGCCCTTACTTGTTAGGCGCGGTTCTACTCCATCATTTGAAACTGGTTCCAGAGGAGTACAAGCAGACAGCTGACCTACTTGGTGAATCGTGGTATGTCGACAATTGTGTGGTCAGTCTTGAAAATCAATTCCAGTTGGAAAAGTTCATCAATGAATCGATAAAAATCATGGAACTAGCTAAATTTGAATTAAGAGGGTGGATTTACTCAGGTATGCCACCATTGGTCACCGATTCAGTGTCTGTTCTGGGAGTGAAATGGGCTTTCACTTCAGACCAGCTATCATGTGATGTAACTTCTATTGAGAATCATACTACGCCATTGACTAAACGAGGATTATTGTTAAGTTGTTGATTAAGCTCAAAGATTGTTCGATCCAATTGGATTTACTTGTCCTGTTGGATTGATGCCGAAACTCCTTCTTCAAGAGACGTGGAGGAACGACCTGGAGTGGGATGCGGAGTTACCCAAGGACATCATCGGAAAATTCTCTTCCTGGCTGAAGCAAGTTGTATACCTCAAGAACTGTTCCGTCTCTAGACATATGGGGTACTCTGCAGCTTCTGGTCAACGTTGTTCGTTACATGTTTTTGCGGATGCTAGCAAATCAGCTTATGCAGCTTGTGTGTTCTTGAGGATTGAACAGGGTGAGACCATTTCAGTGAGTTTAGTGCAAGGTAAGGCTCGTATTGCGCCCCTAAAAATTGCAACAATTCCTCGTTTGGAACTCCTCGCAGCTTTGATTGCATCACGTCTCTGTAAGGAAGTGAGGGATACCCTACATATTCCCAATTGTAAGGAATATCTCTGGAGTGACTCATCAGCTGTAATATCATGGATCCAGAGAAATGAAAACTGGACAGTCTTTGTTGTGAACAGATGCGAAGAAATTCGTAAAAATACCGATCTAAGTGACTGGCACCATATACCTGGTATTTACAACGCAGCTGATCTTCCATCACGAGGGTGTAGCCCTCAAGAATTATTGGAGAGTCGATGGTGGGAGGGCCCAGTCTGGCTTCGACTTTCGGAAGAAAATTGGCCCTACTCAGATGTAATCTTACCTAAAGAGGTTGTTGATACAGAGAGACGTAAGACTACTACAATTACATCTCTAACTACTTGTGATACAACAACATTTGTATCAGAATTGATGTATTTTTCGAAGTATACAAAAATTATTCGATGTTTAGCTTGGATGATGAGGATTTTTCGAATTCCTTGGAGAGCTAAATATCCCGATTTTGAACCCTCAGAAGTTTTATTTGACTTGAACATTTTAATTTCAACTGACAGTCGAGGAAATAAGTTTTTCAAAACATTTCGGATTCCTGAATTGTCTAGCTCAGAGATAGATGTTGCTGAAAGAAAATTAATGCTTCTTATGCAACAAGAGAAGTTTTACACCAAGAAGGGAAAGCAGCAAATTTCCAAATTGAAGCACATGACTGATGGTAATGGGGTAATGGTATTATTTGCATAGAGACTAAACTATTGGCTGGAGATTTTCCGCTGAATGTTAGAGCTCCAATATTGATTCCTGCTGACAAGGAAATTGTGAAGCGGATGATTTTCCAAATTCATGTGAATAATCGACATGTTGGGGCTCAAACCATTCTGTGCATGATTAGAGAAAGTATGTGGTTATTGCGAGGTCGAAAGACGGTCAACTCTGTTATCTCAAAGTGTGTGAAATGTAGGAGATTTCGAGCAGCACGAGCTGAAGTACCTACTGCGCCTCTACCTAACGAACGAATCCATTGTGGACCCATATTTGATTCATCTGATGTAGATCTCGCTGGACCACTTAATCTGAAAGGTGGACAAAAGGCATGGATCTTGATAATAACCTGTGCGACTTACCGAGCAGTTCACTTCAAACTTTTGACATCACTCAGCACTGAAGCTTTTCTGAATGGACTTCGCAGGTTCATTGCACGACGAGGAAGGATGACCACAATTTTTGCTGATAACGGCACTAACTTTGTTGGGGCCTCCAATGCCTTGAAGCTACTTGATTGGGACACTATAGTGACAGACTCTTCACTTCAGAAAATTGTTTGGAAGTTCAATCCTCCTGCAGCACCGTGGTGGGGTGGTTGGTGGGAGAGACTGATCAGTGTTCTCAAAGATCTATTAAGGAGAAATCTTGGTAATTCAATCCTGAATTACGAAGAACTATACACTGTAATTGTGGACTGCGAGACAGTGATTAATGCAAGACCTCTGACCTACGTTCCGAATGAAAATGAAGATCTTGTACCTCTGAGCCCATCTTTATTTTTGAAAGACATTGTTTCACATGATGTGACGGATTTAGACATAATTGATTCTGAGTCACTCAATAAAAGAGTAAGATACCTTCATCGGATAAGGGAGAACCTTCGTGAACGATTCAGAAAAGAGTATTTGGCCATGTTGGTACACAGAGGAAAAGAGAAGACAGGAGAAAAATGCAATGTTGGTGACATCGTGTTGGTCGGATCAGACGACAAGAAGAGGATCCATTGGCCTATGGCAAGGATAATAAAATTGTTTCCTGGAAGGGATGGCAAGGAGCGAGTTGCCCTATTGAAAACTGCCTATGGTGAGCTTGTTAGACCCGTACAAAGGTTGTACCTATTGGAGATGGCCTCGCCAGAATCTCGGGCACTACAAGCTGCAGCAGGATCACCCTGCAATGGCGCTGTGCAGGAGCACTCTGCCGGTCCTTCACAACCTGTGGAAGAATCTCCAGAGGAAGAAGACCCTCCCTCATCAGTTTCTTTAGATTTTGACGCTGTTCAAGAAGTGACAACGAGATGTGGACGTCACATTCAACCACCTCCTAGACTTGACCTGTGAAAGTGAAGTGCAATTAATAATTAATAATATTAATTATTATTATTATAAATTAATTATTATTATTATTAATTATTATTATAATAAAATAATTCTTGTGCAATTTCAATGAAAATTGCAGGTGGGAGGATGTGAAGTCACTATTCCTTCGTTATGTTGCCGCCTTTTTTGGATGGCGCGCTCTATTGCTATCAGTAGGTTTTGATAACATTGTTCGCGACGTTTAGCTACGACTTCTGTTCGTATTTCATAAAGTTGTCTTTATTTTAAAGAATTGTAATAAAAGGAGGAATACAGACGAGCAGACGGTGTTTTTTGTGTAATTTCGTTCCTGAGAAAACACTTTAAAAAAAAGGCCATTTTTTCCCAAAAAGTTAGAAATTCTCAAAATGGTCACTTTTTGTGTGGAATATCTTCTAAAATACTGATCTCTCGTCAAATACGAGTATTATAGGGAATGAAGTTGTTGTAAATTTAATTAGCTTTCATTTGAATTTTACCAGAAGGGTACTTGTATAATATAGTACAAATGTAAATACATACACACAAAGAACATTTTTGGCTAGGCAAATTCGCGTAATCCACCTGTTGGAAAAAAAAGAAAAGTTAATGATATTTTTATGACTAATATTTTTTGTACTTATATTTACTATTAACCAATCATTTTCATGTTTATTCAGTCCTTTAATTACCATTTACATTAATAAAATCAATAAAAAGAAGTGAGAACCATGTATATGGATTTACCCTCAAAACCCACTAATGACTGTTTTTGGTTACCTGCCACACATATTATGTACGTGAACAATAAAAAAGTATTAAATACTTGCAAATTTTGCAGAAAACAAGGTACCTAGTTTATGTTATGTTTATTTATATTATTCAACATTATGTTTGGGAAAAAGTCATATAATATACAGTACACCAGACATACTTACCAGCTGGACATGTCTTATATGCTGAGAGCGCACATCTCTACATTCAGGACATGATAGCTCTACAAAACTGAATATGACATGTTCACGACAGGATTCTTCACCATTCGACATTCTGACAAGTTTTGGTCAGGGTTGTGAATGAACCTAACTATTGAACAGAAGCTGATGTGATCGATGAAGACCAATGGTGGGTTGACCCAAGGAAGAGGAATCTCTGACAGTGTGTTGGCAAGGTGGATGGTGAAGGGTGAAGTTGGGTACTGCCACTACTCCATCACCTCCTGCATACTCCATAACCCCCAACTACCACCAGGGGTAATACCTATTATTCATTCACCGGGTGCACCACCTCCGCCCCGTTTGGCTAAGGGAAGACCAAATTCGCCCTCATTTTTGCTCAACATAATTTCAACTACTATATCAATAATCTTGTTCTACGTTAATTCGTCTATATTCTTAATGCACATACTACCATAATGCAAATGCCATAATTCATGTTGATTTTTTTCTTATATTTACTATCAACCAATCATTTTTATGTTTATTCATGCCTTTAATTACCATTTACATGAATAAAATCAATAAAAAGAAGTGAGAACCATGTATACATATGGATTTACCCTCAAAACCCACTAATGACTGTTTTTGGTTACCTGCCGTTTTTCAGATGACCGTTAGGCCTACAAGTACCTTTTTGGTCTCAAATGAAAGCTAATTAAATTTACTACAACTTCATTCCCTATAATGTTTGACTTGAGACGAGTATTTTAGAAGATATTCCACATAAAAACTGACCGTTTTGAAAATGTCTCACTTTTTGGAAAAATGGCCTTTTTTGAAAGGATGTATCTTGAGAACGAATAATTGTAGAAAGCTCGCTCTGGTAACAAATTGTAGCAAATTTACTCTTCTTTTAAAATTAATTGGGAAACCATACCCTTTTTCCCAATCAGCCAATTTAAAATATTTCCTAGGCTTTTTAACTTTTTCGGGACAAGTAGGTATGTATCTTAATAACCAATATACCAATAATATGTTTAAATGAGTACTTTATTGAATAAAAAAATAAATACTCGTTTTAGTAGAAAAAACGCCAGCAGAGTATTCTGTAACAAAGTTCGGGCCTACAACAAGTTTATGGTTATTTGCATCAGAAACGAACTTTACGGAAAAAGTTTTATACCTAATGCAAGAAATTAAATTTTACCAATTTTTCGACATCGTAAATTTTGTAATTATGACTTAAACGTCAAAATGCTGACAAGCACAAAACAGCCAAAAATCGACCGTACGCCGTCCGTGGCACTTTGCCCAGTTAGCGTTGAGCTAAAATTACGAAATTTGGTTTCTGGGTTTGGACCAGCCCCACAATGATCCTCGAAACTTTTCATAACCCTAGGTCAAGGGGAAGGGGTTCAAAACGAAATTTAAAATTTCGACGATGTCATATCTCACAATATTTGACTGAACCATGTAATTTTTAGTTCACTTTTGAATGACCTGAAAACTTACGAATCTTTTAAGACCAATTGGATTTTTGTGCGACCAGCCGTTCGTTCACAGTGAGCGCGCAACGGTTTAGAAAAACACTAAACTTCGCGTCGAAAACGGCCGTTAGGTGGGCCAACCTCCAGACGCCCAGAATAAAACTACCTTTTTTCATCTTCCCGGTAAACTACGTGTACAATCTAGAAATTTTAACCGTGAGTCGGGGATAGACCACATTGCAATATTCACTCGGTTTCTCATCTGTAAAATTGTTTAAATAATACCTTTTTGTAATAATACAAATTAAATTTTGATGATGAGCTATTGACTTGAAATTTTAAAAATAGGTCAGAACTGGATCACAATGCAATATTCACTCGGTTTCTTGTCTGTAAAATTGTTTAAATAATACCTATTTGTTTAAACAAATTAAATTTTGATGATATGCTACATACTTGAAATTTTAAATATAGGTCAGAAATGGATGACAATTCAATATTCACTTGGTTTGTATGACATGGTATGAGTATGGTATGGTATATTATTGTATGTATGATTTGGTATAGTATGGTATGATAGGAAAGAAATTCGTATGGTATGGTATGAGTACGGTGAGAATATGGTATGGTGCCGATTTGCAACACAGTCTGGTATAGACAGAAGGGTGATCTGCACAAGGAAGATAATAATCCGTTGTGTCAAGAATTTGCAGAGTTTTTGCTATTTCACAACCAATAATAGTTTACCGTTTAATGTTTTACCGTTAGTTCACCACCACTCATAATATAAACTAAATAGTTTAATTTGCGATTGCAGCAAAGTGTTCAGAACTTTTTACTTCACAATATTGTTCAATATCGTTCCAATAAATGGTTGTGGTGAATTAACAAAATAAATTTATCTCACTTTTTATACTACACCAGAATGTAGGTACATAGAGAATGTCATTTTAAAATCAGCTCACCTGACGTCCTACCCCTGCTTCAGCAGGAGCGAAAAGAACTCATATTTTACAGAATCCTCCAGTCAAGCACTCGCTATAGGCAAGCCAGTCATGTTGCTCCAACCATTCTCTTCTGAATTTCCGATTTTGATTGCCTTCAAATTTAGGTACATAGTTGGGAAATCTAGAATTTTTCCAACAGCCAGACCAATGTCGTGTGGTTTATGGATACCTATTCCACTAATTCCACTGCAAGTGGCCACACCGGAAGGACCCTAGAATAAAATTAATGAAACTAGAAATACAATTAGGCTGGTAAGGGCTAATTAGCTAATTTTAGTCATGATAGGATCTGATCTGATAATAGGATCTGATACAAAATACTTAAACAGCCTAAAAACTTTTCTCCGGAAATTGGAACATTGGTTATACTGTATTCATTCAGATTTTTAACATAATAATTATTTGCTCCCAAGTTCTAGCTTTGAATTGCCAATCTGGAGTTGGCGTCCAGATTTAAATAATTTAAATCTTTGTCTGTTTGGAGGGTTGTAGGAGGCGGTAAGAAAAGAAGAAGTTTTTCCGAGCTTTCGGCTTTAATAAGCCATCTTCAGGGCTGCAACATATATTGACATCTGCTATAGGTTTGACCGTTGTCGGAATCATCAACTTACAATTCTAATTAATTTAATGGTAGGTATAGTTGTTGACTTACGTAGGTAGGTTTCCTCAACCCGGTCTCTTTCGTTCAGAATAGAGGTGGGTCGCATAACCTGAAACTGTTATGAATAACCGGTTATTTTAAAATAACCGTTATAACCGTTATTCAATTGATAAAATAACGGTTATAAAACCACCTAAAATTTTGTTTCGCTCCTATATTGCGGCTATTCTGGCCTCACAATCACAATAAATTGTCACTCCCATACTGTCGACAGCTGATGAAGAAACATCAGTGATCCTTCATCATGTTCGTCTTTTGTTCAAACGTTCGTATTTGTAAGCGAAAATCGAAACGTTATCGCCTCAGCGCATCGGTTACAATGTAACCGTTACATAACAGTGGTTATTCTGTTATTCGAAGTTTTTCAGTTATTTTACAGGTTACGTTTTTTTCGGTTATGGAATAACCGAAAAAAACGTGACCTGTAAAATAACGCATGCGTTATATTATAACGCATAACTGTTGAGGCTCGTTTTTCTGGCTGTAGCTGTACTCAGGTAAGGTTCTCGATTTCTTTTCGGTTATTCTATTTCATTAATATTTTTATGGGAGCTCCAATTTCCCCCATCCTGGCAGACTTATGTCTGGACCACTTTTGGTTTATTATCTTCGATAATGAACCATTGGAATCGCCCAAAGAAAAAAAAATGTTAACCCCCCCTCAAAATTTGTTGGTTTACGTTTCAAGATACGTAGATTCAGAAAATCGAATAAAAAAAAATCCGTCCGTACGTCGTACGCCGTCCGCCGTACGCCGTCCGCGCCACTTTGCCCAGTTAGCGTTGAGTTAAAATTACGAAATTTTTTTTAGGGGTTTCGACCAACCCCACAATGGTCCTCGAAACTTTTCATAACCCTAGGTCAAGGGGAAGGGGTTCAAAACGAATTTTGAAATTTTGAAAATTTCATATCTCGAAAAATTCATATGGAATGGTATGTTTTTTATTTGATATTTAGATAGAGTTTGTTCCGTAGAATTTTTTAAGACCATCCGCAGCTGTGAACGACCAGCCGTTCGTTCACAATGACGGCTCAAAGATTGTGCCTCACAACACGATCGTGAATCAAACTGTTGAAATACAGGTCCATTTTCATACTAACAAGCTCTTTGGAACATCATATGGCTTAAGTGATGTCGAGTTTGTTGTTCTGAGGTGCGTTTCGTGCTACGGAAATATTGTTGTATTAAAAGATTTTTTTACCCCAACATTTTTTTCAAAACAAGAATCGCAGTAGTTAACGTTCAATTTTACTAGCAAAACTGCTATTTATCAAAAGTGGCGTGCTCGGAATAACCTGACAACCGAAAAATAGCGAGAAACGGAAAAAAACTATCATGTAGGAAGTAACTGAAAAACGAAACGATTATTTTTGTAGGTTAGCAGAAAAGAAATAACGGTTATTTTGTAACCGAAAAAAATGGCGAGAAACGGAAAAAAACTATCATGTAGGAAGTAACTGAAAAACGAAACGATTATTTTTGTAGGTTAGCAGAAAAGAAATAACGGTTATTTTGTAACCGAAAAAAATGGCGAGAAACGGAAAAAAACTATCATGTAGGAAGTAACTGAAAAACGAAACGATTATTTTTGTAGGTTAGCAGAAAAGAAATAACGGTTATTTTGTAACCGAAAAAAATAACGGTTATTTTTTCATAACTAACGTAACGTACCGTTATGGAAAAGTAGCAATAACGCCCACCACTAGTTCAGAATAAACTATATGTCAGGTTATTTGTTTCTCAGTAGGTACGGATAGCCGTACGTGGAGGTTATAGAGGTGTTGTTTGAATGTTTGTAGTTGTGGAGGATGGTCGAGGTTATGGAGGATGTTCGAAGAGATACCTACCATTAAATTAATTAGAATTGTAAGTTGATGATTCCGACAACGGTCAAACCTATAGCAGATGTCAATATATGTTGCAGCCCTGAAGATGGCTTATTAAAGCCGAAAGCTCGGAAAAACTTCTTCTTTTCTTACCGCCTCCTACAACCCTCCAAACAGACAAAGGTTTTTCAACCAAAGGAGATAATGAACAATACAGAAAATTATAATTTAAATGTAAAGAGTTGCTTTCTGTTAGCGAAAAAGCGTCGAATATTCCTAGCGAACTTCGTCGGTCATATTCAAAAACTATCAGTCCCCAGTGGGGATGCCACAATGTCTCGTTTTAACCAAACCTCCCCTTATCGTCTCATAACGTCTTGTGGTTGAAACATGACATTGTGGAAAATCCATCTCAAACAATCAACTGGAGTTTTCAACTTGACACTTTTACACACTGTGTACAGGATAAGCTTCACGTTCATTAAATTTACAAATTTAAATCATACAAGTATGGTAAAACTCTATTATAAATTATTTTACCTCTGTTTTGAACAACTGCTTATCAAAACACAATCAAACAAAGGAAAGATTGCAAAATAAGCCCAAAAAATGGCGAAGTAGAAAGTTCACTTCCAGTTCTTAAACTCATCATTTTAAAAAGCTATACATCCGAATCTCTAGATCACAGCATCAACCGAAGAGGTCAATCGTCTCAGGTGAATGACAATATTAGTAAATAATAATAATACAATGTATTATTGTGTCACATCCGATGATAATTTCCCATGCAAGTGGTAGAACCAGTGAAGATATCTTTCCTTTACAGCCACTTTCTAGTGAAAATCTACTAGGACAACTGAATGGGTAAAAGGCATCAGATTTATCCATGCAACTAAATAGGAAACTTGAAAGATGTCATTACCGCCCCTCGGTATAATCAGTCGAGAACCAATCTGACCTTGGTCTTCCTGAACTATAATTTCTTTAGAAAAAAGCCCAGAAGAAGACTTCTCGAACTCAAGCGGGTTTGAGGTTGTCTAATTAGCTATGTTCCAGCGCTTCACAGTTCCGGAACTTTTCCGGAAATTTCCGGCGCAGAGTCATGATTGCTAAATCTCAACCATTGAAAACGCATACCTACCCCTGCAAGTAGCCTTCATGCAAGTAGCCTTCTCAGCAGTCTTCCCTTTCATCCCTTTATTTAACGAAAATGTCAATTGTCAACTCACGCCGCTGGAGATGTCAAAAGGGCAGCTCGAATTTGAACGTGTTCCAACAAATTAGAATTGAAAATTTCATTTAATGAATATCGGAGACAATTAAAATGAATTAGCTAATTAAAAAATAAGACGATAGAGAGTTGATAAGATAAGAGTTTTTGGAAACAACCATCGATACTATCGGAAACCGAAACTATCGATAGTTCAACACCACTACCAGACGGTTTATCTTATAGCATCCATTTATTCCCGTCCTACTGTGTTAAATACTTTTATAGCATCCACTAAACAACCCCACTCGATTTTCACCCAATCGGAGCCCTCCACGCTCTTGTGCCACGTAAAAGCCAGCGCAGCTCAACATCAAAATCGACAATCCTCTCCACCACAACTCGTTCTGTCTCCCCGACTCCGGTATAGGAAAGTTCTGGCCGGGAAACCACCTTTTTCCATCCCCGTCTAGGACTTTTACCCTCCTTCGTTTTAAGTTCGGGGATTTTTTACGCTAATTCGTAGTTTTAACTCCCATTTCAAGTTAAACCCCGGTTTATTTTCAAGAGAAACGAAAATGTTCCGTTTTGCGGCGGTTCTCCTGTTGCCAGCTTTGGTGGTTTGTTCGGAAATCAAGGAAGAAGAAGGAGTCTTGGTTCTTACCAAAGGGAACTTCGAAAATGCAATCAACACTCACAAGAACATCCTTGTTGAATTCTGTAAGTAAATTCTTCGTTTATCCCCTTCCATTCAAATACACGTAAAAAAGGTACTTATTGGAAACCATTGTCTCCCACGAGTTGGTCCTAGGAAGCTAAGATCCGGCAATGGGTTTTTTGACCTTCTGACATTGACCTTTTTGCCGAATCTATATAACCTACAGCAACGTGCAACATTTAAATTGAAATTTTTTTATTGTACATAGGACGAGGTCCCTCATAGTGTACATCAAATGACTTATGAATAATGGCATTAGAGAAATACTATAAAAAAGAAGAAAAAATCTCAAACATCCATAATTATTCAATTTAATGTGGTTGAGCTACAAGTACAAGCTGTTGCTGAGCTGATGATTAGCTATGCTGAGTGCTCATTGTAACAAAATTTTTATTGATTGTTCTTGATTACACAATTGGTGAACGATTAATTCGTGGTAATTTCCCTTCAATCCCACATCCTGCCTGCTATTTATTATGTGAACCCTTAATCATAATAATTAGTAAGCTATTATATTAGGGTGGGTTGAGGTAAAGGCAGGTCGTGAGTGGGCTATGGGATGTTTGTAGTTCAATTCAAGGCCAATTCCTGTCGAGAGCTACTTTGCCGTCAGTTTCATTTATATTAAGAAATCAAGCAGGATTTGAAAGGTTCCAGTAAGTATGAGTATTCTCTTCCAACAGTACCTGCCTACAATGAAACCGTGTGTAGCTATTCGTGATAGAAACTGGTGTTATATGGCTATAAATTATCATGATTGTAATCTGCAATTACGACAGTATTTTATATGACACGCCTTTGAAAACTGACCCAAAATGATGAACTTGTTGAATGGGTGTTATGTAATCAGGCAGTAATCAGGTCGTTCGTATACTTACTTGAATCAATAATAAATAATAATTATTATGCTCTTGAAACACTATGTAAGTGAGTAATAGGCACTCGGCTATGACCTTCCGCATATTAACGTCTGCATTAGATCACTGTGTAATTTAAAACCTGTAAAATTGCCTACCCCTGGCTTTTAAATTGTTCCCGTTTAATGTTGAACGTGGCCCAGACATTAACATATGCTTGTGAAGTAGGCGACTTATGACGCTCACTTCTCTAATAATTAGAGTATTAATCATATTTGAATGACTCCTTGATACTTTGAAAAGAAGATAGTGAACTTCTCTGTATCGTTTTTGTCGAAGTTCTGAGAGAGCTTCATTTCCGCTTGTGTTATCTCAACGTGGAGGTCACTCCTTCCGCCCCGTCTCGCCGGCCACGACAACGACGAGGATATTTGAATTATGATATTTCGTTGAAACGAATTTCTTGTTACGTTTCTAATTCATGTTTTTCATAAACCATGTTTGATTGACTAATGTGAGAACGCTTGTACGTACAACCACGTACCTACGTATGATTTAGCGATTGTTGTTCCTCAAGGTAACAAGACGGCGGAAGTACCCGTCTGTTCTACGAACCGTGCTGATATATTTTCCGCTTCGCCCGTTCCTTTTTTCGCAGGAAAAAATTGTGCTGACTTGAAACAGGCTTCAGCTGCCTAGAAACGTGAACATATTTACATTGAAAGAAAAGTACTATTCAACCTTGATAATCAGGTTCTCCCAGTCAATACTACATCAACAATCAACCATAAAACAAACTAGGCAATACGGGCCTCGTGGATGCACTCCAGTCGGCTGTTCTGAATATGAGGTCCATTGATACACCCTTCCGCGTTGCTGCAGAAGTAGTAGGAGTATGCCGGACGGAGTGAGGCTTTAATATCGAGCAATCGACACCAGCGACAAGCAGGACGTCTTTCACCCAGCGACTAAGTGTTGCTTTAGATGCTGCCTTGTAAGGCTTACTGTGGGTAATGAAAAAGGGTGTCGCAATTTTGTGGTCGAAGTTCACTTGTCATAGATTGGTATTTCCGAGTTGAAGTTGGGATACATAACATTTGGATCCTTGGCGTTCAACTTGAAATGTAAAAGAGGTTGGGGTCTGTTTGGCCCTGAGGTTTTGATGAGGTCAGGAATAATTATTTGAGCCTCCGTCTCCGTGAAATGAACATTAGAACATTTCACTTGATGCATGGTTTGAATTCATTGGCCTGAAGCTAAAGCCATCAACATAATTAATTTTTTACATAATATTTAAATACAAACTAGCTAAATCTTGATTAGAAGATCAAGTGAACTACTGGTCGTATTCAAAATTCCTCCGTCCTTCATGTGTATTTTCGTTTACATTATACTTTGGGCTCTTAGATCATGTGATGATTCATGTATGGCGAGCTCCTGACCAGGCGATTCACAAGGAACTGATGACGTGGTGAACCTCTAAAACTACTCATACTCGGTTTTTGTTGCGGCATATTGAATATGTTGAGTCGAGCCGGGTTCCTCATCCTGTTGGTGGGGGACTTCCTGAGATGACGGTGGAAGATGTGGAAGGCAGTGAGACGGACGGGGCGTTGAACCCTGCATTCTACGGTACCATCCCCTCTCTTCCTTTTCCTCACCTTTTCACCGCTATCCGTGATATCACCTCATGAGAGTTATTCGTGAATAAGTACTGTCGAACTTTCGTGGATTCTTCGAAACTCCTCTTGCTTCTGAAGGTCTGCGTACGAATACCGACCCATACCAGACATGATTATTGTCACCGAACCAAGTAGCTCCATCTCTTGTTGGAGTTGTGTTCCATCTTCGACTTTTTTCTGATGAACAAAAATCGTAGGTGTATGAATGAAGGGTGAATAATGTACCAACATCTGAGCCTAAAATGTTCTCCCTGAGTGATCTACGGTATGAGGGAAATCGGGATTGAACAAGCCGTAGATCAGAGGAGTAATTGATTGTCGAGTCCGTTCGATCGTTGCCCGGCTGGAGGTTGGCACCGGCTATGCGCTCCATTTCTTTTCAAACTATCCCTTCGATTTTTGTTTCTTCACAAAAATCATCTGTTAAAACATCATTTCGAAAACTGTGCGTTTTTCGCATTTTTGATTTACATAATTCAACTAGACAGAATGTCGTACATTTTTCACTCCGGAAGTTTTTTCGTAGGATCAACCGTTTTGCTGCTAGAGGGCAAAATGGCAGGACAGTGAAAAATCCGCGATTTTCTTGGAAAAGACCAACCTGACGTTAACCTAAACGTTGTACAGTTAGGTACACTAGACGGTGTACAATAGACGTGGTGGTAGTTTTGGTTTCATTCGTACTATCTTATCACGAGTCAACAATGACTGACATAACCTAGCATTGCGGCTGCTAGAACAATAATAGCTAGAAAAAGTAATGTAGTAGGTAAAGTTTCTAACAAGGCCCAGAAATAATTAAATTACATACTGAAGCGAAGAATAGGTTTATAAGTGCACATAGGTATTTAGGGAGAGGAAGAAAATATCGATGTTTACAAACATCGAAAGAAAAACATCGATGTGTGATAATCATCGGAAGAAAAACATTGATGTTTAAAGAAACACATTGATGTTTAAAGAAAAACATTGATATTTAAAGAAAAACATTAAAGTTTAAAGAAAAACATTGATGTTTAAAGAAAAACATTGATGTTTAAAGAAAACCATTGTTGTTTTTCTTCCGATGATTATCACACATCGATGTTTTTCTTTTCATATTTTTCTTTTCATATGATCATATTCGATCATAATATCATATTATAATTAATCATAATCATAATATATTATGATTTTTTGGTGTCGTTTGCCATTGAATTCAGGATGATCTGGAACGGATTTTGGAATTTCGAGTTTTAAAAATTTTGGACCGAGAACAACAGCTTGCCTTTCTTCAAAAATTCGCTTTAAAAAAGTTTCAAAAATGAGTAACAGTGATTAAAAAATGTTCATTTTCGCCTCCATAGCCCAAACCTATAAATAATTAACCTTTCACACGCCAATCAACCGGTTGAGGAGTCAGTACTTTACCTGCAATTTCCGTGATCACAGATGCCCCATGGTGCGGACATTGCAAGAACCTCGCTCCCGAGTATGCCAAAGCTGCAGGACAGCTCTCCGACATGAAGTCCGAAATCAAATTGGCCAAAGTGGACGCCACTCAAGAGTCCGAGCTCGCCGAGAAATTTGGAGTCAGGGGCTACCCAACTCTCAAGTTCTTCAGGAACTCCAATCCCGTTGAGTACACCGGTAAGTTTATGGTGGAATCTCGTTTTGAATAACATTAAATCCCTGTCGTTGCGTACATTGAAATGACTGTATTCCTACGATCAGGTGGCCGCACGGCTGACGGCATCGTCAATTGGGTGGTGAAGAAGACTGGACCACCCGCCAAGGCTCTGGCTTCCCTGGCCGAGCTCGAGGCCTTCATTAAGGACAACAATGTGGCTATCGTCGGATACTTCACTGACTCTGAGTCGTCAGCTGCTAAGAACTACCTGGAAGTTGCATCCGCCGTCGAAGACCATCCTTTCGGAATCGTAAATGAAGCCTCTCTCATCACCGAAAACAAGGCTGAAGATGGAAAGATTTGGCTGTACAAGAAGGTAATGATTAGGATTTCGTGCGTTTTGAATTGAATCAGTTGTCACAATAATTTCCTCTGCATTGCAGATTAAATCCACACTGAATACCACACTACTCCCTCAACTTGTATCTTCGCTTAACCTACTTTTTACAGCGTTGAATTCATATTCACAACTTAAAACATATTAATATTACCCGCTAACCGTCGGAATTCCTTTTTACAGTTCGGAGCTGAGGTACAGTCTATCCCAAATTGAAAATAATTCAAGATGAGGGAATTCTTGAAAATCCCGTCTCATGTTAAAATTCCGACTCCGAGCCTATGATTCAATATTAACAAACTTAAATAAAGAATTAATATTGTTCACTCCCGTCTGATGCATCGTAATGATTATGTTGAACTTTTGGAGTGAATTAGATCCTTGAGTTGTAGGTGGTAAAGTTGCAATACAATATCAAAACGAGTTCTCTAGGTCGATTTAAAAAAAAAAGTAGGTATATATTGGAAATCATCACGTTTCTACACGTTCTTGGAACAAACAAGAAGGCCCTCAATAAATATATCATTCAATTAACAGAAAATGATCGCTATTTTTCTGTCGAAATCGATTGATATCTCGTGGGCCTTCTTGTTTTGTTCTAAGAAAAAGGAGAAACACGTGATGTGATCATCTATAGGTGGCATTTGGATCTCGTAAGATACCTGGAGAGGACCGCACCTCCAGGTTATGTGGGACTCAAACCTCACCTACCTTTCCCGCGCTGGAGCTCAGCCTGGGACTGTTTAACACATTACTTCGGGCTCAGTCCTCGGAAGTTCTCTTCACTCTCCTTCCCTTTGTCTCTCTCCGTTCGTTGCCGCTCCCGTTCAAGGAGCATCATTGCCCTCAACACCTCCACATGTTCTGATGTGTGGGTCCAATGCTCTATACTCTGCAACATCTAGGCAACTAATAGTTCTGGCGTCATATTGGGAGACGTAATGCCCAGTGCTTCTTTCCCAGAGCGCATCCAAAGAACGTTGTGGTTCGCATCACCTCCCACATCCCGGCAGCTGTGGCACGATGGGGAACCTTCCCCATTTTGTTGAAGTAGGTATAGAAAGGTCCATGTCCTGAGAAGAATTGAGTCAGGAAATAGTTCACTTCTCCATGCCCCCTTTGCAGCCTCAGTCTGGAACCAGCCGGGCAGTCCATCTCCCTCTCAACTCACCTGTCCACATTTCCTGCCATCTTGTCATTGAGCGCTCTTTTTCTTCTCTGGAATTCCGGGATCTCTCTACATCATCTCTCTGCTCGTTCATCCGCTTCCTTTCTGCAACCAGCAGCTGTATGGGTTTCACAATAGCCAGGAAGAGTATTGCTGGTTCTGATACTGTCCTGTAGTCGCATGCAATCCGCAGTGCACTTGTGCGCTGTACAGCTATCATGCGCTTCCTGTAGGACGCAACGTTCAGAGCATCTGCACAATACAGCAAAATCGAATGTACCACCGACATCATCAGGCGCCATTCGTATTTCTCATTAGGCGACTGAGAGCAGCTCAAGGACCCGTCATACGATACGTTCCAGAGGTGGGGTTCCAGAACTGATCCCTTAGTAAGTCCATCTGTTATTTGCTTTATCCGTTCTTTCTGAGCGGTCCTGTCGATGAGGTAGCTATCGATAACGTCATCTTGAACGTATTATGCAGTGACTGCAGCATGACTGACCAACTTGCTGAGTTGAAGGCATTTTTGACGTCAAGTGCCACCAGCATCGCCACGTTCCGGGTATATCTGCTCCCAGCCTGCGTTTCTTACGGTCGCAACCACATCCGTAAGGGCATCAGCTGTAGAACGCCCCTTTCGAAATCCATACTGCCTCGGGATAAATCGCCGGCTTCCTATATTGCTGGCAGTAGGCGGAGTAATATGTATATTAGTTCATTGGGCAATCCTTCAATACTGGGTTCATAATTGGATTCAGGACCCTTTGAAACTGCCCATTTTAGCAAGACATTCCATCTGGGTAAGCTGAGTCTAGGAATCTGGTAATGCTATATGGTACCTGGAAAAAAAAAAAATCTAGCTAATATCTTCATTCATTTTAGTTTCAAAGAACTTCTGGTACATACTACGGAGAGTCATGTTTTGTTTTCAAACTTTTGTCAATTTATAATTCAAGAAACTTACACTCGTCTTGTTCGGTTGTTACAGTTTGATGAAGGCGAGTCCGTATACTCTGGAGCTGAAGATCCTAACGAACTCAGAAAGTTCATCGCCGCCGAGTCACTCCCGCTCATTGTTGAATTCAACCACGAGACTGCCCAGAAGATCTTCGGCGGAGACATCAAGTCTCACCTCCTCTTCTTCTTGTCCAAGGAAAAAGGAGACTTCGAAAGTATCCTCGAGCCCATCAAGCCTATCGCCAAGGAATCCAGGTCTAAAGTGAGTTGTCCCACTCATTGCCAATATTTGGATACGAAACCTACGTTGTTTCTTGTTATGACGTCTTTCATTATAACGTCCTTCAGCTGTTGTTTGTGGTGATCAACGTCGACGAGCCTGACCACCAAAGGATTCTCGAGTTCTTCGGCCTGTCGACCAAGGAAGTTCCAACTATGAGGATCATCCGCCTGGAGGATGAGATGTCCAAGTACAAACCCCCGACCAGCGACCTCGGCCCAGACAGTGTCAAGACCTTCCTTAACGATTTCGTCGAAGGAAAGCTCAAGGTGACTACTTCAATGCAAAATGCACATGTAAAATTAAAAGTCTAGATAGAACTTGTTATAGACATCGAGAAACCACTATGTTAAAACCCCACATCGCCAATTTGGCTAGTTTTCAGGAGAGCCAAGACACTAGTTCCCAATGACTTAGTGCTATCCTATACATTCTACTTCACAGCTTTCTTTTGCATCTGAAGACCCCTCTTCACTATTTGATAACTATTTATTCCTAAAAAGTTGATTTTTATCAAAGTTAATGACGATATTGGGTATTAGGGATTTATGTCAATTTAGACGTTTCCTATTGAATTTTCGTTAGACCTACCTGGTTGGATCAATCGCATGCGCAAACTCATGTTGGCAAAAATGGACGATAGATAGATGGAAAAATTTTCTAAGGATTTAATCCTTTTTATTAACAATAGTCGAACACATTTTTAATTCATAATTATTATTTATATACCTTTTTGGAGGAGAATTCACTGAATATAGGAAAGTTAAGGCATGGCTCCAAATTGACGGTGTGAGGACGTTGCTAATATAAGCGCCAATTACCACTCGTCATCGTTATATAAAATGGTTGAATTCTGTATTGGTGTTGTACGAGCAACAAGCTCAACGTAACACTACACGTTACCAATTCAGACAAGTTCCATATCCAATGCTCCAACCCATTGTGATTGAATATGTCAAAATTAACATACCCTTTCATTTCGTTCAGGAACACCTCCTCTCTCAAGAGCTGCCCGAAGACTGGGACAAGGAGCCTGTCAAGACCCTGGTCGCCACCAACTTCGACGAAGTTGTATTTGATAAGTCGAAGAATGTTCTCGTTGAGTTCTACGCTCCATGGTGCGGACACTGCAAACAGCTTGTTCCCATCTACGACAAAGTGAGAACCCAACATTCTTCGAGTATTAGAATTATCTTGAATCTTCTGTGCTTTGTTTCACATACATGATGAGAAGTGTGAGAATAATTCTCAATTATTGCTGTTTCGTTTTGCAGCTTGCCGAAGCGTTCTCGAACAAGGAAGATATCCTCATCGCCAAGATCGACGCTACCGCCAACGAGCTCGAGCACACCAAAATCGCCAGCTTCCCCACACTCAAGCTCTACAAAAAAGATACAAACGAGGTGAATTCATATAAATTCCTCGTTCTTCGTGTTGTCCTAATTAATAGATTGATAATTCTTAGGCCTATTCTCAAGCTCTCCGTAGATTTTGGGTTCCTGAGCTTTTGAAAGCAATGAATGGCCAAAATCTGCCCTAAAATACTCAATTTCAATTATTGATCATATCATTGGCCGCTGAACGCATTATTTCTAACATGAAATCAATCCTTGCGACGAACTCATTGATATCAGATCCTCTCCCTCATCCTGTGATACTCACTATAATAGCCCAGGCGAAACGTACATTGAACTTACATTAAATGGAGTATTACTGATTTTTGAATATATTCAAAACATATAAGTATGTGTTTTGGACCTGTGATGAAATTATTACAAACTCCCATGTGTTTAAGTTGTAACTATGAACGCTTTCCGATTTCATACTTTTACATTCTTGCGGTTCATTTCACATGTAGTATTTTGTGCTTAATAAAGCCTTGCTTAAGGTTTAAACGCATATCTCTATTACAATTTATTAAGCACAAAATAAAAAATATGGAGAGGTGTCTAAGGCCCGACCGTTTAGGCATCGATCCTTCAGCCAGCAACGCACCTGAAGAATGGAACCACTGGAAGAAGACATTCGCCAACTTTCTGATGGTCTCAAAAGGTGAGAATAACACTCCTTTAACTCCTGAAGAGAAATTATTCTATCTCACCGATCATATCTCAGCTTCAGTTTATACACTCATCAGTGAATGTGCAACTTTTGACGACGCAATGGCACTGCTTGAAGTGACGTACGTTAAACCTAAAAACGTTATATTTGCACGGCATTGTCTTGCGACTCGTCGACAGGCCTCGGGCGAGTCCGTTGATCAGGACCTACAGGCCTTGAATCTCCTCAGTAAGGATTGTGACTTTAGGGCCGTTACTGCGGATCAAAATAAAAATGCATATATTAGGGATGCGTTCATTGCTGGTTTATCCTCGTCATGTATCCGTCAGCGTTTGTTAGAGAATACAACTCTCACCCTAGCACAGGCTTTTGAACAGGCGCGATCTCTAGAAGCCGCTCAACAACATGCTCTTAGTTTCTCTAACCCTATCATACCCATAAATGCTTCAACGTCTGAGAACAGGTCGCCTGACTCTCCTAAACCAACCCATGGCCTAACTGACAAGTGCGCTGCATCCTCATCCAGCATCCAGAAATGTTACTTTTGCGGGTATAAGCGTCACCCGCGGAGCGAGTGCCCCGCCAAAGAAGAAAAGTGCAAAGCCTGTGGAAAGTTAGGGCATTACAGTAAGGTTTGTCAGTCTCGTAGGAAATCCTCCAGTTCTTCTGCCTCAGCAGCTTATAACTCTGACGCATTACTATCTGCCATTACAGCTGCGTCTGTGCCTCAGTCGTTAAGGAAAGCTATCGTTCCGATCAGGATCAATGATGTCCATTGTTCAGCGCTTATTGACACCGGGAGTTCTTCTAGCTTTCTGAACAGTGCGATTGTAGGTAAGTGCCATGCCTTGAAGTTGCCTTCCCATGAGAAAATCACGATGGCCAGCTCTTCCTTATCCTCCCTTGTCGATGGCTGCTGCCATGTGAATGTGAAATTACTCGGTCATACATATGAAAAAGTGAGGCTTCTCATCATGAATAACCTATGTGCTGACGTTATAATATGTCATGACATCCTATCAACCCACTCTTCACTGGAGATAGAATTAGGTGGTCCCAATAAGCCACTCTCCATTTGCAACCTGGCAGCTGCCAACATTCCTCCAGTATCGCTATTCACCAATCTTTCGACTGATCTGCGTCCGATCGCAATCAAATCAAGATTCCACACGAAGGAGGACTTGGAATTTATCAAGGTGGAAATAGGGAAACTATTAGACGAAGGGGTCATAGAACCAAGTGTTTCACCTTGGAGAGCTCAGGTTCTGGTAGTTAATACCAATCACAAAAACTCGGCGCTTCGCGCCTCGCCAGGGGGGCAAGCCCCCCTGGACCCCCCGGATCTTTTCTCTTCTATACTTTGTATAGAACGAGGTATTTGCTATGCAAAACATGAATAATGTTTTTGCGTCCCGTTTCCCCTTTTCCTTATCCCTTTTCTTTGTCTGTATGGAAAATATTAAGAAATGTGCGGAAAATTTATTAGTTGTTGTTTTATATGTTGTTTACAGTTTTATTTACTCAGGGCTGTATCTCAGCTTCTTCGATATTTACAGCGGTTTTGGCAGTATATAATTTATGCATAAACTAAAGGCTTTCCAACGAATGGAGAACGATTTTTGTCCGTTGAAAACTAAAGAAGTTTCATTTCCCTAGAAACGGCTCGGTTGTACGTGAAAATCATTAAAAATCTTCGTGACATAATTTCGTGACTTAAACTTCGTTACGCTTTTCAACTCTGGTAGGCCACCGCAAAAACATTATTCATGTTAAAAGGATGTGTATAGACTATTCGCAAACAATCAATAGATTCACTATGTTAGATGCCTACCCCATACCCAACATTGAAACAATTGTAGCCAAAGTTGCAAAACACTCTTTCTTCAGCACGATTGATTTGAAATCCGCCTATCATCAAGTCCCCATACTGGAATCAGAAAAATTATATACAGCATTTGAAGCAGACGGGAATCTTTACCAGTTTAATAGAATTCCCTTTGGAGTTACGGTGTTCCGGCTTTTCAAAAATTTATCAACAATATAATCGAAGTTGAACAATTAAAAGCTACTTACGCTTATCTCGATGACGTGACAATTTGTGGGAAGACTAAAGAGGAACACGACTCAAATCTCCGATCGTTTTTACAGGCAACAGACAAATACAAACTCACACTAAATAAGGAAAAATCCAAGTTCTCTCAGACTTCTATCAACCTTTTGGGGTACATAATTTCTGATAATTACATAAAACCTGATGTGGAAAGACTCCAACCGCTATTGAATCTCCGTGCTCCTGCTAACCATAAAGAACTGAAGCGAGCATTGGGGATGTTCGCACATTATGCCCGGTGGATTCCTCGATATTCAGATCGCATCAGACCTCTAGTCCAGATTAAAAGCTTTCCCTTACCATCTGAAATAAACAAACTGATAGATGCATTAAAGACGGACATAGCCAAATCGTTGGTCTCTGCAATCGACGATAAAGAGTGTTTTGTAGTAGAGACTGACGCCTCAGATTTCGCCATTGCTGCTACCTTATCACAAGGAGGCCGGCCAGTAGCATTCTTTTCGAGAACGCTTACTGACTCCGAACAAAACCATCCAGCAGTAGAAAAGGAGGCTGCTGCAATAGTCGAGGCCCTCAGGAAATGGAGGCATTACCTCTTAGGGAGACAGTTTCGCCTAATAACTGATCAACGTTCAGTATCATTCATGTTTGACGGCAGGCGCCATAGCAAAATCAAAAACGAGAAGATAATGCGCTGGAGGCTTGAGCTCTCGTGCTATTCATATGAGATAGTATACCGTCCAGGTAAAGAAAATGTAGTTGCCGACACTCTTTCACGGATTAGCGCATCTTCAACTGCTGCTGTTGATCTCAGAAGTCTTCACCAAAGTCTTTGTCACCCAGGGGTCACCAGGCTGGCTCACTGGGTACGCAGTAAAAACCTTCCATTTTCAACTGATGAAATCCGTCGAGCCATCTCATCTTGCCAAGACTGTGCCGAATTAAAGCCACGGTTTGCGAAAAATATAGGGTCGCTAGTCCATGCCACATCACCATTCGAACGTCTCAACCTTGATTTCAAGGGTCCACTCCCAACAGCAACACGAAACCGCTATCTGCTAAGCATCGTGGATGAATTCTCTCGCTTTCCATTTGCGTTTCCTTGTCCGGATATGTCAGCTTCTACCATCATTCGTCACCTCACAACCCTTTTCACAACGTTCGGCATGCCAGCATATATTCATTCTGACAGGGGGACGTCGTTCATGTCAGCTGAGCTCAAGTACTTCTTAACTAAAAGTGGAGTTGCAACGAGCAGAACGACGGCATACAATCCACAGGGCAACGGCCAGGTGGAAAGATATAATGGCATTATTTGGAAAGCAGTACAACTGGCCTTGCGTACCTCAAACCTCGACATTAGAGACTGGGAAAAGGTCTTGAATCAAGCACTCCATTCGATAAGATCTCTCCTATGTACCTCTACCAATACTACCCCTCATGAGAGAATGTTTATTCATCCAAGAAGATCCAGTCACGGGATATCGATCCCAACTTGGCTTTCTACTCCAGGACCAGTATTGATTAGGAATCATACCACTGGGAGCAAATACGAACCGACAGTAGTCCAAGTAGAGCTGTTAGAGGCCAATCCGGACTACTCCTACATCAGATATCCAGATGGACGTGAGACTACAGTGTCAAATAGACATCTCGCACCCATGGGAGACGAAGCCAGCTGCGCCGAACCGGAAGTCCAAGTCCCAGCCGCAGATAGTCCGTATGTAGATCCTGTGATAGAACCTACAAGTCAGGACTCGGGCTCCGCAAGGCGGTCTGATCAAGACTGGCAAACTCCAAGACGGTCAGGAAGAATCCGACACCCACCAAGATATCTTCAGGACTACGTTTGGAAAACTAACCAGGGGTGAATGTGATGAAATCATTACAAACTCCCATGTGTTTAAGTTGTAACTATGAACGCTTTCCGATTTCATACTTTTACATTCTTGCGGTTCATTTCACATGTAGTATTTTGTGCTTAATAAAGCCTTGCTTAAGGTTTAAACGCATATCTCTATTACAGGACCATTTCTGTGAGTGACAATTCTGATTTGCAACTCTTTGCATGCTAAGCTAACAAAATAGTAGCAGAAAAACTGCTATTTTTTCGCACTTTTTTGGGACCGTGTGGATTTGGCCAATTGTTATAGTTTCAGTCCAGCTTTACAGGAAATGAATTGCAAAAGAGTATGTGGTGCCGGTTCCATTTCGGTGATAACTTGTAGGAGCCCCAACTCTTCAAACTTCCACCCCCAGTCCGTCATCTCTACCGTATACACCAACGAGACACTTCTCTCCAGCTATGGCTATTTCTTCATGTGTTGAATCTGAGTGGAGGAACACCTCTGCTTGTTTCAATAACTCGGGTTTTTTGTCAGTTTTGAGCAATTTCTGCAAGTCCCGTAGAAATGTGACTTCTACCCTCGACGACATTTCTACTACGGATGAGATCGAAGTCCAATAGACAGAATTATGAAATATAATATATTTAAAAAAATATAATATATTTTTGTAAGTGTAATATTATTACACTTATACTTATTACACTGCATTTTTTCCCGTAATATTCTTATGGAAAAATAAAATAAATAAATACAAGTAAAAAATAATTAATGTCAAAATTAATTATATCGAGGGTCCCACAGCAACACCACGGACTGTCATTTTTGGCCAAAATGAGTTGGTGGTACCATTGGAACCGCATTCTCGCGGCGGATCAGTTAAAAATATAAGTTGGGACGATTTCTCAATAGATAGCGCAGAATACCGAGAAATGTCAAACCAACGGACTGTATTCTTCCCCAGAACTTGAGGCAACCCCACGGACTGTCTCTGTTTTCACATGTGTTCAGCGTGAAATCTGATGGTCGGCGCGTACTCCTGATGTCGGTAAGTGTTTGACAGTATAATAATAAAGAACTTATTTTTAATGTTTTCGGTTTCTTAATACTTCGATGGTGGCAGTGGGATTATTTACTTGTAATTTACAAGTTGTAAATATTTAATTTTTTAGATCGCATTTCTTGACGCCAAACGAAACAGTCCTACTCTTGATGACCGTCCGTTGAGTTGCTTCACCATTTCCTGTTCAGTAAGTTGTGTTGCGTCCCGAATTGAGCATTGAAATGAAGTTTTTTCAATAGTTTTTTCGCCTTTATTTCGTTACTTAACTGGTTATGAACATATCAGTCATTATTATTTTCAGTGAAAAGGTTTTTGCAAGTGCCTTTTGTTTTTTTGAGCTGAAGTTGGCATTCAACCACTATTTTAGCGATGATTTTTTTTTTTCTTTCTTTTTCATAGACACCACATCTCAATGGAAGACAGTGAATACATTCCCTCAGATGAGGAAGCTCCAACAACTGAATTCACAGTTCTCCCTTCTGAACCAATTGCACTTCTAAGTAGTGAACCTCATTTTTGTCCCACTGCAATCGATGGCAGTGAGTTCCCACTTGAAGACACTGACGTGGTTGCCAGGGATGTGATCATCTGCAGCGAAACAGGAGATCAGAATGATTTTGCTGGTGTCCCAATAATTGATATTACATCAAACGTAGAAGAGATCGTAGCAAACCCATTTTGCAGCTCTGATGATCCGTCTTGTATTTTTAATTCCCCGTCTTTAGGCCTTTATGAGGATCCCATCACAGACTCGTTCTATGCCTTTGATCTCCCACATGACAAGTCTTTATCTCCTGATCTTGATCCACCAATTAACGACTTCAATCTAGTCAATGACCCAGTCAGTGCTCCAGATGCCCCATCTTGTGAGATTCATGATGATATTGTTCTCAACAACTCCAACTTCAACGTCACACCAGATATGGAAGAGGACGGGCAGCAGAAGCCTTCGGGGAACAAGCGAAAAATTGCGAAGGAGAAAAGGATGAAGGGTGAACAATACCTTGGGTTCCGGAGAATGGAGAAGGGTTCCACTAAACGTATTGCTCAAGACACCATTCGTAGTGGAAGAAAGATGGGACCAGGGTGTGAAGCGCCGATTTGCCGGAAATATAAAAACACGAGGCAATGTTCGTTGATTTCCGATGCTCAAAGACAGGAAATTTATAACTGGTTTTGGAAAAATTTAACATGGGAAAGTAAAAAAACGTACGTCCTTGCTCTTGTAGATATCTCTAACACCAAACGTGTGTCGGGCACAGCAGAACAATCTCGAAGAAAATTTTCCTTCTCTTACAAGTTGAAGTGGAAAGATGAGTGCTTCAATGTCTGCAAGCCCCTCTTTTTGTCGACGTTAGGCCTAACTGACAATGAGTTGAGGAACTGGTTGGAAAGCCAGGTTCAGAGGCCACCAATCGTCAAAGCACCAGTACAGCCTGAACTGCAAGATGTCGACAATCCTACTCTCGATGGTGCTGAAGTTGATTCTACCATCAATGACTCCAGCTCTAATGCCAATGGAAACGAACACACCCACGGACAGTCCCGGAGGGCTAGAGCTCTTAAGAAAGAGTACTTGGCTGACTTTCTCGAACAACTTCCAAAACTTCCTGCTCACTACAGTCGGAAAGACACCAAAAAATTATACCTACAAACAGACTTCAGATCAGTGACACAGCTGTATAACACCTACGTACAGAAATGCAATGATGAAGGGAAAGGTTTCTTCAAACAAACTGAATTCGAAAGAACTCTTAAAGCAAGTAATATTGCCATATATACACCACGCAAAGATAAGTGTGACAAGTGCTGTGCCTATGAAGCAAACAATTTATCGCAAGAAGAGTATGACTCCCACATTGCTAGGAAGCTGGTAGCTCAAATGGAAAAGGAAAACGATAAGAATGCAGCCAACGAACAGCAATGCCACACAATAACGTGCGATCTGATGAAAGTGCAACCAATCCCACTGATACAAGCAAGTGCAGCTTATTATAAGCTAAAACTGTCTGTTTATTGTTACACTGTGTACAACTTGGCCACACATGACACCAAAGCATACTGGTTTGATGAATCAAGTTCTAATATGAACGCTTCGACTTTTGCGAGTTTTTTAGTGGACTACATCAAGGAACTGCTACCAAGTGGAAAGCCAATCATAATATTTTCTGATGGGTGTACCTACCAGAATAGGAATAGCGTGTTGGCGAATGCACTTCTTCATCTTAGCATGACATCAGGGGTCACCATTTCCCAGAAATACCTGGAGGTGGGCCATACCTACACGGAGGGTGATTCCGTTCACGCAAAAATTGAAGCTTCTTATGATAAAGTTGACGTCTACCTTCCAAGTCAATTCGTGCAATTTACAAAACAGGCAAGGAAGAACCCATTCCCTTATAGAGTTCAGCTCGTCGACCACACATTTTTCAGCGACTACAGTCAACCGCAAACAATGAGGTATCCTTCTATTAGGCCTGGAAGGAAGAGTGGGGATCCAACAGTTGTTGATGTCAGAGAACTGCAATACAACCCAAACGGCTTCATCAAATACAGGCTCAGTTTTAATGAAGAACTCAGGGAGTTACCTGTCCGACCTGTCAATGTAGCCCCAATCATCACCTTCCCCAAAGCGTACAAAGGTAGATTAAAAATCCCTTTTGACAAATGGCATGACCTTCAAAGTCTAAAACCAATGATTCCCAGAGACTCTCATGGTTTTTTCGACTCTCTACCTCACGACGACGTCAGTAGAAGGAGACAAAAAAACAAAAACGGAACGACCGAAGAAATTACTAAACGATGGAAGAACCCAACTTCATTGAAGACCGAGCAACCTAGTACATCGACATTGAGCGTAACTGCAAAAAGAAGTGCTCCAACTAGAGACAGCAAAAGCAAACAATTTAAAAAAAAAAAATAATAAGAAAGGCTGAGCTTATTTTTAAGACTGATGAGGCATGAGACTGATGATACATTTTTCTTACCTGATTTTTCTTCTAAGTAGTTTCTTTTTTTCTAGTTTTCCTTATCCATGGAACAATTGTGTTTTGATGGAAGTGTTGTGATAGTGAAAAGACTGTGATTAAAATGTTAAAAAGATTGAGATTTAAATTTAATTTAATTTTTAAAATATTGTGATGCAATTAAAAATATTGTGGTTTAAATTGTTTGCGTATATCCTAATAACCCGTATGTTTCTCGTCCAGGGTCTACAGGACCAAACTGTGGAAATCGGAAAATATCCATGAAAATGGATGATTATAATTAATTTAATAAAATTTATTAAATTTAATTTAATTATTGAAATTTTTTATGGTGAAAATCCAGAGCGAAAAGAAGGTGCAACACAACTTACCATCAAGCATTGACGAAACAACACCACTTACCGTCTTCATTTTCTTTGATAATTGCTTTTTTGGCCTCAAACTTGTTTTATACGATAAAAAACGCTATCAAGAACTTGGAGAACTAGTGGGACGAGAAATTGAAAAGATATTGTAGAGTGAATTCATTGAAAACCACTCTTTTGGCTCTCCTGAAAAGTTGGCGAAATGACAGTCCGTGGTGTTGCTGTGGGACCCTCGATATTGCCATTCTACTTTCTGAGTACTTTTGCTGCCAATATCCTACTTCCATTACGATAAACTGATTGATAGATTACGATAACTTTTCAGTAGGACTGGTCATTTAAAAGGTATTTTACTTGAAACATGAAGAAAAATGAAAGTTCAATTCTCGGAAAATCTCGGATATCAGCAACTATTTGACTTGGAAAATTAGATAGGTGTCATTTTATATCATATTAATCTACATCAAAAAAGGTAGGGGTAACAATTTGCCAAATCCGCACGGTTAATGGAGTATCGGCAAACATCCGAACAAGTGTGAAAAAATCGCAGTTGTTCGCCCATCATTTTGTTGGCACAGCATCATCCCGAGGGTTGCAAATCATGATTTTTACTCACAGTAATGGTACAAAGCACATGTTCAAAAATCAGTAGTACTCCATTAATGTACGATTGTCGATTTGAAGGAAACATTGTTACAACATTACTAATAAATTTCAGGTTGTGGATTACAACGGAGAAAGAACACTTGAGGGTATGACGAAATTCCTCGAGTCCGGCGGTGAATTTGGAAAAGGAGCTACTGAAGAGGTAAACTACACTTAGTCTATTTGTTTTATGACAATTTATTTGGATATTATCATGTGCTGTTTTCTGAGTTCAAGATTGTACGAAAATGTATTTATCTCGCCATATTTGGATCTTCGCCTTGTTTCAGGAGGAAGAAGATGAAGACGACGACCTCCCAAGAAAAGACGAACTGTAAAAAGCAAACTTTTTCTCCTTATAAAAAGTTAATATCACCAAAAAAACATGAAAAATCCTTCAACTTAACTCAATTTAATTTATGAAACATGAAGAAATTCATCAACTTTCTGAATACGCCTGTGGCCGTTATGACACTGCGGAGGACGACCTGCGCTCTTGTTAAGCCTTCCAACGAAAAAAGTACTGAGATCATTCCGTTGCGACAAACTACTTCTGTGAACGATGGAGTGAACGGATTTTTTGTTTTCTGTGAGAGACTGATAACCTTTTTCTTTTTATAGCGCTATTTTGTTTATTTTGTATAGTTTATTTGTTCATTACTTGGGATTCTTCAGGTTTGTGTGAAAATTCTATTTTCTCGTTTGCTTTGTGATTTTAGATAATAAATGTAAGATTGTCTACAGAGAAATCGAAGTCGAAACAAAATGAATTTCTCTTCAACCTTTGTTAGTTACTCAACATTCTGTTCATGGAATCTATTTCGTGTTGTTTCTAGATGATGAAAAATAAATATTTTGTCCAAAATTTGTATAGATCACTTTTTAAAATACCTATTCAGGTTTGAAGTTGTATGTTTAGTAGTGAGTTTCTTAGCTTGTAGGGACACGAGTCTTCCTCAATCGCCTAAACCCTTGCGAATAAACAATCTAAACTTCATACCTGCGGGATTCTCCTCCGCACCTGTTTTAAATGGTGCATTTAAGTAGTTCGATTTTTTTTTCAAAATGTAAGGTCAACGTTTTAAAAGAGCTCCTCCCCTTAAATCTTGGACGATTTGTTCGTCATGCTTTACATCAGCCCTTTTCTCATCATCACATGTGAAGCATCGTTTTAATGATTTGTTGATTTTTTATTTTATTATTTTTTTTATATAAAATTGAAGATGTCCTTGATATTGTAATAAAAGTTCTTTTTCCAGAATAATGTACCCTCCTTTACTTACCAGTTCTCCCAAGATAAAAAATTACACCCCCTTAAAATTTGAAGGTTTACGTTTCAAGATACGTAGATTCCACAACTCAAATTTTAACTAGATCACTAGGTCTAAATGTCTAGATCCTAAATGTTAGATTAATTATTATTATCAATTATCACTAATTATTAACAATTTTATCAAGTACCTACTGAAAATTATTATAATTTATTGTTAGGTATTAATAATTCGTATTTATTAATAATAATAATTATTATTAATTATGATTAATTAATACGATATAATTCTGGGGTTTTTAATACTACGTCGGTAATAATTTTTCTATAAAAGAAGTACCTACCAACAAACATTCGAAATTACCTTCATTTCCGTAGCACGAAACGCACCTCAGAACAACAAACTCGACGTCACTTAAGCCATATGATGTTCCAAAGAGCTTGTTAGTATGAAAATGGACCTGTATTTCAACAGTTTGATACACGATCGTGTTGTGAGGCACAATCTTTGAGCCCTCATTGTGAACGAACGGCTGGTCGTACGAAGCTGCGGATGGTCTTAAAAAATTCTACGGAACAAACTCTATCTAAATATGAAATAAAAAACATACCGTTCTATATGAATTTTTCGAGATATGAAATTTTCAAAATTTCAAAATTCGTTTTGAACCCCTTCCCCTTGACCTAGGGTTATGAAAAGTTTCGAGGACCATTGTGGGGTTGGTCGAAACCCATAAAAAAAATTTCGTAATTTTAACTCAACGCTAACTGGGCAAAGTGGCGCGGACGGCGTACGGCGGACGGACGGATTTTTTTTTATTCGATTTTCTGAATCTACGTATCTTGAAACGTAAACCAACAAATTTTGAGGGGGGGTTAAAAAATTTTTTTCTTTGGGCGATTCCAATGGTTCATTATCGAAGATAATAAACCAAAATCTGTCTGCACTTTGCCAAGTTATCGTTGAGCAAAAATTACGAAATTTTGTTCACGGGTTCGGACAAGTCTCACAATGCCCCTTGAAACTTTTCAAAACCCTAGGGCCTACGTCAATGGGAAAGGGTTCAAAATGAATTTTCACACTTTAAAAACGCAACTTCCGCGAAATATTTCAGTTTAAGTTTGAACAAGTCCATGGCACTTTCTCCAGTTAGCGTTGAGCTAAAATAACGAAATTTCAAACATGGGGCAAAGATGGATGGAAATAATCACTTTTGGAAGATGCCGTTTGAACAACTTATGTAAACCATGAACCTCGGTCCAAAACTGCGAAAAAACGATTTTTGACCAGGAGTGGGGATGCGCAGTTTGGGTATAGAATCATGATCAATATTTCGGCACCTGTGATTAGGGCCTGAGAATATAACTATTATGGGTAAAGAAATTCATTCAGAAATAGTGCGGATTTTCTCCATTCACTAGGTATATCTTTTGCTGGACCAATTCAAAAGACACAAATCCGTTGTAATGTAGGTGCGGTAGACAACGTCGTTTAATAGTTGGATTTTATTTCCTCTTTTTATCGTCTCTCGAATAATGGGTAGACGCTTGTACCAGCACGTTATAATAATAATAAAAACCATTTATTGTACAAAGGCCGATTGGCCCATTTGGTACACTGTGACAATGAGCTGGATTGGTTTAGTAACCACCGTAATCCAATCACCGAGATCCACATTTCCTTTTTTTTGAAACTCGAAGCGGGATGTTGAAATCTAAGAACAGTCTTCGCTGTAGAATCCCTACAGAGAGTTGAATTTCTTGTAGTACGTTCAAAATGTTTCGCCTAGCGGCCGCCATCTTCTTGCCGGTACTGGCAATAGCTACTGACATCGAAGAGGAGGCAGGAGTGCTGGTTTTGACCAAAGACAATTTCGACGAAGGGATCAAAACTCACAAGAATATTTTAGTAGAATTCTGTAAGTAAAGATTTATATTCTCACAGCTCTGGATGAATTGGTTTCAAGCTGGTATATGTGTACGAGTGCCTATTAAGTAAGGCATAGTAGGTACAGCCATGTGCGAACACAGAATCACAATGTGATCATGTCATGATATTTCTTGGCTAATTCAGCTTCTGCTTTTGGTTTATTATCTTCGATGATGAACCATTGGAATCGCCCAAAGAAAAAAAAATTTTAACCCCCCCTCAAAATTTGTTGGTTTACGTTTCAAGATACGTAGATTCAGAAAATCGAATAAAAAAAAATCCGTCCGTCCGCCGTCCGCGCCACTTTGCCCAGTTAGCGTTGAGTTAAAATTACGAAATTTGGTTTCTGGGTTTGGACCAGCCCCACAATGATCCTCGAAACTTTTCATTACTCTAGGTCAAGGGGAAGGGGTTCAAAACGAATTTTGAAATTTTGAAAATTCCATATCTCGAAAAATTCATAGAGAACGGTATGTTTTTTATTTCATATTTAGATAGAGTTTGTTCCGTAGAATTTTTTAAGACCATCCGCAGCTTTGTACGACCAGCCGTTCATTCACAATGACGGCTCAAAGATTGTGCCTCACAACACGATCGTGAATCAAATTGTTGAAATACTGGTCCATTTTCATACTAACAAGCTCATATGGCTTAAGTGATGTCGAGTTTGTTGTTCTGAGGTGCGTTTCGTGCTACGGAAATGAAGGTAATTTCGAATGTTTGTTGGTAGGTACTTCTTTTATAGAAAAATTATTACCGACGTAGTATTAAAAACCCCAGAATTATATCGTATTAATTAATCATAATTAATAATAATTATTATTAATAGTAAATACGAATTATTAATACCTAACAATAAATTATAATAATTTTCACTAGGTACTTGATAAAATTGTTAATAATTAGTGATAATTGATAATAATAATTAATCTAACATTTAGGATCTAGACATTTAGACCTAGTGATCTAGACAGAAGGGTGATCTGTACAAAGAAGATAATGAACCGTTGTGTCAAGAATTTGCAGAGTTTTTTTCCTCTGTCTTTATATTCACTAGCAGAAATATCCCCCAAGCATCGCCAAAACCATCCCCCTTCGAATGTTGACTCAAATTAAATTATTATGAAAGCCTACAACCACTTTGGAGACAATCTTTTCAAACAGATTTCTCGCAACGGGATTCACGTCCTCGAATTGATTAGGAGTATCAGCAAACTTAGAAAAAACATGTTTTTGTCTAACATATTGGCACTTCTGTCATTTTTCTCAGCATTTTTTATTGTCTAGGACAGTGGTTCCCAACCTTTTTCCCTCGAGGATCACAAGATCTATAAGAAAACGTCTGCGGACCACATGATTTTATAACTAGGTAAATTAAATTGAGAACTAGAGAAATATATTTTAAATCCTTTAATATACATTGTATTAAGAGTAAGTAATTAGAAAAAAAACATAGTTATAGTCTTAATATAGTTATAGAAACATTATAAATCTATTGTAAAACGCTTACAAAATATGACACTAAGTCTCTCAGTGACTTCCTTGGTTTTGCATTTTACTGGCAAGATCTTCGATATTTGGCTTCAAATAATGAATTTTTAAGGAACGCCAAATTCAATAGCAAGAATGATATATTTCTCATATGACTTTTGTGGATACGAAAGCTCAACAGGTGATAACTAAAACAATAATATTGCAGTCACCATAAACCGTTGTGAATCTATTGATGACTTCAATACTTTCCCTCATCAACAGATTTCAAGGGCTTATAAATTTTGAACGTCAAGCCCTATTCTTCCACAAAGCATCTTGAGCCTCGGTTTGTGCAGTGGCTTCGTCATCATATCTGCTACTTGAAATTCCGTGGCTACTTTTTTAATTTCAACTTCACCGTCACAAACTTGTTCCCTCACGAAGAAGTGCCTGGTTTGGATGTGTTTCGTTCTTCGATGTAGCTCAGGATTGTGCGATAATTTAATTGCCGCCTCATTGTCAACGTGCAGAATTGGAACAGTGGACAACTCCACAACACCGCTAATCAACCGTTTCAGCCATATTAACTCCCTAGTAGCTTCACTAGCAGCAACAAGTTCCGCTTCTGTTGTCGAAATCGCTACCGAGGTTTGTTTTTGGCTTAACCAGGTTATCGCGCCGCCAGAATAACAGCATACAACTCCTGTTGTAGATCGACCAGTCGTTTCGTCTCCAGCGTGGTCTGCATCACTGAAACACAGCAGTTGGCCTTTTCTGAAGTTTTGTTTGTAGACAATGCCGTAGTTCTGTGTGCCTTTCAGGAATCGAAAAATCCTCTTCACTCTTTCGCAATCTACTCGCGTAGGATTTTCTAGTGATCTGGACACTACACCAACTGCATACGCGATGTCTGGCCGGGTACCTATCATCAGATACATTAAAGCACCCACTGCTTGTTTGTAGGGAAACTTAGGCTCGTTTTCGTTCGATTTCCCTTCTGTGCCATTCCTGCTTCCGGTACTCTCCTTCAAAATCGGAGTTAGAACGGGTCTGCATTCCAAACCAAATCTTTCAAGAATTTTCTTGCAGTATGCACTTTGATGGATTTTTATTGAACCGTCGCTTCTTCTGTCGATTTCAATACCCAAGTAATATGTTGCTGGTCTCACTGTGATTTTGAATTCATTTTTCAACTGTTCAATAACCGTTTTTGATTCATTCTCATCAGTGGTTGCTACCAGTCCATCGTCGACATAAAGCGCTACAATGGTCATCTCCTTGTTTTTCTTTCGAATAAATAAGCACGGGTCTGCGTCACTTTGATGAAAACCTAAGTCGAGGAGGTATCGAGCAAATCTTTTGTTCCAGCACCGAGGCGCCTGCTTCAACCCGTAAAGGCTTCGATGTAAACGACAAACTTGGTTCGTTCCGTCTGAATATCCTTCTGGCTGCTGAACATAGATTTCCTCTTCCAATTTTCCGTAAAGAAAGGCTGTAGAGACGTCAAACTGAGTCAAATGCATATTTTCATTTGCTGCAATACTCAAAAGTGCTCTCACTGTTCCAGCCTTGGCTACGGGGCTAAAGGTCTGGTCATAGTCGGTTCCTTTCTTTTGTGAGAAACCTTTGACTACTAGCCTTGCCTTGAACCTCTCTATGCTTCCATCTGGGTTAGTCTTCACCTTGTAGACCCATTTGCAAAGGATTGGTTTCTTTCCCTGTGGTAAATGTTGAAGAGTCCAAGTACCATTATCTTTCAGAGATTGCATTTCACAGTCCATTGCTTTTTGCCAATTTATCTTTTCTTCGCTTCCTACAGCTTCCTCATATGTCAGGGGTTCTGCCACTTTGTTCCCTATAGTTTCAGCTGACATCACATAGCTCAGATACTTTTCAGGTCTTCTGATCAGTGATCTGTCTCGCAAAACTCTTGAAACATTTTTCTCCTCTGACTGATGTTCAGGTTGCTGGAGCTCTCCTGCAGATTCGAGCTCAGACGTGTCTGACTGAATTTCATCCTGCTTGAGGTTTTGAAAAGTTTGTTCAGGTTCAGGTATAGCAGTTGTTGCACCTTGTTCACCAATAACTGCCTCTCTTTCTGAACTGGAGGAAGTAGAGTTTTCTTGCATAGTTGTCTGTGGTGAGATATTGTGAAGTGGCTCCTCGTTGAAAGTTACTTCGCGAGATCTAATCAATCTGTTTGTCTCTTGACACCATATTCGGTAGCCATCCCAACCATCATAGCCAACTAAAACTCCTTTCACAGCCTTCTTGTCCATCTTCCTACGTTGGGGCTTAGGTATGTGAGCATAACATGTGCTCCCAATGATTCGCAGATGCTTCAAGGATGCTTTCTTCCCTGTCCAAAGTTCATATGGAGATTTTCCGTCAACAGAAGAAGGTCCACTGATATTCAATACGTATTGTGCCGTATTTATCATTTCTGCCCACAATTTTTGAGGAATTTTTCCATGAGCATGCATTAGTGAACGTGCTGCTTCTACTACTGTGCGATTTTCCCGCTCTATGCACCCATGTTGTTCAGGTGTCCATGGCATGGTCAATCGAAGTTGGATTCCGTTGCGCTGAAGGATATTTCGCACGTTTTTACAATCGAATTCACCTCCGTTATCACAAAGTAGAACTTTTGCAGTATGTCCACTAACTTTCACCTCTGCTAGCATATCTTCTAGTTTTCGGAATACTTCAGACTTTTGTTTAATAAAATATATCATCCGATATCTTGTACAATCGTCTTTGAACATTACAAAGTAGCGGTTACCTGACATAGTCGGTAAGAAAGGACCACAAACGTCAGCATGTATCAACTCCGCTGGGGCTGAAGCTCTTTCCCTCGTTCCAAATTTCAAACGATGAGCTTTCCCGTAAATGCAGCTTTCACAGAGCTCGCTATCAAGGTTGACTTTAATGCCTAATTCGCGCTCAATAGTAGCTTTTACATGTCGTTTGTTTTGGTGTGCCAATCTTTCATGGTACAATTGTAGTTTTTGTTCTGTAGTCACTAGATTCACTTGTTTTGTAGTTGGTTTGATATTTCGTACTGCTAATCTAAAGAGACCTCCGTTCTTTCCTCTAAACCCAATTAATTTCATTTGCCCAGGTACTTCAAATTCGCACCTTTCAGTCGTTGACACAAATGAACTGTCAGTTCTTTTATCATGAGCAGAAAGTACTGAAAATAGGTTCTTCTTGATTTGCGGGACGTACCATACATCTGTAAGCGTTAATCTTGTCCATTTTCCATAAAATTCTACTTCAAGATCGATTTCACCCTTCCCAAGAGCTTTAACCGAATCTCCATTTGCAGTCATTACTGAACAATCAGAAGAAAATGGTGTGAATGACCTCAACAAATCTCTTCTATGTGTGATATGATTTGTGGCACCATTATCCACGTACCATGTATCAGCATCAGAGTGTACTTCAGAGTTAATCATTGTCATGAGTGTAAAATGGGCACTTGACTGTTCCTCTTTACGTTGTGTTGACGTAGGCTTTGATGGTCTACCATCAGCCTTCCACTTCGTACATTGGCGTACTCTATGACCACGATTCCTACAGTACTTGCAGAAAGGTTCGTACTTTTTCCCTTGACTAGGACTGCGACCTACTGCCAGTGCTTCTTGGTTCGTTTCAACACCGTCTTTTTGAGCCAATGCGCGTTCATATGCACACAGTTGAGTTGTGAGACTTTCAACCGTTCGATCTTTTCGAGCCATCAACATCCAGCTACTCTTAAATGAGAAGTAATTTTCAGGAAGTGTACCCAGAATTTTACAAATAAGGAAAAGGTCAGGCATTTCGCATTTTCCTTGTTCATCTTTTGCTATTTCGTGTTTGAGTGCTGTCCACATATTTTTCAATTTTGTCATATGTCCAACAATGTCATCAGAAGGACATCTTTGATAATTGAAAAACTGTAAGCAAAGGTCGTAAGCTTTGTCCTCTGAGACACCTTCGTATAACCAATGAAGCTCAAGCCAAACTTCGTGTGCAGTTGTGAACCTCATGACTTTTTGAAGAGTTTCTTCAGTCATGTTGGTGGTTAGCGTAATCAACACTTCACTGTCGACTTTGTTGTACTTTTCCAGGTCAGCATTGTATCTCGTAGTCTGTTCAGCATCACTAGCACCTGAAAGCACAGGCGCTTTCAGTTTGCCTTCGACTAAGTCCAATCCATTGGCGATCCCCCTTAGCACAGCACAGGCTTTATATTTCCAGGTAGACCAGTTAGATTTCCCTTCAAGGAGTCCAAATCGAAATCGATAGATATCCATTTGTAGTTTGTCAGAAATCCTTTTATCACTGTCTTCTACACTGAAATTTAGCTGTTCAGCGCACCTGGGAGCGTACTGAGACCATAACCTAATGAATTTTTAAGGAACGCCAAATTCAATAGCAAGAACTCAAAGAATGATATATTTCTCATATGACTTTTGTGGATACGAAAGCTCAACAGGTGATAACTAAAACAATAATATTGCAGTCACCATAAACCGTTGTGAATCTATTGATGACTTCAATATCAAAGAGGTCAAACTCAACCTGAATGGAGCATCCAATTTCAACAAACTGTTACGATGCTTATTCTTAATAACATTTAGTGTTGAAAATGCTGTTTCACAAAGATATGTAGAATTGAAAGGAAGTAGAATTTTCAAGGCTTTTTGGCTGAGGGTTTGGTACTCATCAAGTAACTTGATCCAAAAGCTTGCAATATTGTCACATTGTATTTTGACAACTTCAAGCTGAGGATCAGAAGATTTCTCAATAAGTTCTTCCTGTTCATTAAGTGTAAGATCAATATCCTTGAGTGGTAAAAAAGGATTTGCCACCCACAAGTTTTTAGAACTGACGTCAGAACTGGCAGGGCAATAGTTGTCAAAATACCCTTGAAGCGATGCTATGTAAGCCTTTACCAAAGATGACAGCTGTTCTTTATTTATATTCATACCTTCCGTTTCTATTATAAACTCAGAAAACAGATTAAACATAGCAAAAGATCCTTTCTCTACTTCAGTTTGCCATAACTTTAACTTTTGTTAATCAGAAATAAAAACAGCATTACTCATGTGGCATACTTTCATAACAAACGTATCTCCGAGGATGAATGTCTCATTATATAGCCAGTAAAAACATTGTTATACTCGTATTGATGAAGAAAACCGTGAATTATAAGACGTACTCTGAAACAGCCCGCGGACCACACGTAAACTCGGCGCGGACCACAAGTGGTCCGCGGACCACGGGTTGGGAACCACTGGTCTAGGAGGTAGGTACCACACGTTTCAAAAAATGGTGAGATAAATGACAGCAGTGACAATAATATGTTAGACAAAATATACGTGGTGCTGCCTCTTAAGCGACGTAATGTATGTATAATATGTATATTGACGTAGAAAAGTATGTTTTTGGTTTGTTTAGTTTATTTAACTACCAGGGAAAGTTAGGGCCAAGTGGCCCTCTCTTCCACTTCCCCTGGATACATTCGAAAACAATTCCTCTTACAAACGAAATACTGCTAACAGTTACAAATTAATATGAAGTCTTCTACAAATTGAGATACCTAATGTAATAAAATTCAATGTTCCTCTTTCACTAGGTTTCACATCAAAAATTATGTTAATAAAAATAATGTTCATCTTCAAAAGGTTTTCACCACTTCATCATACACTCATCAGAATACTGCACAAAAAGACTTAATCAATATTTTGCTAACCACGTATTTTTCATTGTATTCCTGAAAGCATTTGTTTGCTGATCAAGGTTGAACTTATCCTATTCGTTATAGTTCTGTGGATGGGAATCTGAAAAAGTCTATTTTTATTCCTAGTATCAACTTGTGACTCGTACGACAGCTCCTTAAACAAGTAGTGAGGCCTTCTAAATTTTAAAATCTTGACAACCATCACGGCTAATTGCAACTTTTTTTTCTCAACCATTTTCAGCCACCCTAACTTTTTAAAGTGCGGTGTTACTTGCTCATCAAGATTGACACTTGAAACAAATCTGACAATGGCATTCTGAGCCCTTTGTAGCCGGTCGACATCCTCGCTTCTTAGTCGCATAGCGCTACTGGGGCATAATCGAAGATTGGAAGTACCAGTGATTGAGCTAGCTGCTTTCTTACTTGTACTGGGAAATCTATTACGACCCTTCTTAATTGATACAAACTTCTAAAAACAGATTTACACATATTAGTAACTTGTAGCGTCCACGAAAGGGTGTCCTGTACAGTAATACCTTAGATTCTTCTAAGTAATACCTTAAACTTCTTCACATATTCAAGGTCACCAGAGCCATAAATAACTTCAGGAATCTGTAGTAGGTTGAATTTGGCGAGGAGTTTAGGCTGGCCGATGATCATTACTTTCGTTTTTGCCTCATTCACTTTCATTCCGTGATCAGAACACCATAAAATTTTCCTAGTCTAGCTAAATCTTCGTTCATTTGATCAACGGCTTGACAGATTTCGCTAACATTACAGGATCGATATCATTGCAAGTCATCCGCATACATCATGTGCCTAGTACCTTCAGGAAAACTCAGGTAGTGACCTAACATATATGATAAACATAAGGGTGGAGAGATCAGACCCTTAAGGACAACCTAGTTGGACCTCTTTCCAAGGTGACAGAGAATTTTGGGGGCATTTAACACACTGCTCTCTTCCCGAAAAATAGGATTTGAACCAATCTAGGAGACTATCCCGAACACCTATGGATTTCAATATCGACAGCAATATTAACTTTCTCAAGAGGTCGAACGCGGAAGAAAAGTCAACCATAACCATAATGTGATCCTTCGTCTGTCCATAGCTCTGCGAATGTCGTCGAGCACTTTGGTAAGAGCCGTTTCTGGGCTGAACCCAATCCTATAGGTACCCTGATTGGTACTCATCTAAAATCCCTTGTTTCTCAACGAAGGAGCATAGTTCGGTGTAAACGATTTTCTTGAGGACTTTACCTAGAATGCAGAGAAGAGAAATGGCACGGAATTCATTTACTGATGTCGGTAGTTTTACCTTAGGAATTGGCTTAATTATGTATGACTCGTATGTGTATAAGTTGGTTAATTCATAAACCAAACAACTGCAAGTGTATTTTTTTCATAATTCAACGCAGTTGTGTAAATAAGTAAGTTTAGCATATTTCTCCATAATAAAAGAAGATATTATCTTCTTTTTGTATGTCTACATTTCTGATGGTCCTCTGACAAATAAAACAATACTAGTTTACTGTTATTTATTCCCTGAAAATCCCGTTCGATTCCATTCAGAAGAAGGGGTAAGTACCTAGTGAGAAAAACTCATTAAGGGGATCATAGGGCGTGGAGCGCTTCTTGCCTCTGATAAGTGGGGGAAGAAGGGTCTCGACTTTTTCAGCCCGCTACCGGTCCCTTGAGAAAGAGAGAGATCCAGGTTAAATATCGATGTTCGGCCCTAAGAATTGAGAATGCTATCCTATTACATAATTACGTACCTATTCATGAACTTATCAGAAGAAAAACAAGAGTATTTGAAAAAATCGTCAATTTCCACTGAAATATTAGTACACTGTTAGGCCGGTTTCGGTAATTAAATACTGTACCTATTGTTTGGTTACTGACGATGGTTTAGTAAAATTTACTAAAACATTTAATGTTAGTAAATTTTACTAGTTTAATTTACTAGTTTAATCACCATTACCGGTCTAACAGTGTACTCATTTACTAATTTACTCATCAGCAGGTATAAGTTAATGTTCTTGTACATCAAGCCAACTAAGAAGTTTGTGGTAGTCAACTACGATCAATCCTTCCAAATTTGAACTTAATAGGGGAGTGGGAGTCGATATCACTCATCTTGAGCGCACAGTACCTAACTTCACCCAGGTGAGGTCAGGTTAGGTCCCAAAATCAAAGTCCCACTTTCTTACCAGCAGCCCTTGTTCATAGATGTACCGTGGTGCAGCCATTGTCAGACTCTGGCACGGGAGTACATCACAGCCGCTGCGCGCTTCGCAAATCTTGAGTTCCCCATCAAATTCGCAAAAGTGGACGCCTCATTGGAGGAACATCTGGCCAATAAATATGGTGTGCAGAGCAACCCAACATTGAAATTTTTCAAAAATTCCTTATCTTCTGATTATACTGGTAAGGTCCTTGTTTTTACACTTAATATTTTTTATCAATATAAATGTCGTATACCTATTCAGTGGCCCAGGGTTAATATTTGCAAGCAGAGCAGAGTAATGTTTTTGGTAACTTTTTAGGAGGGAGAACAAGTGAAGAAATCGTCAAATGGCTTGCAAAAGCACTGTCTACCAACAATTGTACTCCACCAGTACATACTCTGACAACAAAAGAGAGTGTAGACCTGTTCACTGTGGCCCGTGACAGGACACTAGTGGCCTATTGCACAGACATAACGTCACACCTCGTCAGGATGTTTGAAGAAGTAGCTGCCACTGTAAAAGACCACACTTTTGGCTTGGTGCACGACGCTAAAGTTATCAACACTACAGTATTTGGAGATAACAAAATCGTCATATACAAGCAAAAACCAAAAGGAATGGTAAAAAGTTCACTATGTAATAATGAATAGGTTTCCATAGGTTTCTTTCCAGGTTTCCATAGAAAAGTTCTCGACCCCAGTAGGAATAAAAGCAATCAAATCAATCACCTAAATATATTAGATTTACCGTTCTCCACAAATGATTTTGTTTGACGTGTGAAGCCAATTGGCATAAATACGCACGCAGAGGAAAATTTAAAACTAAGCACCTGGAGATAACATTCGGTAGTGGTGTTATCTATGGGCTCCTATTGGTCTGTTGTCTGCTACAGTAGCTCCTCACCTTTGAATTCACGTGAAGCCCAGAACAATTAGATTAGCAGGGACTCAGAATGGGACCGATCCCTATGGGTTTATTGTGTGGGGCAACGACTTATAGGCTCCGGTTCCAGTCCACTCCCTAAACGAGACTAATGATCCCCCCCCCCCCCTACCAGGTAGTTTACCAACACGATCTCTTCTGATACTAAGGACCTGATGATTCTGTATCGACAAGCTTCAAGTGCTGGACACCCAAAGAGCAGATGAGGCACCGTTTCGTCCTCTCTGAAAGTCTGTTTTAAGGATACTCCGATTGCAGATGTTTCTGGAAGCACCCACGTCCCGTCAGGCTGACGGCGTCAGCATCCCCACCAGGAGCCTCATTCTTCTCCTTTGCAGCTCCAGTGCTTCTGAGCACCTTCTCCTACAAGGTGCTACCATTGTCAACTTCCCAAAACCTTGTGCTAGGATGTCGCCCCAATGCTTTTCCCTCGCCCATTAACCCAAGTAGGTTCCTACCTATGGTATCCCTAAGGCTGGCTCGGGTAGGAGGGCAATGTACAGTTACTGTAGAACAACAAAGGTCTCATTAGGTGATTAGGATAGGAGCTCCTGATAACTGACCTGGCCGCACCTGAAAGGGTCATAAGAAATCCCAGACAGAGTTCCCAGTGCCACAAGCCTGCTTCAATGCTAAAAGCCCTTTAAAATAAAATAACAAACAAATAAGCAGCCATTCTAGACTGAGACTTTCGTATGTGACTGGGTGTCCTCTGAAGGAGGATCAGCATCGTGTCTATCATGCCCTCAGCTTCTTTATCCGTTTCCCCTCAGCCACCAAGTTACTGATTGCACACCCCCTCGGCCACGTTGTCACCAGAGGAATGTACTAATAGTACTACATACAAAATTTGTATACAAGATGTAATTTTTCAACATTCTGCAGTATGATTTTGTAATAATAGTACTACATACAAATACAAGATGGAATTGTTCAACTTTCTGCAGTATGATTTTACCCAAAACGAGTACATGGGCAATCAAGATCCAGAAGAGCTTCGGAAATTCATCACTTCGGAATCCTTCCCCGCCATCCTCGAGCTCAAACCTGATACCGCTCACTACATCTTCGACCCTGAAGTCAAAACTCATGTCTTACTATTTCTCTCCAAGGAAGGCGGGGAATTCGAAACGTCCGGGGAACCTTTAATAGGTTTGGCGACAGAAATCCGACAAAGGGTGAGCATCTCAAGATTATTTTCAAAGAGGAAATAAACTATTAATAAGTTGTGTTATACCAGAAAACATTGTACCTACCTACTTTTCTTTTGATGTTGCAGACTGGAGCAATCTTAGATAAATCGGTGAGTAGTTCAAGTTCAATTAATGAACAAAACATACATCTGAGAAGACATTTAGAAAAATGAATGATCCATGGTGGATTGACGTACCTATGCCATGAAGAAATGCTAAGAAAAGGCGTGTGACGGCGTGGGGCAGGTTGCTATAGGGGAAAGTCATGGAAAAAGGTGATATAAACTAGGTGACGTCACACGCTTGTTCTCTATCTAAATCCTAATAAGCTTCTCATACTTGAAAATGATTATAGACAGAGATTTAAAGGCGTTGAGTACAGTTCCAACATCAAAATTTTACAAACTCGTCCTGTTCCTTATAAGAGAGCCCTCATAACCTCATTTCGTTCCAACAGAATCTTGAGGAATCAATGGAAATATTACAGGTTTTGTTCGTTGCAATCGACGTGGATGCTGCTGGCCATGAACACCTAAGGAAAACATTTGGGGTGAAAGTAGGTCTTGGAAACACTCCTGCCATCAGAATCGCCAAACTGACTGAGAATGGGGATTTAGTGAAGTACCAACCTAGAGAAGACACTGGCCACTATCTCGAAGCTGAGAAGGTGAAGCAGTTCGTTTATGATTACCTCGATGGTAAACTTGAGGTTAGTCTGACATCTAGTCACATTGGATACTTCACTAGTAAGAGATTACTCATCTCTAAATTGGGGCGTTTATCAACCCATGATCGAAGTAATTAATAGTAGTGCTGCCTAATATATAAGTAGGTACCTAACGTCTACTAATCAAATGTTCTAGGGCTTCCTACTATCACAAACTTTGCCCTTAGATTGGGATGCAAAGCCTGTAAAAGTTCTTGTTGCTTGTAATTTTGACGATATTGCGCTTGACAAGACGAAGGATGTTCTAGTGCAATTCTACGCTCCTTGGTGTGATTACTGCCACAGATTCGCTCCAATATACGAAAAGGCATGTGATTAAGCGTGAGGCGTGTTTTAATATTACTGTTATACGGTTTGAATTAATTTGTAGTACCTACTCCCTTCTCACAGGTAGCACAAGTTTTTGTTGGTAGATTTGACGGTGCAGAGGATATTGTTATTGCCAAAATTGATGCAACGGCTAACGAATTACTGCATACAAAGATAACTCACTATCCCACCATCAAGCATTACAAACGAGGCACCAATAAGGTAACTGACACAGGATTTTCCTATAGTTCCACTCTCCTTAGTCACTTGGATCACTGAACTCGAAGTGCGCACGTGCACATGGGCCAAAAGAAGAATATAAATTATTTATCTTATCTGCAGGTTGTCGATTTTACTGGAGAGAGATCACTGGAAGCCCTTGTAAAATTCGTAGAAACTAGTGGGAAGTTTAATAAGAAGGTGAGGTTGTAGAGACACTAGACATCTGGTAAGACCTAGAATAGCAGGGGTCCATTATACGTACTTGTAATGCACTATGTTAAGTACAAGTTGTGTTCCTCCAAAGGTTGAAGTACTACAGTTACTACTAAAGTTACAAGTAAAGCAGCCAAAGTAAGGAGAAGGCTTGGCAACCCAACATGGCTGCTCCACTTCTAACATACATTAATACGTTCGTCTGTAAGATATTGTTGCTTTTTCAGTTGTTAAAATCCTTCTGAATATGATGGTGTTTCTCATTACCAACTTGGCTGTAGTCATGAGTCCTGCCACGCTAAGATTCATTTGAGTAGTGAAACTCACTGTACAAACACTGTGTTTAGAGGATGCTTGCCTGGTGGATCAACAAACTGTAACTCATAATCGTTAGGTTTTCAATATTGATTAGGGTTCCACTAACAGAACTCATGATGCAAGGAAGCCTCATTCCTCTAGTTTTTATTGTGGCACATATCCTTTCTTGCTTCCTACAGTCCCTGGCAAGGGCAAGTACATTAATGAGCATTTAGCGCAAAAGAAGATAATAGAAATAAGAAAAAAACAATGAGGAGTTAATTTAAAAAAAAACCTAATTTATTTGCCCAAAGGCACCCTTTTATAGTCTGTTTCAAACTGCTTTAGAATTGGGACGAGCGGCGGTAGTGGTGATGGGGGTGGTCACTGTTGCCATACCGTTGCCCTTCTCCAATAGCTGAGGGCAAGCTCCCCTCAATACTAAAGCAGTTTGAAACAGAGTATAATGCTTCTCCTTCGCGCCTCCTCTCACCAGACAAACCTTCCTCTCAATTGTTTTGCCCACTATCAACTAATGTCATTTCAGATTGGTGAGACGCCCAATACCAAAGACGAACTCTAGTGAAGAGAAAACAAGAAATTCTATTATTGGTTGACTGGGAAGCTTCTTTACAATGAAACTCCAACGAATCAATATGAGAAATGAGTTTGTTCCACAGCAACAAGAACATCGGTATAGCTCTAGTTATTAATAAGGTTATTATCATAATTGTTGTTACCCAGTTACACAACATGCATGAGGGAAAAAGTACATAGGTACCTACCAACCACGGGGGGATTTAAATTATCTTTGAAACAATATAATATATTATAATTAAATTATTTTTACAAGCTTAGTTTGCAATTATTATTATACAACATAATGACACCTCAATTATCAACGTCAGTACCTTTCCTTGTGATGAGAGTGGCACTTGTGCCTTTCATTTACTATTGAAAAACGTTGGCTGCGGTTGCGGGCTCCTCAGTTTCAAGCAGGTTATGAACAGTTTCATGCAAGGTTATGATTACGTTTCTATGTTTTCCGATTCTGTAAGATATTTAATGGTAAATTACTAGTATTTTATTATGGTGAAACTGTCACCTAAACTCGAGGGAACAATAGAAATCAAAATAGAAACAATAGTTCCATACTCTCAAAACATGCTGACAATGAGCAAGCTCACCAGGGTCTCCAAGTGCCCGCTGACACAATAGCTGAATGGGCTAACAAATGGCGTATTAAGATCAACGGTACAAAATACGCCAATGTTACATTTACATACAGGCGCAACTACACTCCTCAGTCAGTCCTCATGGGTAACACGTCAGTCAATCCAAGGGCAACCCTCAGTCAAATACCTAGGACTACCCTAGACCGCCGCTTGTCGTGGAGTGATCACATCACATTTCTAATTGGAAGGATTAGGCAGCGAATCAAGCTACTTTATCCACTCTTAAAGTGTCGCAAAATATTCACTCACCTAAACCTGACGATTTACAAAGTGCTCATCCGTCCTATCTGGACTTTGGACGGTGGACTAGCCTCCAACACTCAAATAAATCGCAATCAGGTCCAACCGCATTTTAAGGATAATCAATGCAGAGTAGTATATATTTTCGTAACGTGAATCCCCAAGGTCAAAGATAAGCTCATCTGGAGCTACCTCTCCATGATTTCCAAGGCGCAGGCCCATCCACTGGTCAGCAATATCCCAGAGCACAGCCCCCTGCCTCTACTTCTCCGCCCCCTCAAGCGCCCCCGACCACGCTGATGGCTATAATAAGATCCGCGCATCTCGACATCTTGACCTCCGACATGTAATACTGAAAAATGTCAGTAATAACTGTAAAAACTGAGTTAATTCAAATAAAGTAGTGGTACCCTTCTATCAGAAAACATTTCTTTGTTCTCATTATTTGTTCTTAGCCCTTGGTAACTATATTGAGTCCTATTGTTTATGTCTGTTATTGTTATTTCACGTTAATCATGTTTTAACATGCTATATACCTTATTTTTAACAAATGTTGAAAAAATTAAAAAAAAAAAGAATAGTAGATAATTTAAAGTATTTTATAATTCAGAATCTGAATATACAATGTATATTTGATATACAATGTATATCACACGTCATGTGATACACATTCCCTATGGACTTTATACAAATACTATATACACAAAACGCCACATGTTTATTTCCTTGCGTAAGCCGGCATAGGAAGCTTTAGGCCTTCCTTCGCCTCGAAAAACGTGTATGACAGAATGATCTCGTTGCAGAGTTCCAACTTCGGGTCTTCAGCGAATTCTGGGTCGATGTAAAAGAACACTGGCATATCCACCTATCGGGAATAAATTTTTGTATACGATGTAGTAGAATCATAGAAATGGAGGAAGGAGCCATTGACAGTTCCTAAGAAAATTCATGTAGGTATACAGGATCGTCGACACCCAGGGGGGAGCAAAGGCCTGGGAGAAAATAAACAATAAATGGGTCATTTCAAAATTTCGGTCACATTTAAGTGGCTCTGCAATAATTTTGTCAAATCTCATCTGAATGCAGTCCTGTAAATTTTTATCATGATTCACCAATGTAGATGTACATCTATGTACATTTCGGAATATGCCTAATTCATACCTAATTCATACCCGATTCATACCTAATTCATACCCGATCAGGGCCCCCCTGTGTAGGTATGAATTAGGCATATTCCGAAATACACGTACCAAGGATAAATCAGTAGAACTTGTGGCCAGGGGACCCTGGAGAAAATACTAAAGTGGTGATTTCTCACTCCCTACTGCTGCCACTGGCTAGAGCATTATGCAACTTTCATAAACATTACACTGTAATGCGGGCTAAAAATCTAGTAACATGATGAAAGCATATAATCTAAAATTGATATCAAGGTCTGAAAAAATTAGGGTCAAAGCAAGTACCCTTACCAACCTATTTTCTGAGTGTAACATAGTTTGGGAGAGCAAGATGGCCCACACCCAGCTACTATTTGTCCCAAACTCCATCACAGGCCTAATAAATTATTACTAGTTCGCACTTTCATTCCTAAGCAATCTTGCGGGAAAAAATACAACGGAAATCGTAGAATCCAAGAAGAAAGTGGAAACTCTATGAACTAAAATGCAAGCGGCTACGAATAAGTACATACTAAAGCAATTTACTCTCAGACGCTCCCCCAACCCTCAGCCTGCAACGAGTTTAACCCATCTCACTCCTACATTAGGGTCAAAGCAAGTACCCTTACCAACCTATTTTCTCACTCCTACATTAGGGTCAATCTCACTACCTATTTTCTCACTCCTACATTAGGGTCTATCTCACTTCTACATTAGGGTCAAAGCAAGTACCCTTACCAACCTATTTTCTGAGTGTCACATAGTTTGGGAGAGCAAGATGGCCCACTCCCAGCTACTACACTGGAGACCAAAAAAACCGGCGCAGTTGAATTTTTGTCGAAGAGTCAAGTTTAAATCGATAACAGTTGGGTTAGAGTCAATAGTAAGGTCAATAACAAGGTTAACAGAGATTACGTGCAGAGGTCCATCCCTGTTTTTCCTTAACTATCCAGTTTTTTCCTGTAATGCTCTCATGAATTCACGATAGAGGCCTACAGGAAACCGTGAAACTGGTAGCTACACCAGATGGCCGGCATCAGGGCGTCCAAGGGCGACGGATCCTGCTGCAAACCCAAGCAGCTCAGTCCAAGCAGCGTGATCTCTAGCAAATTGAAGACGAACCGTTCGGTGTGCTGGGGTGAGTAGAGGACCTAAAGCACGGACTCTGGAGTGAAGATTTACATCAGCAGACTTCTTTAGGCTTCTATCGTGAATTCAAGAGAGCATTACAGGAAAAAACTGGATAGTTAAGGAAAAACAGGGATGGACCTCTGCACGTAATCTCTGTTAACCTTGTTATTGACCTTACTATTGACTCAAACCCAACTGTTATCGATTTAAACTTGACTCTTCGACAACAATAATTGTTCAACTGCGCCGGTTTTTTCGGTCTCCAGTGTATTTGTCCCAAACTCCATCACAGGCCTTGAAATGATATGGGGTACCACGTTATGGCACCAATTATACCAATTCAATTAAGTAGAATTAGTGGCAAGAGTTTTAGGAAAAGTACAACTCATAGAAGTGGCAGTAATACGTCTAGAATTATGGCGGCATGTAGAGCTAACCAGGCAACTAGGTATTTATACCAAAGAAAGTAAAGGAAGTAAAGAAGTGTTTACTCGAAGGACCACAGCCAGAAAAGTGGCTGAAAGAAGTATAGTTGAATAGAATTAGAAAGTGAGCAAGGGTGAAAGAGAAGACAAGAGTATGAAAGGAAAGAAAGTAAGTTATAATGAACGTAAGAAACAGGATGGCCTAACCCTACCTACCTAAGTCTCTATGGCCATAGGATAGAAATGGTTTTAACAATACCGATATGATGTGCCAGCAAAGTACGTCCTGAGGTAGGAGAGCCTCCAGTGACCAGACAGCAAGCAGCAAAACGGGTCCTCTGCTGATTCCTTGATAGGCAGGAACGAAATTGAAGACGATGATAGGTCGATACTTGGCACGTCCAGGAAGCGCTGGACCACGAGGTACCGGTAGACGGTAAGTGGGTACTGCAGTACTATTACACGGATCCAGTGAAAATTGCTCACACAAGGATGATTTCACTATCCTCAACAGTGAGGAAGCTGATGGCGTCAAATCTGGCCCAAGAAAAGGGGGACAGGCTCCAGAATTGGTCAACAGGGAGGTTTTTAATGTCTTTGATAGAAAAACGGATCGTTGCATGTGTGGCTTCCTTTGTTCAACTGAAATTACGAGGCAAGATTCGTTCTTCCCTCTCCCCTGTGTCTCCAACCAGGAATTATCTTAATCACGGAAGAACTTCCTCCTTTTGGTTAGAGTTGGCAAACCTGGTCGGCCCAAAATTCACCTGGAGAGCTCCATACGGTGTGACGTCATGAAAGTAGTGATGATAGTAATTCAGTCTCCAGTAGATATCTCCAGCATCCGTCGGAGTTGCGGTGATACAGTCCCGTCAGGGGCGTTGCGTCCATAAGGCCACTTGGGCCACTGCCCCGGCATCCAGAAACACAAAAAACTCGACAAAAAAAATATGCCACCCAGTTGGCATTCGAATATCGTTCCGTATACTGCACCTAGCATTTTCACGAAGTCAAAGAGTTCTCTCTCTCTCTGTCCCAACCTATGTCCAGCATGGCTGCGGCCAAGACAAGTAACTGGGAAGAAGAAGAAGAAGAACGATATTCGATCATTCTATCAGAATATATCGACAGTAATCGATGTTTTGCAATTGAAATCGAAACCTACGCTTCAGGCCCTGGGACCGGGTATTGGCATGGAAACGGACACGACGCTTTACGAAGTGGCCTGCCTGCGCATGCTCAGTAGAGTAAAAATTCGGTAAGCCACGCCTCGTTCCGGCCCGGGCCACATTTCCATAAAAAAATCGTTTGTGTTCACAATCGATTCGATCGTTTCAATTCATCTTGTCATCTCGATAGTAAAACTTTCTGTTGAGTATTCAGTTTTCTTCTTAGGTTATAATTTTGTATGTTCCCATTTGAATTCGAGCTCCCGTGACAGATTTGGATTTTTTTGTGGTAATTAAGTGCGTTGTGTCCTGTCTGTGGTCTTGTGGATTGATCAACGTCAACATTCACAGATAAGTACTGCAGTGGAGGTTTGTGATATTATCATACCTAGCTCAAGCTAGAGGCAGCTATTCGTTCAGGGGGCATTTGGCAGCTTCCAAACTGCTTGATACTGCAAGTTTTCCGAATTTTTCAAAATGTTTTCCAACTGAAGATTTTGAAAACACGGTCACTGCTTACGCTATCCTAGAATCTCGGAAACTTAAAACTGAATTGGTGACAATTTATCAGAGAACCGATTTTACTCATTTCACAGGGATTTCTGTTGTTTTTGCACAACAATAACTTAGTTGATACTTATTCTGAAAATGAGAAACTACTAACATTATTGATTACAATTCCAATGACTTCTGCAAAAGCTGAGCTTTGTTTTTCTACGCTTAAAAGAATAAAAACGTTTATTCGATCAACTATTACCCAAGAGAGACTTAATGCTTTGACGATGTTGTCAATAGAGAAGGAAATGATTGCTAATTTTTCTGATTTCAATTGCCCCGCCGCCACCTCCTCGTATGAAGCTATAGCTTCTGGTAATCCCGGGTAGGTACTGGTCAGAACGGCTGTGAACACAGAGCTCACATTCTGACTTGCTAAGAGCTGCGGTTGATTAAAATACACCCATTTCTCATAAGAAGACTCCTGTTGGGAAACATTTACAGGTATTTTGTAGAAAAAGCTCTTAATTTGTGTTCCGAATTTGGTGGCCCACCATTTTCAGAGCCCACGCACCGCTACTGAGTCCCGTTAAAAAGTTCTTTGTATTTTCTTAAAATGAAGCACTATTTGTCTAACATGGGTTTGAAAAATATTTAAAACATGAGTGGCAATTTTGAAAGGAATGAGACTATCTAATGATAACAGCTAATTTTCCACGTGCTTTTAGCGCTAACAACAGGTGCTTTTTAAGTGCAATTGGTAATGGCTCTTATCACGTAGGAATACGGCGGAGAAATGTAAACAAGTGGTGAAACGGTTTTGTTCAATTTTGTGCTCAAATCGTGTGATTTCGGTGGATGTATTGAGGGTTGAGTCGTAAATCGTGCACAGGTAATCCTTTTTTTTTCATACTCCCCCCATTTACGACTCTGAGGCGCTGGTATGTTCATTGGTGGGCAGAGGAATGAGTTTGACAGAAGGTCGCTTAAGTGTGCCTCTCTGGGTCTTCAGTGTGACAACCCTGGCGATTCCATCTTCACCTGGGTGGACTTCCAGAACACGGCCCATAGGCCAGCATGCTGGTGCAGAATTGGAATCAGTGATGAAGACAAGATCACCTATCTTCAAATTTGCAGGGTGTTTGAGCCATTTGTTTCGCGTCTGCAGTCCGGCCAGATATTCGGTTTTCCACCTTGACCAGAAGTGCTGGATTCTTTCACGAATAAGCTGCCAGCGACTTAAGCGATTAGCAGGGATGCCAGTGAGGTCAGGCTCTGGCAGTGCAGCAATAAGTTGGCCGATGTTGAAATGTCCTGGTGTGTGAGCTTCAGGGTCATCAGGACTGTCAGAGATAGGTGAGAGTGGACGGGAGTTCAGAACTCCTTCAATCTTCACAAACATTGTGGAGAGCTCATCCTGCGTGAATGTCTGGCTACCGAGGGTCTTATATAGGAGACTCTTCACGGACTTGACGCCAACCTCCCATCCTCCTCCAAAGTGTGGAGGGGCAGGAGGGTTGAAACTCCAATGAATTCCAAGATGAGTGGTTGCATCAGCAATGGAGGCTTGAGTGTCTTTATTCTTCAACCATTCATCAAGCTCACGCAGATAATTTGCTGTTCCCACAAAGTTGGTACCACAGTCAGACATCATGCAAGTTGGGATGCCTCTCCTTGCAGTGAATCTAGAGAATGTATCAAGGAAGCTTTCTACAGTCAATGAAGTCACAAGCTCCAGATGGTAAGCACGTGATGACATGCACACAAAGATGCTCAGATAGCATTTGTGCGTGAAGGCTTTTCGTCTTTTGTCATTTGTGCGTGAAGGCCCAGCAAAATCAACTCCAGAGACCAGGAAGTAGGTACGGATTTACTTAAAGAAAACTCAAGTGAGTGATATCACATCAAAATTTTCGGAGTTAAAGCCGCAAGCTCGCGTTCTGTTGATCTCGTATTTGAGATCAAAAATGGGTTTGGCCCGATTGAATCACATTGCCATTTACTTGAATCACCCTACCGTTTACAAGGAGAGAGTAGACAAGCTCAATGTTTTTACCCTTATGAAGTGTAATATAAATAATGAAGTGCGTCACTGTATTTTTGGTGCAATATAAGTCATTCTCATTGTTTGGCGAACTGATGCTGCATATCAAAATAAAATACATCATTGACATCCAATTAGTACTTATTAGCGCAATGAAAACCCCTGTAGATAGCCAACCCACAGCACTTCGGGCCGTTTACTCCCTCCTAGGGAACGGACCTGTCGACGCCCTCGTAGGGATAGATGGAACACACACAGTTCCTGTGATTTGACCACAGACGCTCCACGATGTCTCAAGCGCTTTGTTTGTGAACTCCTTCTTGGGCAATGAATAAGAAGTCACCGAAAAATATCACCATCCAATACAGAGTTAAGCTACAGGAGGCTGTTATTTATCTACTCGTAAGATTTATTTATTTATTTATTTATTTACGGGCAAGCCCAATTACTCTCGTACAAACAAGAAATCAATGGACATTAACAGGAAGAATAAAGAAAGAAAAAGTTGAAAATTCTGACGACGAAGCGAAAAAAATGAAGAAACTACGAAGAAGACAAAAAATAACATGTGGAGTACCAATTAAAAAAACTTGATTATGCTAAATACTATGGTTGGTAAACTTAGGTGAATTAAAATGGTGAGGAAGCCAATAACTTTTTGAGAGAAGCAAGGGAGTTATGAAAAGATACAAAAGATTTGAAAATAAGTTGAGGATGACAGAATTACTTTACCTCTTCTTGTGGATTAAGCATCTGCTCTTCAAAACAGAAGCACTGGATCTTATTGAAGTACTGCCCGGCTTCGAAGGGTACCACATTGTAGGTACTGATGCCTGTTATGGGACAGTCGGTGGAATTCTTCGCTGTGTAAAACGCAAGGGCAGTCTCTCCTGGTATTACCTTGTTGAAAGGAAATTCGATCGATTATTTATTGCGCTAACCAATCAACATAATAATATTATGTTGATTGGTTATTATGTTGATATATATTATGTTGATTGGTTATTATGTTGATATATATTATTATATGCAGCCAAGGATTCATTGTAACACATCAAGTGAAATACAACCTTCCTTATGATGTCACTAGTAAACCAAAAACGTTCTGAATGAATGTGAAGTAAGCAGTTTCGATTGAAATTTTAGATACAAAGTACACGCAATATACCGTTATTTCATGTTGTTGAGGTTTGAAGTTCCATCTCATGCTAGAGCCAATATCGGCGTTGAATCGGATTTTGATATCTCTATTTTTTATTTTCTTCACAGTATCGAGATCAGGCTGGTCCAAATGCGTCGTCGTACCACCGTAGCTGTATGCCTAGTGAACAAAATAATTGAGACAAACACGATGAAAGCCGCAATACGGAAGTACCGCAAGTACTGTATAGAAAAAGATCTGAAACTCCAGCCCACATAGCCTCTGACTTGATTATACAAGGGCAATAACTACTTATACAGGTTTTTTTTTAAACAAATAAACAAATACTTCTTACTTGGCAGAATATTCTGTAAAGTGGAACAGCCGCGTAGGATAACCCAACGAATAGCACTCCAATCCCCGTAACATAATACAAAGTAGATTTAGACTTTAAAACCCGGTCATCTTTGGTTTTGAGTCCTCTCTCAAGTGGATTACGAATTTCCTTGAAGAAATTTCGACTCAGCAAGCGGTTGGAGCAGGCAGTGCGGAAGAAATGCGACATCGCGCCTGTATCACTCAGTTTGAGATCCTTATAATGTCCGTAGGACCGGCGAGGGAATCTTCAACTTTTCTACCAACTACCGCGAGGCTGTGATTGATCATTTTAGTCGAAAAGTCATGGGGAAGGTAGTAATATGGTGAGTTATAAGTTAGATAAGTTACAATCGGAAATGATAAAAACACTCTGGGCCAACAAATGGGTATGATGAAGTGATACTGCTTATCAAACTTCCTCTTCGCTAGTTTCTGTGGGCAACAGCCGACAGTTGCGTTGTATTGATGGAAGAAGAGTTTTTCCGAAGAAATAACTGGTTTTATGTAAACTGTCTCCATTTTACTGGATTTATAAACAATTTTCTCTCCTTTTTTGCCGAGTAACACCTCATTTTATATATTTTTCAACGCTGAACACGATGGTGAAGTCAGAATTGCGATATCTCTTTCAGTTATCAGATTAGAGCAGATGAACCTTGAAGAACATCTCAAGTAACAACCATGTTTCTTCATCTCCAAAGTGTTAAGAACAGTTTAAGAACGAAATACGATATCGCAGTTCTGACGACACCATCGTGTTCAGCGTAAACAAACCTTCTTCATTTTATGAATTTATAGGTAATCCCCCCCCCCCCCCCCCCCAAGCAACACCTCCTTAGAGTGGCCTGATTCTGCCCATCTACGAATTTAGCCTTTCGATCGCCGAGACAGATTTTTTGTGGAAATTTAAAATCTTTATCTATCAATAATTATCGTCTGGAAAGGCACATATATACTTATTTATATACTAGCTGACGGGCAGAACTCGGGGTGTGTCCATCTACCTCTGTTACCTGTCCCGGACGGGCAGAAGTTGGGATGGATCCATCTGCCACTCTTACCTGTCGCTTTACGACGATTATACCTACCTCTTACGTGTCCCTGTACAAACCCCTATAATACCAAAAATAATATTCATCTGTCTCACGGGAAGGAAGAATTAAAAAATTTTATAGTCCGGTTTCCCTATAAAACCCCCACTCCTATGCATCGGATCCGGGAGTGAACCCTCCTATGTCATTCCTCGAGAACGGAAACATCTCAATACGGGAGAAGCCCTTCTCAGAAGGGTTCGATCCATTGAGCAGTTTTTGCGTGATTGAAGGACAGACAAACAGGCAGACAGACAAACAAACAGACAGACACCAAATTCAAAATCGGCATGGTTCGACTTCATTTCACGCGAAACGAATAACTGTAGTAAAAGTTTTCGAAAATACCCAAGGAACACGAAAATCGTCTCTAAATTTAGTTATATTATGTAAATTATATAAATACATCTATATAACTAAATTTAGAGACGATTTTCGTCTTTTATATTATTTATATTAGAATGAGCGAATTTTCGAGAAAATGTAGCTATTGTTCTCCGTTCGACATTTTTAAAATTCGAATTTCCTCAAAACTTTTATACAAAACTCCGTTTCAGACCATCCTAAATCCTCTACCAAAATACACCAAACATTATATAATAGGTATATTAATATATATATATATATATTTCGACCCGTGATGCGGATTTTGTCAGGATGTGAGGGATTGAAGAATAATCACAATACTTTCAGAATATACTGCAAACGAAATATATTATTCACAAACGGAGAATGTTTCGAAACGACTCTCCGTAGGTAACTAAACATGTTCGCCAGTCCAACCCTCGGGAAAAAGGAAAAAGTGGGCGGGCCCCATCCGGCGACACCCCTTCCCCGTCACCGCACGAGGGGCGCGACCGATCAGGGCCCCCCTGTGTAGGTATGAATTAGGCATATTCCGAAACGGCTATCCTGATCTTTCACGAGTCCCCTTCGTGAAAAAGGAAATTAGGGTTTAGGACATCAATTTCGATGAAAAAAATGAACATTATTCACAAACTTAAAACTTACATTATTCACAAGCTTAAACCTAACAATTCCTATTCTAGTCCTACCTACGAGGGTTGGTTCCCTAACTTTGGTACAGGGAAAATAAAACTGACCACAACAGCATGTTTCAGCGTACTGTAGCCAGGGTAAAAAAAAACCCTGTGAACCTCTGGCGACAAACTATTTGTTGAATTACAATTGGTACACAGTTAATAATTTCTTTTTCCAGTAAGTATTTACAATAGTACAATAAAGGTGCGAAGTAGTGCGCAAATTATCGGTGTTTAGCGCGACTTGTTGGAACCACCAAAGGATTGGTCTTTTCGCCCTGAAACATACAAAGATATTAGAACCATCAAAATAACGATTGCAGGTACCCCTTCTGAGGGCCCAATGCACTAAAGAGAAGTACGAAAAAGGTGGTTGTAAAATCGCTATTAGAAAAAACACCCTTTTAACTTGAAGGGGTGATTTTTATGGGTTTGGAAAGTTGAGTTGAGGCACGTTCTCACGTTCTCATATCGTGGGATAGGTTGCACGACAATGCGTTTCGAGTTTTGCAAGTTGATACCTGCCTAGACCATCTGCGTGTTGTTGACACCGAGATTCCAGGAAAGAGTTACTGGAAAGTCCCTACGTTTTATTGCCAGGTTTTAACTGCCTTTGTCGCCACTCGGCTGTCCTGACCCTTTTTTTTTTTTTTTTTTTTTTTTTTTTTTTTTTTTTTTTTTTTTTTTTTTTCCAAAAACGGAAGTTTCTCTGGTTTCGCCAAGCAATTCACAAACATGTGTTTTAGAAAAATAAGAACCTCAATATTCAAGCCAATATTCAAGTATTCCCTTTTTCCGACTGTCAAGCTATAATAGTAGTTGTTCATTTGTGGTTGATTATTTCAAAATAAATTTTGTGCAAAGAGTGCAAAGAGAATTATTTATTTCGTGTGATTTTCCTCAGGGTAGTCCTGAAAATATTGAATTCAGATTAGACGCGTGCGAACACTGCGTCGGCTTGAAAACGTGTCAAAATTGACAAAAAATTTTCTTTTGGTTAGAACATGAACTCAGGTTGGGCACATTGTGCCGGCCTGGAACATATCGACTTTAGTTTTGCCTCAGAGGGTAGTCCGGAAAATCGTGAGGTCAGATTGGGCCCGTGAGAACACTGGCCGGCCTGAAAACACGCTAACTCGGGGTTCTACCTTGTGCAGAATTGGAACATATCGACTTTAGTTTTGCCTCAGAGGGTAGGCCGGAAAATCGTGAGGTCAGATTGGGCCTGTGAGAACACTGGCCGGCCTGAAAACACGCTAACTCGGGGTGCTACCTTGTGCAAAATTGTCTCTTTGCTGCTAAGTACACCTTGGAAATGGACTGGGGACTGTATGGCACTTTGGTACCCAAGTTATCGCTATTGCGATAGTTTCCTACATCCTGATTGTGATCAGCAATCAGTCGGACCCGAAGGTCAAAAATTTGGCGTTTACCGCCCAAAATTCTATGGCTTCACATAAGGACCATCCAAAGGAGAGCCTAGTGCTCATCGAGGCAGAGTCCAGATGAATGTTGCCCCCGTCGCACGGTACCGAGGGATATTGAGTTCGGTTCATTGCCCGTAACTCACGAGAAAGCTCTTCGGTCCGGAATGACGGCCCTATAGGTCTCCGTTGCTAGCAAACGTCAACCGGGGATGGCCATTGTTACCAGACAGGACGTACCAGGGGCCTAAGACACCGAGGCTACGCCAAGAGCATGCGACTCCTGAGTACATCCGTCCGTTGCAACAAAGGACCGGTGTTGTTGTACACCAACACCGCTCAAAGCCGAGGTGTCCACTTACAAGTGTAAAAGCTTCCAATTGTGAATTTACGAATCAAAGAATCAACATTTGCTTGATCAGTCAAGGGTTTTATTTCGATTGATAAAAGGCAAGAAAGGAGTTGAGGTTTATTCAGACTCAGATTGGGATGATTCATCCTCTGCAAGTAATTGTGGTATCAACTCGATATTTTGAGTGATTCTCCTCACTCTCTCATGAGGGTATTTTACTTGACGTTTTGTGGTAATATTTTCAAGTAGGTATCGATCTCCTGGTAGCAATTTTATAATTTTGTACATTCCTTTGAATTTTGGAGCTGTTTTATGTGATGTACGAGGTTCAACCATTCTAACAACCAAATCACCTACTTCCAAGGGAACGACATTTGCCTTTTTACCTTCAAAGCGCTTCAACTCATACTGAGCTGATTTTTCAATATTTTGTTTTGCTTCATCACGAATTGACGATAGTTCCGAACGAGTATGTGGGGAAATTCCTTCGTCTACTGTAATCATCCCTGGTATGTAGGGCTTCCTACCAGTTAAAAGTTCAATTGGAGTCATACCCGTTATTCGGTTGGTGGTAGAATTTAAAATTAATTGAATTTGGGGAGCTAACTGTCTAATTGATTGAGATTTTATGCTTAATGCAACAGTAATTAAATTTGTAATAGAGGACATTAGTCTTTCAACTTGAGCATTTGCCCGGGATGCGCCAGTGGCTATGGCATGTGTTTTAATATTATTCTTATCGCAGAATTCCATAAAATGATTAGCAGTAAAAGATGTGCCCTGGTCAAAAATTAATCTTGAAGGCGGGCCGAAATATTGAATCATCTCGGATACCGCGTTCACAGCCGATTTTGCAGTTAAGGATTTTGTATGATGCAATATGACATATTTTGTAAATGCGCAAATTAGGACAATGTAGTAATCGGGTGGACCATTGGATCCTGACAGACGTCCAGTTATATCAATGTGAACGGTCTCAAACGGTACATCACTTTTTGGAATGGGGTGGAGTTGCATTTGCTGTTTTCCTGAGGGAGTCTTGGCTATTTTGCATGTTATACAATTTTCAATAAATTTCTTAACAAATTTATTCATATGAGGGAACCAGAATTTTTCAAGAATTTTATCCATAGTTTTTGGGAGTCCTAAATGAAGTATGGCTTCATGAACTGAATTAGTAACCACCCACCTGTACGCCTTTGGTACCATGGGAGCTCTCTTATTTGTCTTTTTGTGTTGAAACTTTCTAAATAAAATTCCATCATTTATCTCATAGGTACCAGCCAAATCTGGAGCTAACCTATCATTTTCTAATTGTTCTTTAATGAATTGAATTTCTACGTCTTGTTGTTGAGCAGCCATCAACCAATCCCCTTTTAATTCAACTAGATTTATTCTTTTCTCGATCATTTGATTGTGGACTGCATCTGTGATTTTTGGAAGGTTAGATTTGATTACTTCATAATTATCCGATGTGTGTGTGGGAGGATAGTCGTCAACAAGTGTTTCAAAAATACTCACCTCTTGGGGTGAACATACAGGATATCTCGACAAGAAATCTACAGTCTGCATTTTCGTACCAGGTCTATACTTAATTACAAAAACAAACATCTGCAAATAAGACCACCATCGGTGGACCCGAGTATTCAATTGTTGTTTCACGTAAGATGCTTGGAATGATTTACAGTCTGTGACTAGCGTAAAATCATTGTAGAGTAGGAAACATTCCCAATTTTTAAAAGCTTTGACTGCAGCTAAAGTCTCTAATTCATAACTATGATACTTAGCTTCAGCCGGGGTGGTTTTCCTACTAAAATAACCTACGACCTTCCTTTCATTTTCTACAATATTAAAAATTATCCCACCAAATCCTATAGCTGATGCGTCTGTCCAGACTTCAATGGGGTGTCCGGGTTGGAAGATGGTCAAAACCGGTTCACTTGTTAGTAATTTAATTATTTCCTGCCTAATTGATTCATGTTCGGGCTTCCATTCAAAGCGATTTTTCAAAGACGTAAGTTCATATAAAGGAGCACATTTTTGAGCAAAATTTTGAATAAAATTACGAAAATAGGAACACAATCCCAAAAACGATCTGAGTGCCGTCGCATTTTGCGGCGGTGGCAAATCTGTCAGGGCTTTTATTCTGTCGTTATGTGGGCGAACTTCGCCGTTTTGAACATGATATCCTAGGTACACTACAGAATTTTTCAGGAAGCTGCACTTGTCTGGATTAAAAGAAAATCCAGCTCTGGACAGTACTTCCAGAACCTCGTTTAGGCGTGTAAAAGCATCTTCTTTATTTGAGCTTAAAATTAGCAAATCATCAATATAAGCTAAACAATAGGTATTTGCTAAATCTCCTAAGGCTGTCGTAATAGCCCGTTGGTATACGCAGGGTGCGTTGCGTACTCCCATCGGTAGACGGCAGTATTGAAAATGCCCGTCGGGCGTTTGAAATGCCGTCTTTTCACGTGATTCATCTGCAACAGGAATCGCGTAAAAACCTGAGGCCGCGTCTAACGACGTAAAATAGGTTTGGCCTGCTAATCTGGCGATTTGATCACGAATTAGTGGAATCGGAAATCTCTCGGGGACGGTATTGGCGTTTAATTCGCGGAAATCTGTACATAAACGTAACTTGCCATTTTTCTTCGGAACTAACAATATAGGAGCAGAATACGGACTCGTAGAATGTTCCACAATACCCGCATCCAATAATTCCTTCATGTACCCGCGTACAGCCTCACGGTCCCGGGGATGTAAGGGGTAAGGAGTCTATAGACAATCTTTTCCGGATTGAATAACTTTATTTTAATTTCGGCGGTAGTTACCTGCCGTTTAGGTAGCCCTCGAGTGAAACTATCAGAGTATTTATTTAAAATTTCTCGTAATCGGTTTTGATCGCCCTCTTCGCGCAAATCAGTATTTAAAATTTCATTTTCAGGGTTAAACGTTTCCATTTCAAAGTTACCGGCTGTAGACCCCTGAATAACGCGTGGTTGGCTCAGCGGACCCTCTATTGCCGAAATAGAGTCTACTTGCAAATCGATTACAGAATTATTACAAGGAATGGGCCAATTTTCATTTTCTACTGAGTTATATTCATTTTCTTTGATGTTATTTCCGGTTTCCTTATTTTCATGTAAATTTTGCTTTCTTTTACGTTCCAAATATTTAAATCTCAATTCGTTCGATTTATTTTTGTCATCTACTCTTTTAATTTCGTAACGATCCTGCAAAATGTTAATACTAATTCCTGATCCCAAAATTTCTCGGCCTAACAATATCTCGTGTGGTATAGCGCCTTCTGGTACTAAATGAAATATTACAGGAATATCAATATCATTTATAGTGACTATGACTGAAATTTGCTTATTCGCTACAATTTTACCTTTACCTATGCCTGTGAGACCAATATACCTCATTCTCATACTCAGTCCCTGAGAAGTATGGTAATGACTTCACGGAAGGAGTGATACTTCAAATCCTGAGTCAAAAACAAATGGAAAGGTCTTACTTGGTGTTGTGGATTTGATGTGGAGGCGGCAACTGATTTCTGGTCATTTCCAGAACGTCGGTTCGGGTTGCTAAAACAACATGCCCATTTGTGGTTGTCCTTTTTACATCGATTACACCACTTCTTCTGCGTCGGTAAAGTGGTTGTGGAAGCAGCTTGGTCCATGAGGTCTTGAAGCTCTTGTTGTCAGAGCGTCCTCTCCTTCATCCGCCATTTCTTGCGAAGTGTTGCCACCAATTGTGTTGGTTTCGGGAAGACGGCAGAGTCAAAACGCGGACGCGTAGTACACGAGTTTTTGTGAATTTAATTGTGAGCACAGAAACTAATCCCACTTCTGATTTCGATCCGTGATGCGGATTTTGTCAGGATGTGAGGGATTGAAGAATAATCACAATACTTTCAGAATATACTGCAAACGAAATATATTATTCACAAACGGAGAATGTTTCGAAACGACTCTCCGTAGGTAACTAAACATGTTCGCCAGTCCAACCCTCGGGAAAAAGGAAAAAGTGGGCGGGCCCCATCCGGCGACACCCCTTCCCCGTCACCGCACGAGGGGCGCGACCGATCAGGGCCCCCCTGTGTAGGTATGAATTAGGCATATTCCGAAATATATAGATACAGGTTGATTCAAATGACCAAGCTAGTCTTTTTTCCGTGTTTATTTTCTCACGACGTTTCGGCAATGGAACAAAGCCCTATTCATGTGAGATTACCTACAATAAGATCAGAACAGAATTAATAGTTACATGCTATGTCAGGAATATTATTTATATGATACGTTGGGAATGCTACTTACATGTAGAAGTGAAAATTATTTACATTAAACTAACGAACTATTGTATCGAAGTAAAGAAAGGGAGGTGGATCAGTTTGTGGATAATACAAAGATGAAACTAACTAACTGCTGTGTGGAAGTGATTCTATGAGGAAGGGGTACATTAGTTTGTGTGTGGTGGAGGATGAAATCTACTGAGACATGATGAATATGAACAGGAACTTAGAATAATTACTATGAACTATGAAGTGACTGTGAACGTAGATTAATAAATGTTATTATTTATTAATGTACATGAAATATGTATGTATGTATGTACATGAAATAGTTATAGGTAACATAAGCCATTTTTATATATTATCAGCAAACAATAACAAGAAGAAAAAAAATAACATGAACAAAAATAACAACAAGAAAACAACAGCAATAAGAAAATCACAACAGATTGCAATTGTGAATGAATAACAACAAGAAAACAACAACAGGAAGGAAATGAAGTGACGTACAATAATTATAATAGAGAGTTTTTGTTCTTTGCGTTTTTCTTTTTACGTCAACTACGTAAAGAAAAAGAGCCTACTGCGCATGCGCAAGTAACCGTAAATACGTAAAGAACTCTGCGTCTACGCAAAGACCCGCCTCTTACCGTATACGCAAAGACGGCAATCGTATTCACGCAAAGTCGACATAGCCTGAGCTTTAGATAACCTAACCATCCCCAACCAAAACATCTGAGACCGTCATGGAGGAAGAACTTCAAAAATGATAATATAATCTGATAAAATGATAATATAATCTGGTAGTCAGTAGTCGATCGTGTTCTGCCCCGCGTTGTTGGTGAAAACAACCATGTTGATGGTTGTTGTGAAAAAATTGAAGTAGTAGAGTGGGTATGCATGTAGAGGAACCTAGAGAATAATTTCGAATTGCAATATACATAAAGGGAACTTACCATGGGAACATAGCTCATGAGCTACCTCCTCCCACTTCAACTTTCGGGCCTCGAGATTCCTATGATTCTTGTCCGCGGTGTCCCACAGTACGGGAGCCTCGCGGACAAGCTCAATTAAGGCTTCGTTAAAATCCATCACGAGACACGAAACACAACAAGAAACACGAGACACGACAAGAAGACACGAAATGGTAAATCTTGAACAGTAAACAGTGAATGGTAAACAGTCGCTGGAAGATGTGGGAGATCAGCTGTGACGGATCCGCCATTTTTACGTTGTTTACGTCGCGTAACCGCTAGCGTCACTTTAACTTCTCCCCTTTCCCCCACCAGTCCCAAATCTCTTTGCGTATACGCAGAGAAAACTACGTAAAGAAACAGCTGTGGGTAGCAACTGCGTTTGCTCGCCCTAGGAACCGTTTTTTACTTTAACGTAAAAAGAAAAACGCAAAGAACAAAAACTCTCTAATAACTACAATCTATTCATTCACAATTACAATCATCTACAATTATTGTAGATGATTGTAATTGTGAATGAATAGATTGTAGTTATTATAATTATGAAAGGATTGATTGCAGATGAAAGTGTTTATGATTAACTATAATTTGTAGAATGATTGTAAGTGGTAGAAGGATTATGGTAGGGATGGGTATCGATATATCGATATATCGGAAATATCGATATCTGGGCCAGAAATATCGGTATTTTCATATCGATATATGCCGTCCCCGATATCCTCGATATCGATATATTCTTCGCGATATATCGTTATTTTGATTTTGATATACCTATTTCACGCGTTCACGTACCAATTCAGCCAATATGCTGAAAGCATTCATTATTAATTCAATTTGTAAGAATAATCCCTATAAGGTAAAAGTAGAAGAAAGGCTTTCTTGTCTCTGTTCGGTAGGCAAGAAATTCACACACACACACATTTCTCTGAGCCATGTGAACATAGTAGATTGTAATTTATTGTACATTCGTATGTTGTCATTTACCATCTTCTCATTTCTAACTCATTTCGTGCTATATTGATATTAGAGTGCGCTTTATTCCCACGATGGTTCCCAAAAGTGCAATTTGGGAGCACTTTCCAAAAATGCACAACAACTTGGCCACGTGTCGCCATTGGGTGTTCAGATAAAGACAAGCGGAAATACGTCAAACATGAAGTCACACATTGAGCACATTCACCCAAAATTGGTCCCAGAAAACGCTCACATGATTCCTCTGAATCGGAAACTCCTGCAGCTGGTCCGTCGACTTCTAGTTTTAGCTCCACTGCCACTCGAACTTCAACGTCGACAACTCAACCAACCATACATGCCACGGTGCAAAAATTGATATCATACCTGGAAAGAGGGATGTTCTTCATGGACATCCTGTTCTTTAAGAGCGCGCCGTAAGAGTGGCGCCTGCTACTGCAGTGGATTCCAAGAGAACTATGTTTCTGACATGAACAAGGTTCAAGTTTGGAAAATCCCCGGCAGGTACAGCTACTTGTCGTAGCTCTACCTACCGTTAGGGACTGCCCAGGGAACATGTTGACAAAGCGATGACGTACTTGAGATGGCTTACCTCCTTTTCATTCACCCTGCGATTGCAACAAAGGAAAGGGTAAAACCACCACCTACCGACCTCCTTGCCTTGACGCTGGGCCACAACGGGAGCCGGGATATCAGAACTGAACTGCCGACACTTTTTCAATAATATTTTTAAATATTGGTCTAAAATGAAAACGATCATTTCCCTCAAAATTTAGAGCTGTTTTGAAGATGAATAATTTAGTCATTACCCATTTCTTTGTTGGTTCAAACTGACCCAGCTGATTCAGACAGCACATGGTTTTCAAATACCGAGTTAATAAATACTATTTATCTGGATAATTACCGTCCCTTGGGAAAAACGTACTTTCAAAATCTGATATTCTCCCGTTATCCCGTTAAAACCTAACTCCTACCTGTCACTAACTGGCTTTCTAATCTCCTAGGGTATCTGGGTCTCTTGGGAAAAAACACATCTGGGTCTCTTGGGAAAAAAACACTTTCAAAATCAATTTTTGGGTGGAACACCTGACGGTCTCATTGGCGATGACGGCATCGTAGAAATAAAATGTCCATCCTCGTGTGCCAGTACGACAATAGAAGGATTGAAGACGAAAAAATAAATTATTGGATGAGTGATAAGAAAGGAGGATGGGTTTTTAATAAAAAACACAAATATTACTACCAAATCCAGGGCCAGCTGGCAATTGCCAGCAGGTCATATTGCATTTTATGTGCCTGGACCCCACAAGCGATTAGGGTAGAGCGTATTGAGAGGGACCAAAGATTTTGGCATACAATGGTGCCTACCCTTGAAAACTTTTATTTTAATTGTGTCCTACCTGAAATTTTGGATCCCCGAGTATCAAGGAACATGCCGATTAGAGAATCCCCTGATTTCGTAGGTGCAAAACAATGTACAAAAACCCAGAAACCAAATTTCGTAATTTTAACTCAACGCTAACTGGGCAAAGTGGCGCGGACGGCGTACGGCGGACGGACGGATTTTTTTTTATTCGATTTTCTGAATCTACGTATCTTGAAACGTAAACCAACAAATTTTGAGGGGGGGTTAAAAATTTTTTTTCTTTGGGCGATTCCAATGGTTCATTATCGAAGATAATAAACCAAAAAGAGTGTGTGTGATTTAGTTTGACCGTCAGTAACAATGATGTTGAGGGATGACATCCCTCAACATCAATGTACAAAAAGATATAAATGAATAATTTATAAGTAGGTACGTATAATATAATATATTCATAGATAATATATTGACATATTATGTCAATTATATCAATATTTTTCAGTAAATTGTAGCACTGTTTTTTTTAATGAATAATCTCCACGACTTGGCTACCTTTGTATGTACCTACTTTTGCAATTCCTAGTAGTAGCCTAAAACGACAAGCAAGTTCTGGAGGAGTAAAAAGTTACCTACAACACATATTATAAAATACACAAGTCAAAGTTAGAATTTCATGTCCAATGTAAAAATAATATAATAATAATAATGTGAAGGGTGATCTGTACAAAGAAGATAATAAACCGTTGTGTCAAGAATTTGCAGAGTTTTTTTATTCTGCATCCAACTATGCAATTTGCAATTTTTCTGGAATTCACATTAACTTTTTTCCCAATGGGCCCTCTCTTCTATTGTGTAGGCGGATTTGACGCAAAATGTCAAAAAACTATCATATTTTCGGGCATGTTGGCTGTAGTAAACTCAACTGTAATGACTCATTTATTAATTTATCTTCCCTCACCCTTTCACAACAGAGAGTAGGGACAGGCCAAGTCATGAATGACGTGGCCCTTTTTCCCAATAATGACTTCAACTCTTCCAGATAACCCCCACAACGCTATTGGGATTTGGGAAACCCATGCAGAACAACTTTTGCTTTCAGAAGAGTCTGCACCTCTGTTTGACTGGTAGGTATAGGGATTATGGGACCGGAGGTACTTGGGAAGTAGCCCTTTCTCACATTCCTCAGTCAGCGGGATCTAGCGGTAAAGGGCTGAACTACTGGCGTTCCCGCCTGTGTCCCGCCATTCAAACTGCTTCAATATCAGATGTCAATTTTTCCCGGGACACCACATCCCCAAAAATGAACCGTTTTTATCGCTTAAGCACTCAAATTGAAGCTTAGGATCTGAAAAAGAGATCCTACGGAGCACAATTTCCATATCACTTCATATAAGGAAGAAACAACCATCCAACTGGGGCAACCTCCCATCTCTCTCGGAATACCAACTTCATGAGATGATGGCTGTCTTCAGGGACGTCATATCAAAAATCGCAAAAGTAGGATCACTAGGACTTGATCTAACTTGAAAAAGAAAAAAAAAATCAAGGAAATCGGTGCAGTTTTGGCAGAGTTACATGGCGGGACAGATACATTGATTTCTTATGGGAGCTGTCACGTACGGCGCCCTCTTAATGGAACACCTCAAGATTCTTGCTGATGTTTGAATCTGAACCACAATACAACCCTCAACCCTCACCAACCAAGCAGCGAGCGAGAAAACGGGCCAAACCTGTAGTTAACCCAGGAAGCCCAGGGTCGCGCCCTTCCACCACCCTGAAAACCACTCCCAGGTGATTCAACCCGTTTTTGTCGCCCTCCGCGGATGGGGATGAAAACGGCGGCGCCACCGGTTAATCTTTCAGGGTGGAAACTCCCACTACTCCCCTCGTCATGACAGGTGCTGAGCTCCAGCGCCTTTCGACTCGAACTAAAAACTAAGCCTCGAAGCATCCGGCAGTCCGTGCGTTGCGTTCCCCCCCCAAACATGGCGTGCGGTTCCTTCACTTCAATCTCTCACTGAACACCAACTTGAAAATCGGTCATTTGTCTTCGTCTTCGTACTCGGTTGTTTGTGCCGGTTGGGAATGACTCCTTGAGTGTACGCCACCACCTAACAATGTACTGTCAAGTTGATAACTCGTCCTCCTCGGCGAAGCTCAAAGACGGTAAGCCTGAATTATAACCTCACCAAAACATTTGCCGTCTTTTTTTTTTTTTTTTTTTTTAAATCATAAAATCTCAATTATTTACCCCAGTCATCATCCTTCATACTATCGTAGTACCAAATACTCGTTATTTCGTGCCCTCGAGTTCATTTACGACCCGCCTAACGTAAATGTACCGTGAACAAAAAATCAATCTCAGCTGTTATCACTCAACGCAAACGAAATCAGAAGTGATAATAATATCATTCTGATTATATTATAATCAGGATTTAGTTTATATCGGTCACACCCGCTGCAAAATCAGGGTGTCTACAGGTGTTTGAATGTACTTGGATACTTAATGCCAAAATCTATACTTGAACCAAGTACAGTACAGTCTATCGGGGTAACTTTGCACCACTTTTTGATGTTTTTTCTCAGCCATGTATTTAAATTCCATATTTTCCTGCGTTTTATGTCGAAAATGAAAAGGTAATGGTCCACATTTTGCGTTATGAAAGATGATTTTTCTAAAACTGCCTGTTAAATACTCAAAATCCTCGTTTTTAGGGCGGTGCAAAGGTACCCAGGCTTTCAGGGTAACATTGAACCGCCCCTAATTTCTTGTCATTCAATCGCGAAATATCGGAAGCTATGTTGATATTTAGGCACAAATCCCTACCATTCCCTACCATCACTCGAAATTAGAATAAATAATTATTAAGCTCCCACGGATAACAACTCAGTTGGGATGGGATATTCTCTTATACCTGGAACATTGAAGATAAATCTCTGCTTGATTTTTTAGTCCAGAAAGAGCCTGGACGCTATCGTCTAACACACGAAATACCACGTCATTGCATTATTTTCTTTCATTAAAAAAAAAAAAAAAAAAAAAAAAATACTAGACTGTCTTACCTTCATAATAAAGGGGAAAAATCCCTTTTGGGGATCTTGAGGGTAAAATTATTGTACCCCATGAACGGAAATCCGAAGCCGCCTACTACGATTATCTCACCTGGTGCAATGTTAGACCTGAAGTTTGAGCTTGCATGCTGCACCCAAAAGCACTTTATATAAAATTTAGCTAAAATACGTTTTATTGCACATAATAGGAAATAGCATGCGGAAGAAATATTAAAAGAAACCACAGGTTCCTAATATTAAAAATAAAAAATAAATTACAGGTATCTTCGTCAATCTTGAATATTGATCTTCGGCTGGAGGCGGTTGTACCTAATTGACTTTTTTCAACATTTCAATGCTTTCATACCAAAGTTTTTCTTCCTTGGCTGGCCTTTCCCATTAGTATCCCCCTAATCTTTTCATGCACTTGACTTCGTATCAGATAATCAGATTCTGTCACCTTCAACTAGCTCGATCTGGCCTGGGGAAAACTCACCGTATCAGACCACCACGAAGTCTGGACAGTTGGAAGTAACATGATATTGAAGCATGTCTTGAAGCATGACCATATGAGCGAATTTTTGGAAAACACGATTTTTAGCAATTTTGGAAGCATCAAAACTCAAATTTGAACATTTTTTTCTGCGACGAAATGTTTTGCCGTAAAATAATATTTTACGGCTATATTAGATACCTATAGGCCTATATAATGTATATATATATCGTATAATATATATATATACATTAATATTATAATAATATTGCTAATAATATAATAATAATATAATTGCTAATAATATAATATAATTGCTAATATTATAATATTAGATATATAATATTAGATAATATCTAATATTATATATCTAATATTATAATATATTATATTATTATATCGTATAATATAATAATATATCTAATATTATATATCTAATATTATTATATCGTGTCTTATGTAATCCCCTTCTTCACATTTTTGAAGTTAATTTTCACCAAAAGTGAACGTGATTTACGTTCCGCGTCCTAGACATCAATGGCCAACTTTGCACCGGCTCAAAGTTATCCTGATTTGACCACATTTTGGAGGTGGCCTCCAATTTTGGTTTATTATCTTCGATAATGAACCATTGGAATCGCCCAAAGAAAAAAAATTTTTAACCCCCCCTCAAAATTTGTTGGTTTACGTTTCAAGACACGTAGATTCAGAAAATGGAATAAAAAACTCTGCAAATTCTTGACACAACGGTTTATTATCTTCCTTGTGCAGATCACCCTTCTGTCTATACCAGACTGTATTGCAAATCGGCACCATACCATATTTTCACCGTACTCATACCATACCATACGAATTTCTTTCCTATCATACCATACTGTATTATACCAAATCATACATACAATAATATACCATACCATACTCATACCATGTCATGCAAACCGAGTGAATATTGAAATGTCATCCATTTCTGACCTATATTTAAAATTTCAAGTATCTAGCTCATCATCAAAATTTAATTTGTTTAAACAAATAGGTATTATTTAAACAATTTTACAGACAAGAAACCGAGTGAATATTGCATTGTGATCCAGTTCTGACCTATTTTTAAATATATATTTATATTGCGGGTTAGGATGACCAACACTATTCGTTGTTATCATTCGGGTATCATCAACACATATATTTATATTTATAAATATATGTGTTGATGGGATTGACTAGTGTGAAGCAGGTTGTATTAAAATGACCAAGCTAGTCTTTTTTTCGTGTTTATTTTCTCACGACGTTTCGGCAATGGAACAAAGCCCTATTCATGTGAGGTTACCTACAATAAGATGAGAACAGAATTAATACTAACATGCTATGTCAGGAATAATATTTATAAGATACGTTGTAATAGCTACTTACATGTAGAAGTGAAAAGTTTTTACATTAACCTGAAGAACTGTTGTGGAGAAGTAAACAAATGGAGGTGGATCAGTTTATGGATAATATAATGATGAAACTAACTTAGTTAGTTCAACAGTTCTTCAGGTTAATGTAAAAACTTTTCACTTCTACAAGTATGTAGCTATCCCCCCAAAAAACACACGTATAAAACGTTAACCACCATCAAGTATTAGTTGCTTGTGGAAGTAATAGCGCCAAGGGGAGATTTCGAAAGGGGTACGGTGCTTGTGAAGTGGTTAAGCTTTTCATTATACTTAGCTCCTTAATGAGGAAAAGGGCGGGCGGGGTCATTTTAATACAACCTTTATAAATATATATATTATACGAGAAGAATTGTTTAAATAATACCTATTTGTTTAAACAAATTAAATTTTGATGAAATGGATGACATTTCAATATTCACTCGGTTTGTATGACATGGTATGAGTATGGTATGGTATATTATTGTATGTATGATTTGGTATAATACAGTATAGTATGATAGGAAAGAAATTCGTATGGTATGGTATGAGTACGGTGAGAATATGGTATGGTGCCGATTTGCAATACAGTCTGGTATAGACAGAAGGGTGATCTGCACAAGAAAGATAATAAACCGTTGTGTCAAGAATTTGCAGAGTTTTTGCGATTAGTTCGCTTGGAAAATGAAAAGCAATTCTAGTCCGAAGTTATTCTAAAACTAGAAATACTAATATTAACTATTGAATCAAAATATTACGGTCACCTTGGTAGCAGATATTCACTACCTGGGGGGGGGGGGGGGGGTTAGATTTTACCATTATAATCTGCGGGCTCAAATGAAAGTTTATACCTAAACCCCGGGTTGAAAAAATTATATTTTCAGATCTCCTCGTCAACAGCTTTCATTTGAGCCCATAGATATCGTAATATTGTAATACATAATAGTACGAGTATAATCGTAATATCTAGAAACACTAGAGTTAGGTCCTATCTAGAAATGCCAGATATCGAAATTAAATTTGTTTGAGCCCGGGGATACCCCCCTCTCGTAACTGAAAGGGGGGGGGGGGTATCCCCGGCTCAAACAATATTGATTTCGATATCTGAACACCATGCGCTGTTCGAATCAGCTGGCGTACGGCGGACGGACGGATTTCTTTTTATGCGATTTTGTGAATCTACTTACCTTGAAACGTAAACCAACGGGGGGGGGGGGGGGAAGAAGGGTTAAACACTTTTTCCTTTGGTCGATTCCAATGGCTCATTATCGAAGATAATAAACCAAAATCCGCCCGTCCACCGTACGCCGCGGCACTTTGCCCAGTTAACGTTGTGCTAACATTAAGAAATTTGGTTTACGGGTTCAGACCAACCCCGCAATGATCCTCGAAACTTTTCATAACCTTAGGTCAATGGGAAGGGGTAAAACGAATTTTGAAAATTTCATATCTGGAAAAATTCTAATAGAACGGTATAGTTTTTAGTTCATATTTAGATAGAGTATATTTTTTAGAATTTTTAATGACAATCAGCAGCTTTGTACGGCCAGCCGTTCGTTCACAATGAGGGCTCAAAGTTGCAGCAGATCGTTGAGTTAGAATAATTTACTATTATTGTAGTTCACATAGAACGGCAATGGCAAGCTGTAAAACCTCAAATTCTCATTACCGCACATCAATCCATCTCATTACCATCAATGTATGTTGGTTCGGCGGTAATGAGTTAATCACCTTATGCAACGTATTCATGATTGAATATTTTTGTGCCCGACGTACCCTGCTATAATAGCAATAATTCATATACCTACTATTATTTTCTGTTAGAATGTCAGTTTGATCTCTGAGTGTCATTTCATGCGAATCATCATCCTGAAAAACATCTTAAACGACACCCGGCTTGAAGAGCCTTTCCGAACTAATTTTTCTTTTGTCTCAGGTGAAAATCTCCTAAAAAATACGACCGGGAACAGCGGGAAAGAAGCCGATCGAAGGCGAAGAGGGTTGAGGAAGACGCACCCAAATCGAAGATAATAAACCAAAAAAACAAAAAATTTGGAAAGTGAAAGGCTGCGGTATTTGAAGAGAAACGTGAAACGAACCATCAAGCTAATTAGCCAGCAGTCAGAAAGAGTAAACAGTATGCAAGAAATTGGTACGCAAGAATTAAAGGAAGAATAGTAAAAGATGTACAGTCATGCAGCATGGTTATTAGAGTTTTCGAAGAAATGACTGGTTTTATGTAAAATGTACATTTTACTGGTTTTATAACAAATTTTGTCTCCTTTCTCGCCCAGTTCATAGATTTTGACATTTTCATGTCTTTCATATGGCACATAAAAAAAAAAATCGTCACGAAATTTGCTAACGAAATTTGTCCCAAGTCGCCACAATGATGGTTATGACCATCAGAAGTGAAGTTGTTCGTTATTGGAATTAGGTAGGTACTTTACAGTTTGATATTTCTGATGATTTTCGCTTACAACCGATTCGTTGCTACGGAACTTTATCTTCGCCAGTTATCATCGTACAAAAATCGTTCACCACTCGTTGGATAGCTCTCGATTTACCTAACCATATTACGTTAACCGACAAGCTGCGGTATGAGCGTGATTGTTTAAATAATTGTTTACACACAGGTGATCATTCTCAATAATTTATATTGACAAAATTATGACCATCAACAGTGAAGTTGATCGTTATTGGAATTAGGTAGGTACTTTACAGTTTGATATTACTTCCCAGTATATTACTCGGTATACAAACTCTTGAGGGAACTCTAAATTCGAATTATGATATGCGCATGACTTGATACGAAGTTTGTTTGCACACAACATGAAAATGTCTCAATGTGTTGCAGACTTACATAAACTTACATTTCGGAAGCAATATTGCTCACATAATAATATTATATGAGCAACATATATAAAAACATAATGATATTATCATGTTTTTTACACATATTATGTGTAAAAAGTTCTTGAGACCCTCCATGATTTTTTATCAGAATTGAAGCTTACACTATCTTACGGTACTATGTTACACTCACTATCTTGGAGCATTTGGAGGGTTTCAATCAATCGTTTGAGGAGTACTTTCCCAAGCTTGAACCTGAACACTACTAGATTTCGGATCCTTTTCTGGAGGAATACCATCAACGTAATATTAAAACGTATAATATATTATAGTTACATATTATGTAACTCCTACTCAACTCCTACTCTTTCGATCTCTTTAGTTACCTACCTACCTACCTGTGTTACTTTTACCTTGTGCATTGTTTTCACTACAAACTTTTTTTTTAAAAATCTGTCTGTGTACTTATGCAATATATTTTATACTTTTATATATATATACTTATAGCAATGAGTTTTCGACTATAGTATTCATACCTATTTAAACATAAGTATGCTTACGACACAGACAAATTAAACATAAATTACGACACAGACACCTACACTCACCCTTATCAAAATCAACACACAAAGGTTTCCCCTTCTTCTTTCCATTTTCCTGTCCAGGTCGACGCCATGATGGACATTAGTTTTTTATTTTATTGTACTTATGAATATGAAAGAGGAGATTTATGTTAAGATTGAATGAAAAAGAAAATTAGATTTTATTTTATTGTACTTATAGAATTAATGTAAAAGAAAAAGACTGATCGAGGATTATTAAATTTTCTAACCCTTTCAGGGTTACGGTAAGAGAGGGCCTTAAGGCCCTACGTAACCCTGATTACGTAAATAAAAACTTAATCAATCCCCCTCTCCACCCCCGCCACATCCTTTAAATTCAAATAATTTGAATACAATTATTGTATGTGAATGTGGAGGTGGGTGAGTGTGAGGAAGGCGGGCAGGTGTAGGTGGTAGTGATGGCGAGGCGTAGTAGTAGGTGGTAGTGAGGTGGAGGCGGGGGTTGTTTCTTAATCATTACGCTCTCTCTCCCCCTCCACCCCCGCCACATTCTTTAAATTCAAATTGTGGGTATATCTGAATGTAATCGTAGGTATTGGAAGCAGTAAACAAACAAAACTGATACGGGTTATTAGAAAACTGGCAAAATCTCCCATAAGCAATTTTTCGAGAGACCTGGCGACAGCACCTTTCGATCGGGCGTTAGGAAAAACGGTAGGGTCCCTTAAAAACAGAATTTGTTCAAAATTGATGATACGTGGTATGAGTTAGAATTTAGAATGCTGTACCGTTATATCGGATTAACAGCTCAAATGGTTTTTCCTCCGAACTTGTACAACAGTTTTCGATTCAGTTTTGTAAATACAGCTTAACAATACTTATACCGAGTAATAAGATGTAACCTCGTAATGATGATGATGATGGAAAGTGTGAACTCGTAACTATAAACTGGAGTTAGCTCTTAGAGCGGGAAGCTCGAAATCCCCGAATTTGAGAGATAAGCTGTTCTTCCTTCACACGGCAGAAAAGTGCTCAATCAATTTCATAGAGTCTTGACGTATCTTTCGTATGGCCTACAGCAAGTTACGAAGTCTAGACTACAAGTCATTATTAAATTCATATGTGCATTTCTCAAACCTCATAAATATTTCATAAAGCCTTGACGTATCATTCCTGTAACCTACCACAATTTACAAAGTCAACGCTACGAGTCATTTTTAAATTCATATGTGGATTTCTCAAACCTGAAACAGACATTCAGAGTAATATTTCATAAAGCCTTGACGTATCTTTCCTGTGGCCTACAATAACTTACAAAGTCTAGACTACAAGTCATTTTTAAATTCATGTGTGCATTTCTCAAACCACGAAACAGACCTTCTGCCGGCCGGCTTAATTCAAGAGTCTGTAAAGTTCTGAAAAAGGCCAAACATTAGTAACAAAGCAAGAATACATTTCAAAACATATTCAAATCAGTGTGGATTTCTTCTTGGAAAGCTTTGCGCAGCCAACATTAATTCAAAAATTAAAAACGGTTTCAAATGATTCAGCGAAAGTGGTGTGCACACCCATACGCTGGCATCCGATTTACGTTTGTCCCCACTTAATAACACCGGTCTCCGGCCCCCTTCGGTTTTGAGTTACTCAAGCTTTATCAATTACGTTCCATAGTGATCCGACGAAAATCACGTTCGATTTTTTGAAGAACCAGCCTCTGTCTGAGGATGCCCGTTTATCGTCTGAAGTGGGCCATGATAGCGCTAGTGGTTCTAGTTATTCCGGGCATAAGAAGTCATCAAGTTCTGATAAGAGTTTCAGTAACTCAGTAGTTCTTCTGATAAGAGTTTCAGTCTCTTAGTGGTTCTTGAGATGTTGTTCATGGTCTAATCTGATAACGGAATGAGATATCGCAATTCTGACTTACCATCGTGTGCAGCGTTGAATCTATTAACTGAGGTGTTACTAGGCAAAAAAAAGTATATATTGTTATATAACCAGTAAAATGGAGACATTTCACATAGAACCAGTTATTTCTTCGAAAATTCGCTCTTATAGCCATGTTGCATGACAGTTGGATTTTTTAGAAGTAGTATCATTATTTAATTTCTAATTTTTTCCCAGAAATAAAGACTTGACATCAACAATTTCTATGGCAAAAAATGTTTATTTAAAATAAACATATTTAATATGTTCGGAAACATCGATTGAATAATATTCAATCCTATTATGGTCCTATCATATTATGGTCCTAATCGATCGAATCGAGAACATCGATGGGAAGACAACGATGCATCGTTGCCATCCCCAAGCAGAGGTGAGTCATCCCTCGACCGGGGTGGCCTAACTGGGTCAGGAACTACCCCTATCGACCCAGCCACATCCAAAACCGCCCTCCTCTTCTACACTTACCCTCCCGTCATCTCTCTGTTTATCGGCAGGTTTCCTTTCTTTTTCCGTTTCGGGCTTTTCCGGCACTTCGTGACGTTTTCATGCCTTTCAGCAAGCTATTGAGGAACGGGAGGCTTAAGATTCCGCCCAGTGGGGCAATTAAAGGATCAGAGCAGCTTAATGAAACCTTAAGATTCCTCCCCCGACTACCTGCGGGCAGTTTGGAGTATCCTTAAGATTCCGCCTCTCCCCGAGAACATCTCCCCTGTGCACGGAAAACGAAGTTAGTAAAATATGGAAATGATATTTAGCAATTTATTAACGAAATTTGTCAACAAAGCTTACGGGTTCAAACATTAATTTCGTCCACTTGATCTATATGTCCAACTAATCTATATGGTACTAATCAGTTGATTAGGGGATGTTTTTATTCCGCAACCCCGTCCACTTGAGCTATATGTCCAACTAATCTATAATATAGATACAATCTATAATATAATATAATATATTATATAATCTATAATATAATACCATATTATGGTACTAATCAGTTGATTGGAGGATGTTTTTATTCCGCAACCCTGTCTACTTGATCTATATGTCCAACTAATCTATATGGTACTAATCAGTTGATTAGGGGATGTTTTTATTCCGCAACACCGTCCACTTGATCTATATGTCCAACTAATCTATATGGTACTAATCAGTTGATTAGGGGAGGTTTTTATTCCGCAACCCCGTCGATGAGGGATCAGCTAGCTTTCTTCGTGCATTGTACAAGCAGGTTGAAAACGCAGTTAGTAAAATATGGAAATTATATTTGGCAATTTATTAACGAAATTTGTCAACAAAGGTTACGGGTTCAAACATTAATTCCGTCCAACGTTTCTAAATATATTAACAGATTAATTTCGTCCAACAGTTTCAGCATAAAACGACGATAGATTGGTAACTAGCTCGGCTCTCGAGATTTGTTGAGCAACATACAATTGGATTTGGTTTTGAAGAGCCGTTTTTCGAGCTATAGTTCGGGGATCGTGGAATCTATGGGTGGCGTGCCTGCTGTTCAGTTTTATGTAGACTTCATTTTTGAACTTCAACAACGTATCCGTGAAAGTGTAGATATCTGGATGGCTTTTGCTGAAACTGTCACCTAGGTGTCGGTTGGATGACTCACAGCAGTTTGTTGTTTTATTCACATCAGCACTAAGCTCTGCCCATAGATTTGGTGGGTATGTCGAGGTATTGATGTAGTTTTTCCTCAAACAGTTTATAAACTTTGTGACTCCCGCTGACGCTTGCGGTTTTTCTTTTAACAAATCCTCAAAAGCTAGAGGTACTTCTGATCGGGGCAGAAATATAAGACCAAAAAAGTTATTATTAGACTAATTATTAGCCATCGCACTGCCGTATCAATACTGAACGACATCACCAGGCGATACCCGATCCGCAACATGGGAGGTAAACAAACACGGAGGTACGGGAAATTCGGGTTCACCTGGCCACTGATAGACCGGGCGGAGTCGCTCTAAGCCGATGGGATTAGTGAGGCGCTCAAATCCGTCGAGCTACTGACAACACGGGAGGAATCTTAAGGCTCCCTGAGGAACATAATACGATATTGCAATCGGTTGAAATGTGGAAACCCGATGAGATCGTTCCCAATCAACTAGGGCTATGTAGAGTTTCGAGGATCATTGTGACGTTGGTCCGTACCCGTATACCGAATTTCGTAATTTTAGCACAACGCTAACTGGGCAAAGTGACGCGGACTGCGGATTTTCTGAAGCTACCTCTCTTGAAACGTAAACCCTCAAATTTTGAGGGGGTTAAAAATTTTGTTGTTGTTGTATAAGTATATCTTTGTTAATGAACCATTGGAATCGACCAAAGGAAAAACCTTTTTTTAACCCCACCTCTAAATTTGTTGGTTTAAGGTTCAAAGTACGTAAATTCAGAAAATCGAAAAAAAATTTAAAAAACACTGCAAATTCTTGACACAACGGTTCATTATCTTCTTTGTACAGATCACTCTTCTGTCTAGATCACTAGGTCTAAATGTCTAGATCCTAAATGTTAGATTAATTATTATTATCAATTATCACTAATTATTAACAATTTTATCAAGTAGGTACCTAGTGAAAATTATTATAATTTATTGTTAGGTATTAATAATTCGTATTTATTATTAATAATAATTATTATTAATTATGATTAATTAATACGATATAATCTGGGGTTTTTAATACTACGTCGGTAATAATTTTTTATAAAAGAAGTACCTACCAACAAACATTCGAAATAACCTTCATTTCCGTAGCACGAAACGCACCTCAGAACAACAAACTCGACATCACTTAAGCCATATGATGTTCCAAAGAGCTTGTTAGTATGAAAATGGACCTGTATTTCAACAGTTTGATACACGATCGTGTTGTGAGGCACAATCTTTGAGCCCTCATTGTGAACGAACGGCTGGTCGTACGAAGCTGCGGATGGTCTTAAAAAATTCTACGGAACAAACTCTATCTAAATATGAAATAAAAAACATACCGTTCTATATGAATTTTTCGAGATATGAGATTTTCAAATTTTCAAAATTCGTTTTGAACCCCTTCCCCTTGACCTAGGGTTATGAAAAGTTTCGAGGACCATTGTGGGGTTGGTCGAAACCCATAAAAAAAATTTCGTAATTTTAACTCAACGCTAACTGGGCAAAGTGGCGCGGACGGCGGACGGTGTACGGCGGACGGCGGACGGACGGATTTTTGGTTTATTATCTTCGATAATGAACCATTGGAATCGCCCAAAGAAAAAAAAATTTTAACCCCCCCTCAAAATTTGATGGTTTACGTTTCAAGATACGTAGATTCAGAAAATCGAATAAAAAAAACTCAGCAAATTCTTGACACAACGGTTCATTATCTTCTTTGTACAGATCACCCTTCTGTCTAGATCACTAGGTCTAAATGTCTAGATCCTAAATGTTAGATGAATAATTAATTATTAATCATTAATAATAATTTGTTATTATTATAAATTATCACTAATTATTAACAATTGTATCAAGTACCTAGTGAAAATTATTATAATTTATTGTTAGGTATTAATAATTCATATTTATTACCTATTAATAATAATTATTATTAATTATGATTAATTAATACGATATAATTCTTTGGTTTTTAATACTACGTCGGTAATAATTTTTCTATAAAAGAAGTACTTACCTACCAACAAACATTCGAAATTACCTTCATTTCCGTAGCACGAAACGCACCTCAGAACAACAAACTCGACATCACTTAAGCCATATGATGTTCAAAAGAGCTTGTTAGTATGAAAATGGACCAGTATTTCAACATTTTGATTTACGATCGTGTTGTGAGGCACAATCTTTGAGCCGTCATTGTGAACGAACGGCTGGTCGTACAAAGCTGCGGATGGTCTTAAAAAATTCTACGGAACAAACTCCATCTAAATATGAAATAAAAAACATACCGTTTGATGGGAATTTTTCGAGATATGAAATTTTCAAAATTTCAAAATTCGTTTTGAACCCCTTCCCCTTGACCTAGGGTTATGAAAAGTTTCGAGGACCATTGTGGGGTTGGTCGAAACCCATAAAAAAAATTTCGTAATTTTAACTCAACGCTAACTGGGCAAAGTGCCACGGACGGCGGACGGCGGACGGCGTACGGCGGACGGACGGATTTTTTTTTATTCGATTTTCTGAATCTACGTATCTTGAAACGTAAACCAACAAATTTTGAGGGGGGGTTAAAATTTTTTTTTCTTTGGGCGATTCCAATGGTTCATTATCGAAGATAATAAACCAAAATCCGTCCGTCCGCCGTCCGCCGTCCGCGCCACTTTGCCCAGTTAGCGTTGAGTTAAAATTACGAAATTTGGTTTCTGGGTTTGGACCAGCCCCACAATGGTCCTCGAAACTTTTCATAACCCTAGGTCAAGGGGAAGGGGTTCAAAACGAATTTTGAAATTTTGAAAATTCCATATCTCGAAAAATTCATATAGAACGGTATGTTTTTTATTTCATATTTAGATAGAGTTTGTTCCGTAGAATTTTTTAAGACCATCCGCAGCTTCGTACGACCAGCCGTTCGTTCACAATGAGGGCTCAAAGATTGTGCCTCACAACACGATCGTGTATCAAACTGTTGAAATACAGGTCCATTTTCATACTAACAAGCTCTTTGGAACATCATATGGCTTAAGTGATGTCGAGTTTGTTGTTCTGAGGTGCGTTTCGTGCTACGGAAATGAAGGTAATTTCGAATGTTTGTTGGTAGGTACTTCTTTTATAGAAAAATTATTACCGACGTAGTATTAAAAACCCCAGAATTATATCGTATTAATTAATCATGATTAATAATAATTATTATTATTAATAAATACGAATTATTAATACCTAACAATAAATTATAATAATTTTCAGTAGGTACTTGATAAAATTGTTAATAATTAGTGATAATTGATAATAATAATTAATCTAACATTTAGGATCTAGACATTTAGACCTAGTGATCTAGACAGAAGAGTGATCTGTACAAAGAAGATTTTTTTTTTTTTTTTTTTTTTTTTTTGAAAGATTTTATTGCTCCAAGTAATAACTTATTAACAATATTATTTTGAAACTAGGGCACATACTATTCAAAGCTTAGATACATCACTGAGTTTTGTTCATTTTTATGATGATATTGCATTCACTATACTGCTTCACCCGTGAGCAAGCTCGAGCGGTTTGGTACGCTTCAATCGTCTGGTGATATCACTCGTGTCAAGGAGTCGGACAGCTTCCTCGTTGACGTGAGACCTTAGCCGTTGAAAATGACGTACGGCTTGCCGCTTGATGGCTTCGTTTATGGTTTCGATTTGAAGTTCATGGTGGAGTCGTTCATTTCGAAAGTACCATGGTGCATTGACAACATTTCTTAGCACATTGTTCTGGAATCTTTGGATTATTTCCCGGTTTGAATGAGCCGTGCAGCCCCACAGCTGAGCTCCGTAAGTCCAGACTGGTTTAAGGACTTGGTTATACAGCGTAAGCTTGTTCTGGATTGACAGTTTTGACCGCCTCCCCATTAGCCAGTACATTTTTCTGAATTTGAGAAGAAGTTCCTCCTTCTTTTTCTTGACGTGGGCTTTCCACCGAAGCCTGGCATCAAGCGTCATACCGAGGTATTTGGCTTCATTGGCATGAGGAATCACTTTGCCATTGAGATAAGCCGGTATATAGTCGATCCTTTTATTGGTGAAATCGACATGTACCGACTTAGTTTCATTCATTTTGATTCTCCATTTCGCTGTCCATTGTTGTATGCTAGATATTGACCGCTTTAACTTGGTCATTGACTCAATGTTGCTGTCTCCAACTGCCAATATCGCTGTATCGTCTGCGAAAGTGGCTGTGGTGTTCACTTCAATTTCTGGGAGATCGCTGGTATACAGGACGTACAGGAGTGGGCCAAGTACACTCCCTTGCGGGACTCCTGCACATATCGGTTTTGGTTCTGAAAATGCATCATCTTGCTTTATCCTGAAGTAACGATTAGTGAGGTACGATTGAAGCAACTCAGCATACTTTATTGGCAGGGCCTTACGCAGCTTGTAGTTGAGTCCTTCATGCCAGACCTTGTCAAACGCCTGAGTGACGTCAAGGAAAATGGCAGAGCATACTCTATTTTTCTCAAATGCTTCTTCGATGATGTGTGTTATCCGATGGACTTGGTCGATTGTTGAGTGTTTCTGCCTAAATCCAAACTGATGTCGTGGGATCAGCTTTCGTTCTTCAATAATTGGTATTAGTCTTCTGTGTATCAATTTTTCGAACAGTTTAGATAACACTGGTAGAAGTGAAATTGGTCTGTATGAACTTGGTTGCCCTGGTGGCTTGCCTGGTTTGGGAATCATAATGACTTCTGCTATCTTCCACAGCTGAGGGACGCTTCGAAGTTTGATTACCGCATTGATGATCATGACTATTTTTGCGATAGCTTTACGCGGTAGGTGCTGGAGGATTTGTCCAGTGATAAGGTCATAGCCTGGTGCCTTTTTTGGGTTGATATCCTTGCTGATCACCTGTTTTATCTCTTTGATGGTAACTAATGGGATATCAATGTCCTGATCAAGTGGAGGTGTTTCCTCTAGCGGCGGTTCATCCGCCATTGCGAGATTCGGAGTGAATATATTCGCAAGATGGTCTGCAAAAGTATTGGCTTTGTCTTGGTTGCTCCTTGCCCATTTCTCGTTTCCACTCGCAATAGGTGCAGCATGAGTAACAGGCCTCTTGAGATATTGTGTAGCCTTCCAAAGTGAGTAATCGGTATCACGATGACTCGTTAGCTCTGTGATGAAGTGTTCATGAGTTTCTTCATTGATCTCCTCCATCAGCGACTTCAGTTCACTTTGTGTTTTGTACCATTCAGACTTGTGATGTGGTGCTCTGGTAGCTTGCCATCGTTTTCTGGCCTTTCGTTTTTTCTTGATTGCAGAGACTATTTCTCGTGGATAATTGATACCTTTGAGCCTTCTTGAGATTGCAGGTGTGTTGTCCCATGCAACTATCTGAATGCTGCAAACGAGATGTTCGAGCTCACTTTCCACATCATCTGGCGTGTGTATAGGCTTGCTCAAATCAATATACCTGCAAATGTCTTGTTTGAAACGTTCCCAATTTGTCTTATGATTGACCAAGTACGGTTTGTGTGGCTTCTGTATGATTCGATCACTAAGCGTCAGAGCAATTGGGGAATGATCTGAACTCAAGTCATGGTTTTCCTCTACAAGAAGGTAGTTTGCTGAGATATTCTTTACAACGAAGAAGTCGATCAGGTCTGGAGTTTTGTTTGGGTCAGTGGGCCAGTAGGTTGGTTTCCCAGTAGAATGTGCCTCACAGTTGTCATCAATAATTGCTTGATGGAGTCTGCGTCCCTTTTCGGTGGTTAATCTCGATCCCCAGTCAGTGTTTTTTGCATTGAAGTCGCCTCCGAGAATGAAACGATTTCCAAGTTGGGCCAAGATGTTCTTGTATTCTTCATATTTAGTTTTGTACTTAGGTGGACAGTATATGCTTGCGACAGTAATCAGAAATGAATTAGTTTTTATCTCAAGAGCACACATCTGGACTGCTTCATTTTCAATTTTGATATACTCCTGATGGGCCAGGTTTTCTTTGATGATCACTGCACTTCCACCACGGGCATTGTTGCTCGGATGAATGGCATGGTAGCATTTGTACCCCTTGAGTCTGCAGAAAGATTCTTTGGTGAAGTGCGTCTCAGATATGAGACAGATATCAACATGATTGTAGTCTAGTGCCAACTGAAGCTCATTTTTCCGTGACGCGAGGCCATTGGCATTCCAGCAAAGTATTTTGACACTTTTCATGATGATTTTTTCGAGCCCTTGCGTTCAATTTTGCCAACACGCTCATTCAGGTTGTTAACACTCTGAGTGAGATTTGTGACAATTTCGAAAATTTGATTTATTTTAACTTGCATTTCATTATGGCTGGGATCGATAGATTGTCTCCTGCTTGACCGCTGTGCTAGCAATTGCTGGTTCTGCAAAACGTTTGCATAAGACATCAGATTTGAATTTGAAGTTTTTCCATCTCTCCCCTGAACTGACTTTTCGTGACATATTATTGGCTTTTTTGGCACAAACTTCCCTTGATTGGGTTTCTGCGGTGCTGCCTTAGCCTTTGTAGCTTGCTCTGGTAAGCTCTTGTGCCTATGCATAGCCTCTATGGCTACTGGACAGCCACGGTAGTTAGCCGTGTGATCTCCGTTGCAATTGGCACATTTTGCAGGGGTCTCTTTGGGCTTCCGACATTCCTCAGTGAGATGGCCTTTAGCACATTTAACACATCGAGGCGGCCTTGCACAGTAGTTTCTGGTATGGTTGAACTCCTGGCACCTTTTACACTGAGATGGATGTTTTGATAATTTGATAGGATGCACAGTGACGCGCCCCTTTAGGATTTGACTAATTTCGTAAATTTTGCTGATATCCAAATCTTTTTGAAAATCTACAATGCACATATCTAGAGGATTTTTTGTCTTCCACTCCATTTTTCTAACTACTTGAAGGATACTGCTGGGACCAAATTGGTCTCTTAAGTCTTCAAGGACCTCTTCATTCGTCCAAGATTTATGGATTCCCTTGATCATCACTTTGATAGGCCTCTCCTGTTTGTTCTGGTATGTATAGTGCGGAATTTTCTGATCCGCAAAACACTTCGTGATAGCACGAAAGCCATCAGAGTCCTCAGTGTTTATTTTTACTACGTCATTGGACATGGTGGTAAAACTCACATTAGTGGTTTGATCCTCAACCATTTTTTTCAGGGCTGGGAAGGACGTTACCCTCTCAATGTAAACTGGTGGTGGTTTGGGCATTTTTTTAGGTTTTGAGCTTACCATGGAATGTTTTCTTTGAGAAGGTAAATTGGCCTTTTTCCTTTTATGACCCTTCTGGATCACATTCTCCCACTCGCCTGTCTCTTCGGCTAGGATTTCCTCATCAGTATGATATTCCTCTTCTTGGGGGAAAGTTACTTCAGGAGGATTTTTTCTCAGTATTTTCAATTTTGTTTGCTCTAACTCAGTTTCCAGCTGGGAAACCCGTTTTGCTTCTCTGATCCCAGCGTCATTGATATCTGTTAAAGTATTACATAGGTGATCAATAATATCAATTAACTCACCGACTAAACCTTTGACGTTTTGTTTCTGGAATTCCGCTGATTGACTCACAAGCGCTCGCTGATGCGACAGTTTGACTCGAACTTGCGTAACAATCTCGGGAATTGTGACCTCCATTTCGCGCGGCCGCGACCGAGTAAACACCCGCGGAACGTTAACTGTTTTATCTGAGATGTTACCTCTTCGGCAGCTCGGACAAGACTACAAAGAAGATAATGAACCGTTGTGTCAAGAATTTGCAGAGTTTAATAAATTTTTTTTCGATTTTCTGAGTTTACGTACTTTGAACCTTAAACCAACAAATTTTGAGGGGGGGTTAAAATTTTTTTTTCTTTGGGCGATTCCAATGGTCATTATCGAAGATAATAAACCAAAATGCGCCTTTGCCCAGTTAGCGTTGAGCTAAAATTACCAAATTCGGTTTACGGGTTCCGACCAACCCCACAATGATCCTCGAAACTTTTCATAACCCTAGGGCAATGGGAAGGGGTTCAAAACGAATTTTGAAATTTTGAAAATATCATACCTCGAGAAATTCAGATCGAACGGTATAGTTTTTAGTTCACATCGAAATAGTTTATTTTCTAGAATTTTGTAAGACCATCCGGAGGTGAGTACGATGAGCCGTTCGTTCACCTTGCGAGCTCGAAGTTGGAGCATATCAAAACCTATCAACATGAGGGGGAATCATGTGGCAGCCTGTCGGGTCAATGTTTTTTTTTTTTTTTTTTTTTTAAATTTATTTATCTTCCATTTCAAGTACAGAATAATTACAATGATAGAATAAAATCATATCTCAAAACATAAATGTACGCTTTTATTGGTTTATTATCTTCGATAATGAACCATTGGAATCGCCCAAAGAAAAAAATTTTTTAACCCCCCCTCAAAATTTGTTGGTTTACGTTTCAAGATACGTAGATTCAGAAAATTGAATAAAAAAAAATCCGTCCGTCCGCCGTACGCCGTCCCCCGTCCGCCGTCCGCCGTCCCCCGTCCGCCGTCCCCCGTCCGCCGTCCCCCGTCCGCCGTCCACGCCACTTTGCCCAGTTAGCGTTGAGCTAAAATTACGAAATTTGGTTTCTGGGTTTGGACCAGCCCCACAATGATCCTCGAAACTTTTCATAACCCTAGGTCAAGGGGAAGGGGTTCAAAACGAAATTTAAAATTTCGACAATGTCATATCTCCAAATATTTAACTGAACCGTGTAATTTTTAGTTCACTTTTGAATGACCCGAAAAATTACGAATCTTTTAAGACCAATTGAATTTTTGTGCGACCAGCCGTTCGTTCACAGTAACCGCGCAAAGGTTTAGGAACAACACTAAACTTTCGCGTCGAAAACGGCCGTTATGTGACCCAACCCCCAGACGCCCAGAATAAAACTACCTTTTTTCATCTTCCCGGTAAACTACAGTCTAGAAATTTTAACCGTGAGTCGGGGATAGACCACATTGCAATATTCACTCGGTTTCTCATCTGTAAAATTGTTTAAATAATACCTTTTTGTAATAATACAAATTAAATTTTGATGATGAGCTATTGACTTGAAATTTTACAAATAGGTCAGAACTGGATAACAATGCAATATTCACTCGGTTTCTTGTCTGTAAAATTGTTTAAATAATACCTATTTGTTTAAACAAATTAAATTTTGATGATGAGCTAGATACTTGAAATTTTAAATATAGGTCAGAAATGGATGACATTTCAATATTCATTCGGTTCGTATGACATGGTATGAGTATGGTATGGTATATTATTGTATGTATGATTTGGTATAATACAGTATGGTATGATAGGAAAGAAATTCGTATTGTATGGTATGAGTACGGTGAGAATATGGTATGGTGCCGATTTGCAATACAGTCTGGTATAGACAGAAGGGTGATCTGCACAAGGAAGATAATAAACCGTTGTGTCAAGAATTTGCAGAGTTTCTTTCTTTTTAATTTACATGGAAATTAATCCTCAATATGGGCTAAAGCCCGTGTTAGAGGATGAGTTCTGTATTCGAAAACATAATTATTAAATCTGTCCTAAATAAACAATGCTCAAAGATACCATACAACGATATTGAATCATAATAATCATAATAATTATTATATAATTTAGTTCATAAGTGTTTCTCGAGGTTACAATTTTCTGCTGGCGTTTAGTTTTAACATGTCTAATTATAATATCTTGAAATTCTATCGCTTCATTATTTTTATTGAGTGAAGTGTTATTTTTATTTGTGTTATTATTATTATTATTTTTTTTTAAATTTAATTATTGATAAGCTTTTCTAAATAGTAGTGGTTTAGGTACTTGCTTATATTTCTATGTGCTGTTAGTGCAGATTGCAAGGTATTTTTAAAATTTGTGGCATAGCTATTGTAAATTGTTATTCCTACATATAAGTAATGATTTTGCGCTAAAGTTGTACGAGTTTTAGTTAGCTGAATATTTTTTTCTAATCTAAATCGAGTTTGTCTGCTATGTGATGGGAAAACATAGTTTTTATCCCTGAGCACTTGTTTTACGGAATTTAGTTTTATTAAATCCTCAAAGGGAAGTATCTTAATTTTTTTAAATAGAGGACGAGTATGCTCTTGGTACTGTTTTCTAAAAATAGTTCGTAGAATTGCTTTTTGCGCTCGCTTTACTGGCTGCAACCCTGTCTCATACGCACTTCCCCATGTTCATACTGGCCCAGCTGATTCGAACAGCGCATAGTATTCAGATATCGAAATTAATGTTTTTTGAACCCGGGGGGGGGGGGGGTCTAGATATTCCGAGTCAACACGAGGGTGAATTTTAAAGGTTGGCCTAGGGATCGTTTGGCTTAGATAGCCCCAATTCTTTTATTCAGTTGCGAAAATTTGTTGTCCATTTGTTCAAGCCGACGAAGGATTAGCTGAAGGGGATCTTGTTGGCCCTGAGTCAGGCGGAATTGGGTTTTGTGATATTAATGTTCCGTTGATATTTTCATACGGTGTGACTCCAGTGCTGTGTATCCTGTTGTAGGTGATTATCGCATACTTAGAACGTTCTTTTATAGAAGTGTGTTTGAATTCATCACTTTCCGTCATTAGTGTAATTGTTTCCGTTATCGTGGAATGAAATCTTTCAATGGTGGAGTTTGAGTTTGGATTTTGGGTACCTACTAGTGAAATGAATTTTAATAATTTCAACTTTGAGGAATTATTTTACAATGGATGAACTGAACTGGATTTTAATATTTTCAACTTTGAGGAATTATTTTACAATGGATGAACTGAACTCGTTGCCGTTATCCATAATTATTTTTTCGGGATTTCCATGGTGGGATATGAAAGTCAAGACTTTTTTTTGTTATTTCAGTATTGTTTAGAAATTTGTCGATTACAGTTAGAAATTTCTCTTTCCATTGTGAGAGTATCTATGTGTACTTTTTCGAATAGTCTTGAAGGTAGGTATATGTGTAATGTTGAACATTGGTTTCATCGGGGTCCTTTGACATTTACATTTTAGACATACCTAGTTCGCCTCAGTAGATGACGTTTGTGATGCTTTCCTTTTGGTTAGGCTAAAAGTATGTTCTTTTGATATAATTGTAATATAATTATACCAAAATCAATAGACGAGACATGAGTTTGAGAACGAAATAAGATATCGCAATAATTGGAATTATTCCGACTTCACGATCGTATTCAGCGTGTAAAAACCTTTAAAATGAGGTGTCACTTGTCAGACTTTCATTTTTCGAGTGAACCCCCCCCCCCCCCAAAAACCCCCTCATCATTTGAGAATTTCTACTGTAAACACGACGGTGAAGTCAGAATTGCGATATCTCGATCCATTATCAGATTAGAGCAGAGTTAACAGATGATCATATCAAGTAACAACCACGTTTCTTCATCTTCAAAGTACTCCAGTTTGAGAACGGAATGAGATATCGCAATTATGATGTCCCCATCGTGTTCAGCATAAAAAAAAACCTTTAAAATGAGGTGTCACTTGTCTCACAGAATTTTTGAGGAATCCCCCCCCCCCAAACTCCCCCTTAGAGTGGTCCAATTCTGCCCATCTACGAACTTAGCCTGATATAATATATATAATATTATATAATATATATTATATACATATAATTTTTGGTGTCTTTTGGCAGTGGATTCAGGATGGTCTGAAACGGATTTTGGAATGATCATTTTTCGAAAATTCGAGTTTTAAACATTTTGGATCGAGAACAATTAAATTAGCTACATTTTCTTCGTAAATTCGCTAAAAGCGGTTAGAGTAAAACTTGAAGATAGCAACGGTTCCTATGAAATTAAACAAAAATCTAATTTCTAGGACAGATAGTTTTCATTTTATGAGGAAAAAGCGGCGATTGTTTTTAAACAAAACAAGGAATGGTTTTTTTTTTCAAAGTTAATCTCGCTGAGGCACGGGTTAATGTTATCCAATTGAGCTAAAACTTTCCAAATCTTATTTTCTAGAAAAATAGCAAATATTAGAGGGGTCCCGCCGGCATTAGGACGAAAATATTTTTTCACGTTCTACCTTGTGACTACCCAATTCTACATAGCTATCTAACTATAGTTATCCCTGGCTTGGAAATTACTAAAAAATTGAGAAAATGAAAAATTGTGATGCACAAGCGATCAAAACCAAAATTTTGACTTTCAAGTTGGCTTGTGGTTTTCATTGCTAATCTACCGATGTGACACTCGTCAAAGAAGTTGGACGGCATACAGTGAGGGAGAGGGGGTAACACCCTCTAGTAGGTAACACCTTATAATATAAGTGTTATAATAAAAGCAGTGCCACATATTATGTGGCACTGCTTTTTAGCGATATTCACTTACACGAAGCAATCTATTCGGTGAGCAACAACAAAACAACTCAGCATAGCCATGCAATCCGCACTTACCTATTCCGTTAGTCATAAATGATACAGCTCTAGAATGTTCTAATTTGTTTGTGATCGAATAATTACCATATTTTCCATCTTACCTCTGTCGTTGTTGGTAGTTGTTCTTCTGCGTCGCGGATTTTCTTCTACAAAACGAGTCTAGTCATATCCGCATTATTGTATCATATGAAGCAAAATGGTAAAAAGGAGATTACAGCCAAGGGGCCGGGGTTCCAGGAGATCCCTTGCATCCCTGCATTCAGCTTCTTCTCCGACTCGGCCGGCTTTCCTTCACTCTCCCTCAGATATTTCAACTTCCTTCCAGTGCCCTATATTTCAAAAGCCTCGCTACTTCTACGCCCAGGCTTTTCGAGTCCTAAGAAAACGACTCATATTTCACCCCCGCCAACTGTGTGGTTTTTACCACGTTTTTTTTTCTACCTTATTTCCGCCGTATTTTTATTCCGCCCCCTGCTCGATCCTGCAATACTACCCTCTTCACTCACTTCTCTCATTTCCTGTACAAACTAAGCGGAGTGAAATATATATATTTTTTTTGTTTATTTGGTTGTTTGAGAGAATTAATTTATAATAATCCTCATTGAAAAGGTGTCGTTACGGTCATTGTTCTAAACAAATACATTGGGTGATCACCTCACCCATGGGTGAGGTTAACTTCGTGAAACAAACGATTTTTTTTTAAATTAAGTAAATGAATTTTTGTTTGTTTCACTGCACTACACTTGTTGAAATTCTTGGATGTGTAGGGGTCGGGTGAGGCGACGGAATGCAGGTGGCTCGAAGCCCTCATTTACCAGTTCATTTGGATGGTCTTGGTTGGTGGAGACGAAGTTAGAGTTATGTTTTTCGAGGATGGTGTCTGGTGGGTCGAGGTTGAAATCTGTATAGATTGTTTCATTGCAGACAAACGGGGATGCCTGGAGAATATGTCTCTGGAGGGTGGCGTTTTGTTGCTGAGCTACTCTCTGGAGCATGTTCCCCATACAGGAAGCGCATATGTCCAGATGGGTTCGGATCATCGTTTTGTAGATTATCATTTTGTTGGCTATTGAGACGCTTGGGTTGTACAGTAAGGAGTATAACATTTTAGTTCTCGATTTTAGCCTTGTTAGAAGCTCCGTGACATGGGCCTGGAACGTAAGCCTTCTGTCCAAGACCACTCCAAGATATTTGTGGAATGGGGCGTTGGGGATAGGATTGTTGAGATATGTGAGTGGCTGATCTACGAACTTTATACGGTAGGTGTATGTGACAGCGCATGATTTATTTGGATTTATTTTCAGACGCCATTTGGTACTCCACTGGCCAAGGGCTTCCAAGTGGTTTTGACATCTACTTGTCGCCATACTGCAGTTACTGTCACTCACAGCGTAAAGTAGGTCGTCTGCATACAACCCGATGAAGTCAGGAGTGGCAGGAAGAGGCAAATCGTAGCAAAACATGGTGTACAGATAAGCCCCCCACACACTTCCTTGTGGTACGCCAGCTCTGATTGGTCGGGATGTAGAATATTCGTTCTGAACATCCTCCATAAATGTTCTCTCCGTCAAATAACTTGTCAAGAGTTGATGTATGTTATTTGGAAGGAACATTTTCATTTTATACAATAATCTTTCGTGCCATGTTCTGCTCCACGTCAAAATATGCAACACGGCAGAACTCGTTTTTGTGAAAGGTCATTTTTAGAAATGCAGTAAAGCGCTGAAGCTGAAGAGGACAAGAATGAGATGGTCTGAAGCCGAATTGTTGTTTTGGAATGACGTGTTCAGTGTACCGCTGAAAATGTGGTAGCCAAGCCGTTCAAACACCTTCGATAACAAAGATGAAAGGCTGATTGGCCTGTAAGATGTGGCTAAATGCTCAGGTATCCCTGGCTTGGGGACCATGCACACAGCCGCCCGCCTCCATTTTTTTGGGAAATAACCCAGTTGTGCAGCTGCGGTGAAGATTCTTGCAAGATGAGCAAATAATCTTCTAGGGCCACCGAGTAAGAGCGGCCGCACGATGAGATCCAAGCCAGGGGCTTTTTTTGTGGGAGAAGAACGTATTACTTGTTTAACGTCGATTGGAGAAAAGTAAATAGGAGGTGATGGGAAGCAACTATGATTTTCTTCAAAAAAAACTGGCTGGAATGTCACGATGTGGTTGGAATCTATCCTCTAACATATCAGCAAAGTGATCTGCTTTGTCCTGAGGTAGAGAGATCCAAGAAGTTTCGTTTTTCAGCTGAGGGATTGGCTTATGTTTGTTAATAAGGATTTTAGACGCTCTGTACAATGAGCAATCTTGTGCATCTAGATCAACGAGTTTTTCTCTCAACCTTTCTTCACGAATGTTCTTTATTTCGTTTTTGAGTGCATTTCCCAGCTGGTTGAATAGCCTTCTCTCACTATGGTTCGATGTTCTCAGCCATCTCCTTCGAGCCTGCTTGCGAGCGATCCATAAATCATGAACAAGTGGAGGGAACTGAACATTTACTCGTGGTTGAGGCAGATTAGTGGGGGCAGCAACTGACGCTGCGGCGGTAATAACCGACGTAATTCGTTCCACTGCTGCATCAATGTCCTCCTTTGAGCTTATTGATGGTATGCTTCCCAGTTCATCAGCAATATGCTGGCTGTAGATGTCCCAGTTCATCGGGTGTTTGACTAGTGTTGGCCTCTTGATATTTGCGTTTGGTTTCGCCGACAATTCTTGTGTACTGGGAGATGGTCCGAGCTCAAATCGTGTAGAGACTCTAGATGGTAGCCCTTTAGATATAAACATATCTAGGTGACTTGGGGTAATGCCTGGTCTTGTGTCGTACCTCGTGGGAACTCCAGGGGTTTCTATGTGAAGTCTGAAGGTTTGCCTCCATTTATCAATGAGGACGCCATAATGGTTAGCTCTTCTGTCATTCCATAGGCTATGCTTGGCATTAAAGTCGCCGCCGAGAAAAAAATTTATAACCAAACTCATGAGACATATACCGGGTTTCTAGTGATAGTTTTCGACCTCTTCTGGTGTCTTGTGATGGCATGTATACAGAGCCTAATTGGATATGTTCGCCTTCACAGTGGAGAACACATCTGGCAACTTAAACGTCATTTTTGCGGATTGGTAAGAGAGGCGATTGTTTCAGAGTGGCTCCAACGAGAAATATAGCACCAGCACGTCCTCGGTCTTCAGGATCATGAGCTATGTATGATTTGAAACCAGGAAGGCTCCAATTTTTGCGGGATGGGAGTTTCACTTCAGTCAGCATTGCTATATCAATTTTGTGAACACTAATATGATGCATTATCTCATCATATTTTCCCAGTATAGAACGAGTGTTCCACGTCATGACACGGATTGTACGAATTTGTTCATTAATCATGATGAATTAGAGAGGCAACATTGAAAGACTTGAAAGCGTTGATAATCTCAACTTTGATTATTTGTACTATTTGCTCCACTGCTCATTGGGCCAAAACTGAAGGAAGAACGATCTTCGGGTTCAGGATTAAATTTCTCTCGGGTTTGGTGGTATTGCGAGCCGTGGGATTTTGTAGGGGTGGGTTTTGACATAAAAACGTTGCTATCGAGATTACTTCTTGTCTGACCTGTCTCGCGGCGCACTGGATTTTGGGGATGAGTTTCTGTCCTCAGCGCTGGAAATTCTTCAATATTTAATACAAATGGGGTTTCACCCATCTTTCGTTCATTATTTTTTTGTGGTGTTGCTCCATTCCTCGCAGCGATTCTGGAAGGCTTTGGGATCATTGTTTCTCGGTTGTGTTTTTCCCCAATTTAGAAGGTGTGTAAACCGCACATCCCCTCCAACTGGAAGCATGGGACTCTCCGCAATTTACACATTTTAGTGTCGTCCCTTTATCAGGACATGTAATGGTGGGGTGAAAATTTGAACAAAGGCCACATCTCTGGGGGCGGGAACATCGCCCCCGGGCATGGTTCCACTGTTGACAATTTTTGCAGTGTATTGGCCCTGACCGAGGCCTAAATTCCTCAACTTTGCAAGAAATTTGTGCTAAGCGAGTCATTGAAGAAAAATCCGTTAGATTATCGGCACCATCAAAGTCGACATAATATATTGGCATGAGGGTGCCTTTGAGATCGCCAGTGGCGTGCCTTGCGTTGAAAACCTGCCTTGGTTTTATGTTATGTTCAGCTTCTATACAACTTTTGATGAAATTCGTGTCCAAATTTGATGGGAGACCTCGTATTACGACTCTGTGAGGCCTCATGTCCTTTGGTAAGTAGGTGTGGAAATCAAAATTAGTTTTCTCTTGACTCAGGACTGAGATGAATTTGCGGTAGGCCTCCTGAGATGGTGGTATGATTTTATATTCATTGGTTGCCAGAGTCTTAATGGTTGACTCCGCATCTATATTTTTAATGATTGCCAGTAACTGTCGCAGTTTCTTTGTATGTGAATGTTATTGTGAGGCCAGACCCCCGGGGATTATCTTTTGATTGATTCTGTAAGTTCAGCTGGGTATCCATCAGATCGGAATTAGAGAGTGCGATGTCATCGTCACCACCCTCCATGTCTAGAAGCGGGGAAAATCTATTTGATGTTTCAATAGAACCATCTCTCGATCGTACAGGGGTTTTAGGGAGATCAGTGCGTTTAGCGTAAGCTACGGACGTAGACATTGCCCTTCCAGTTTTTCTGCGAGGTGCTTTGAACTCATTAGAGTCACTTGGCAATATATTTGAGTGGGATATTTGGGAAGAAGACCCATGGGGGTCAGTAGTATGGGTTTCATTCGGGAGTGATCCCGTTTGAATCATGGTTATTGTATTAGGATCTGTCATATCTCACGACGAAAGTCGCCGCGCCGATGTGACGAGACCTTAGGTATCAGGAGAGATAAAGACTCACCGATATCGATGTGGCGAACGTTTGTAAACAGAACAGAACACTGAACACTGAGAGTGATGTTGACTGTCCGACAGTTCAAACGCGACTGAGTGAAATATTACGCATATTATGACCTCGATTTACCAACAGGAGTTGTATCGTCCAAACGGAACACTGTTTTCCTCAAGATCAAGTGCCTCTATTTTGGCACCGGGTTCCTCTTGGAAATTGCAACTACAATTATTGCAACTGTTTTCTTGATTGAGATAACATCAGGAAACATGGCGCTCACCCTCAAGTATTACGTTGACAATAAAATTGGAAATTTCCATGTTACTATATGTTCTGACTCCTTTACTTGAATTTACTTATATACTTGTTAAAAGCTTCCCAATGGAGTTAGTATGGTTTTTGTAAGCTCTGTTAGTAATTCGCTTAGGAATTTGTTTGTTAGGCAAATTACTAAGGGAAGTTTTTATGAGCGCGCACACTTGGAATTTTTTCGACTTCAGTACCCAAGTCTAGTACACAATGACGAACAGAGTGGTCTCAAAGGCATCCGGTCAGACGCGCTATGATATACCCCATAAATCAGAGCTAGAATATCCGAAAGGCAACCTTTACAGCGCGCTAACGTATGGTTCTGAATGAGTTGTTCGAAGTAGGCAACCTAACTTCCAGAGTTTACTAACCAGCTTACCTCCGTTGTTGGCTAGAACTTTAACAAGGTAAAATTGAAGGGTAAAGAAAAGAAGATAGTTTTTCGTTTTAAAAATATTAGACACTGGCACAAGTGTTAAGAGGAGAAGTTACTGATTCAAGAGCAAAAATGTATATGAGCTGAGCTCTGATGCTCAGTGGCTTTATACTAGAATCCCTTCCCTGCTAGCGTTGGTCAGGAGAGTGGGGCCCTCGTCAACAGGGAGGGGCAAGGTGAACCGAGGGGTAGGGATCGCGGTTCCCGTCCCTTCTGGAGCGAGGGGGGTGAATTTTCTCCTTGTGCTAGGTCTTGTCTTTTTATTCAATATTTTGATAGATTAATAAATGAAATATGTTTTGCTGGGGCATAACACTATAATATAGTAACATCCATGTTACTATAATATATAACATAGTAACATATTATCAGCTATGCCGGGAGGCACCAGATTCCTACGTCTCCAAGTCATTTCATTCATGCAATATTATTTCATCCTCTCATTGCAGACGCACAAAGCTCTCGGTGACTCCTAAGATCGTTAGAATATTCCCCAAACGAACTTCATAATACAGTCAAGCTCGTGTGCCTATTGGTTCACCTTTCGTAGCAATCAATGTTCTGTACTAGACTACAGACATTTTTCAACAGCTGTTATTAATCGCCAATATGACAATAACGTTGCTATGATTATCATAGCATAGTATGATATTGGATTACACAGTTTATCTTTTATTAACGAAATATATTCATTCTGTTCGCTGACATTGACCAATTTATATTATGTCCAGTAGTTTGAAGTAAACCTTAATACATAACATTGTGGCGACGAGGATGGAATCCAGACGAAAGCAATCGTCCAAGGCACAGGAAGATGAGAAACATAGAAGCGACTCACCATCATTGTCAGATCGAGTAAGTCGATTCAAATTCACGGCTTATGATAAATCTGCGGAATGGCGTTATTACATCCGCCGATTCGATTTGGAATTATCTGTTGCTGGACTCGGTTCAGATGTTCTTGACGATGACGAAAGATAAGACAACTCCAGACGAAATTTGTTGTTGAAATGGATAGGACCTGATTACTACAGACTAGCTGTAGACCATTTCGAGCCAGAATCTGTTGATGAAAAATCATACGAAGACGTTAAGGAATTTTTCGGATCTTATTTTAAGCCTATAACGAGTTACTTAGCTGCTAGATTAACATTTTATCGATGCCATCGACAAAATGGTCAACCCATAGTCGAGTACGTGGCACAACTACGCACACTTGCTGTTCCCTGTTTATTCGGGAATACTCTAGATGAGAGACTCCGTGACCAATTTTTGCTTGGTCTTGAGGATCCTACAATACTAGAACAATTGATTCAGCACTACCCCGACGTAAAAACCCGTTTAGCTGACGTTGTTAGGACTGCCTCTGTCATGGAATCTGCTAGAACACAACAATACTTCATTACCGAAAAAAACACTTCCAGGAAAGAAGAAATACACCAAGTAGAAACAGACAATACGGAAGATATTAATAGAATAGGAAAACCACAACCACGCATCAAAAACAAACCAGCCAATACTACCTGTCACAATGAAGCTACATTATTACGAAAGGCATCTAATTGCTTTCGTTGTGGTAGATCTCCACCTCACGCGTTCAACGATTGTCCTGCTGTAAATTCTAAATGTAAAGCATGTTCAGGTACAGGGCACTGGGAGAAATGTTGTATCCGTTCTGGACGTGGAGTGGTCCAGAGAGACAGCACACATTACACTAAGCAAAATCAAATTACCCGAAGTGCAGCTCCTACTCTAGATATTAATACAATATTTAACGTAGCTTCTAAAACATCACCAAGGTTCTTGATTAGAGTAGTCATCCAGGATAAACCCATCATCATGGAATACGACACAGCAGCTGTGAAAACAGTGATAGGCGAAAATATCTGGAAGATGATTGGCTCCCCTACCTTAACACATACTGAATCATTAGGCGCCTACCCTGACTTTGTAATTCCGATGTTGGGTGAATGCGATGTTAGAGTCACACTGGGACAAATTTCCAAGTTCTCACTGTAGTTGTGGCCAGAGGATCTGGAGCTCCTCTGTTTGGAAGAAATTGGATAGACAATCTAGGTGCCGAACCGCAATGTCCCTCACTCACGAGAGGCCCACTACCACCAATAGGGAATATCAATCTTCCACAGAAATCCGCTGAAGCAGCAACAAAAATCCTTGTCAAAGAATTTCCAGACATTTTTGAGGACAAAATAGGTTTAACGAGTGCTATTAAAGTCTCAGTTCGTGTAGATCCGAGAGCGATGCCTAAATTTTTCAAGCCCCGCCCTGTTCCGTTTGCATTAAAACAGGCAGCTGACAACGAAATTGCTCGCCTTTTAAAAGAAGGTGTCATAGAACCTATCGACCCACTACAGTCAAACATACAATGGGCTTCGCCCATCGTATATCAAACAAAGAAAAACGGGAAGGTTAGGTTGTGTGGAGACTTTAAAGTTACAATTAATCCCCACATGCTCAACAACGATCCTCATCCCTCACCAAATTTTGAGGACATATCGAACAAATTTCAAGGATTTACAGAATTCAGTACGATTGACCTCAAGGACGCTTTTCACCAGTTACCAGTAGATGACGAAAGTAAACAGTTTTTGGTTATTGCCACCCATCAGGGTTATTTTACATACAAGACAATGCCTTTTGGGATCAAAATTGCTTCAGCAAAGTTTCAGAAATTCATGGATTCTGTGTTACATGGCCTTGAAGGAGTTACATGGTTCCAAGACGATGTTGCAACAGGGGGGAAAACTAGAGAGGACCATGTTCAACGTTTACGAAGGGTTTTAACAAGATTTCGGGACGTTGGTTTAAGAACTCAGCTTGAGAAAATTCACATGTTTCAGCCTAGCATAAAATACTTGGGATACAAGTGGGATAAGCATGGTATACACCCTACTACTGAAGCTGTCGATGATTTCAAAAATATGCCCACACCGACAGATGTATCAAAATTACGCTCTTTTCTCGGTACCATCAACTACTACTCAAGATTTATTCCAAATTTGCAAGCATTATGTACCTTGCATTCTACCTTGCATACACTACTGCAGAAAGGTGTCAAATGGGAATGGACAAACGAACACCAACATGCTTACGACAACCTTAAAAGTCAATTGACTTCTGATAAAACAATAGTCTATTACAACCCAGAACTTCCGTTGGTTTTAACTACTGATGCTTCAGAACAGGGAATCGGAGCAATACTACAACATCGTTTGCCTGACAACAGTCTTCGGCCAGTTGCAGTCGCTTCTCGTACACTCACTAAATCCGAAAGAAACTATTCAACTATAGACTGGGAAGGACTTGCTATTGTATTCGGAATAAACAAATTCTATCAGTATCTTTTCGGCAAACATTTTGAGATTCAAACCGACCATAAGCCATTGGAGAGAATATTCGGTGAGAAAAATGCCTTGCCTAAAACTGTTGCATCGAGACTTTCTCGCTGGGCATTATTTCTTAGTGTTTATTCTTAGTGACTATGAGATCAAATATGTCCCTGGTCAGGAGGTAGCACCTGCAGACTGCCTTTCTAGACTTCCGCAACAGACGAGCAACGCGATCGAAAATTATGACAACGAAACCGGAAACCCAATTAACCAAATCACTTCAGACATTTTGAACGAAATTTCACTTTCCCCACGCAACTTGAGGAGAAATACTTGGAAGGATCGAACGTTAAAACTCGTTACCCAATTTCTTGAGCGAGGTTGGCCATCAAAAATTTCACTACCTGATGATATTAATCCTTTTTTTGAAAAACGAGACGAACTGTCGAAAGAAGAAGGTATCATTTTTTGGCAAAATAGGATCATCATTCCAACGAACTTACGTAAATCTGCTTTGGAAAAGCTTCATGAAGGGCACCCGGGTATTGTAGCCATGAAATCATTAGCTAGATTGGCCATTTGGTGGCCGAATATCGATAAGGAGATTGAACGGTACGTAAGAGGGTGTTCTGATTGCCAACGACACATGTCAGAATTCCCAGCAACTCCACTTTATTTGTGGAACACTCCAGATCTTCCATGGGAGAGGCTACACGTTGACTTCCTAGGCCCATATGAAGGTCAGATGTGGTTTGTTGTAGTCGATGCACACTCTCGTTGGTTGGAAGTGTTCCCAATGACCTCAGCAACATCAGGCACTGCAATTAAATGCTTACGGTCCCTGTTCAGCCGTTATGGGATATGCAAAACCATCGTTTCCGACAACGGCCCCAATTCAGATCAGGCGAATTCAAGCAGTTCTGCTCACTTAATGGAATTAGGCTCATTTTGACAACCCCCTACCACAGCAGAAGCAATGGGAGAGTAGAGAGAGCAATAAGAACTTTTAGGACGCATTATACAAAATCAAAAAGACAATTCCCAGATCCAAATCACCGTCTTCAGGTTGTCTTATTCACATACCGGACTACGCCACACTCATCAACCGGAAGAAGCCCCGCAGAGATGTTTATCGGCAGAAGATTGGAAACCGTATTTGACCGAATGAAGCCTGATATACGAAAAACAATGGACATTAGTGCTTTTAGAGCGAAAGATTATCACGTTTAGAGCGAAAGATTATCACGATCGACATGCTGATAACAGACATTTTGACAAGGGTCAGATGGTGTGGATTAGACGCAAAATCGACGATTGCTGGATGCCTGGCCAGATTATTGAGAAGACTGGAGAGCTCTCATACAGAATAACCCTTGACAACGATGACACTATCTTCAGAGCACATGCAGATCAATTACGGATCCGCCAACCATTCAATTCACACAGCGAAACAACATGCCCACCGACTGTGAACATCAAAGACGATTCAACCACATTTTTACGTAGAAGCCCTCGCTTGAACCCTGCTTAAAAAAAAGGGGGGGGAGTTGTGTTCTGTACTAGACTACAGACATTTTTCAACAGCTGTTATTAATCGCCAATATGACAATAACGTTGCTATGATATTGGATTACACAGTTTATCTTTTATTAACGAAATATAATAATATTATAATATATTATATTATTATATTATTCATTATATTAATATATTATATTATTCATTCTGTTCGCTGACATTGACCAATTTATATTATGTCCAGTAGTTTGAAGTAAACCTTAATACATAACAATCAAGGTATAATAATTATTGGTGCTTACAGCCTTCCCTTTCTCGATCGCTCTTTTCTTGAACCATTATGTAATAACTCACATTGCTTTTAAGAAACTGGTGGTTGGGTCGGGGTCACGTTTTTGATGTTTCGAGTTGGCAGCCGTCGGCAAACTGTACGTTTACCGGGTCAAGTTCTGTGGACGCATCGCATTCCAGGCCTTGCGTCTCAAGACTCCCAACGGTCCCAACCCCTCACCTTCCACCATCATCACCTTCCCCTTGGGATAAGTTTAGACCTGAGATTAGCCGGCTCCCATTTCAACTTTGACGCCCGACTTTCGAAAGGATCCCTCGAAACTGAATCGAGAACCATTCTAGGCTTATTCCTCCTTTCCATTTCATTTATACATCATCTTAAAAAATCGAGTGGCATATATATAAGTTACATGTTCATATAATGTCTATTATGCAGAATAATATTCCCACGCGCATAGTTAGCTTAATCAGCAGTTGTAAAACCTATAAAGGGAGCCTGCGAGCCCCAGCTCTTCAGTTCTCGTCCAGCCTTCATCTAACACAGTCTGTACATATTCCCTGTTTATCCAAATAAACCTTTTTTAAAAAGCGATTCCGTTAATTACGATACGAAACTGGCGCAGTCGACTGAGGACGTGTGAAGACCACATAATACACAAGAGAATACTGTGACATCTGCAGGACACCGTCCACCACGAATCTACCCGCTACAAGACGGCACTACCCTACGACAGAACGTGTGAAACCCTCAGCACCCACGCAAGCATACCGTGAAGCTGCAGAACACCGTCTGCGAGGAACTACCCACTACAGGACTGGAAAGAAAGACGAAGCTGGCGAGACTCCTCATGTCAAAAACGTGAGTCAATAAATTACAAAAAAAAAAAAAAAAAAAAAAAAAATACACTCCAAGAAATCTTGAAATTTTAATTCAACTCAACAATTAACATCAAGACGCAGTAAATTCACTAAACCACTGAAGCATACAGTGTTTAGACCTGCTCCGTCAACGTTTAATTCAAAGCTTCAGAGCTCGAGAAAATAACCGAAAAGAAATAGAGAATCCTCTCTCTCTTCTCATCTCACCCCAACCGTTCAAGCCATCCACCGCGTTCAAGTCAAGCTGACCGTCCACTTTTGCTCCAAGGATAAGAGACAGAAGATCGTACGCTCGCATTCGAGTCATCCGGTTAAGATAAGCTTACTTTAAGAATAATAATTATCTCTCACTCGCACACATCTCTCGTGCCTAACAAGATTTTCTCAATTATTTTTCTCGTTCTGTATGTACTAACATAATATTCTATCCCACAGGTCATATATTTGATCATTGTTCAATACTTGATACACTTGATATATTTGATCATTGTTAAATACTTGATACACTTGATATATTTGATCATAGTTCAATACTCGATACACCTGATATACTTGATCATTGTTTAAAATCTTCACTTACGAAATTTTAATCGGGAAATTGCTAAAACCAAACCGTCAAAATTGCTCAGGACCTGAGAAAATACATAACTACTAAAGCCAAATTTATGCTCGAGCCTATTCCCGAAGACAAAATGAATCCCCAAAACATCCCTTCAGGTAGTACCGAAACCCCCGACCAACAATCCCTGATCAACCAACAACGGGAACAAATCAACCAATTAAATGAAATGTTAAAGTCGGTCTTGATTTCCCAAATAATCCCGGAAGCTGGTGAACATAGACTAGATCATAGGGCTCGTCCCCAACTTAGGAGGGAACACCTCGACCTCATACCGCAATTTTCGGGACACGTAGAAACTCTCCACGAATTCCTCCAGACCACACAAAAACTTCACGATCGCTTTCACAACGAGGACGATCCAGAAGATTTCCAAAACTACATGCTCTTCGCGGGCATAAAAGCTAAGATCATCCCTCCTGCATCCACTCAAGTTTTCGCTACCAATCCCACCACCTACAAAGAAATCAAGGAAACCCTGATTAACACGTACACAGACAGACGTGATGATGTGACCCTTCTAATCGAACTGACAAAGATTCGACAAATGGAAAACGAAAACCCCTTCAGATATCATGATCGGATCCAGAAAACCCTGAACACTCTAATTTCTTATATCCAAAATCACAATCCGGAGAATTTAGAAATGGCGACAAGTTACTTCCAAAGAATTGCACTACGAGTTTTCTTGTTGAACTTGAAGGAACCATTAGGTCAAATATTACGTACGCGACAACCCGCAGATATGGGAAGTGCGCTCTCCATGTTGACAAATGACTATCAAACAATGATGTCTCACCCAAAACAAAACAAACCCCAAACAAACTCTGCTCCCCAAAAACCCTATAATAAAAACCCACAATACCAAAATAGGTACTCTTCAAGTGATCAATCGAACTCAAACTTCAAACCCAACTTTGGAAATCAATATAATCCAGGAGCCAGGAATCCGAATCAAACCCCAACGGGAGGAAACCCAAATCAATATCCCTACAAACCCGAGAACATGTCGAATTTCAAACCCCAAAACCCTCAAAATTCACATTTGCAACAACAAAAAACGAATCCTCAAAGCCCGAAACCAAACTACCAACAATTAAGGAGGAATAGCGAGCCAAACCCAAGAACGTTTACCTCTGGTTGGAAACCAAATACCAATTTTAATAACATCGAAATGGACCTGAGGAAACACTCGTAGAGGATCAAAACTATCCCCAAGAACCCGATCCATCTCCTGACAGTGACACTACACCACTTGAACAACACGAGGACATTAACTATTTTTTAGACGACACAGGCCTCGAATTCCCCGATACGAATTGATGAACATAGAAAAGAGAACCATTAGCGAACTGTCCTACTTTCCCATGCTCAATTCAAACCTCAAAGTTTTAGTGGACACGGGAAGTACAAAAAGTTACATCAATGAGGCGGTCGCTGTAAACCTTTTCAAAAACAAATTCAAACACAATCCATTTACCGTAAAAACTGCTCACGGTTCTTCAAACGGTGAGTACACAACCACTGTCCCTTTCGATCAAACGTTTAAACAAAAAAACTTAAACTTACAATTTAATGTATTCAATTTCCATGATAAATTTGATCTCCTAATTGGCTTAGACAATTTGAAAATCCTGAAAGCATCTATTGACCTAAAGAATAACACTCTTAGCACACCAAACAATAAAATTTCACTTTGTTATCTAAATTCCGACACTGCAGAATTACACCAAATCGAACCCCGAACCGTACAAAAGATAAAGGTCCGTGTAAAAAACATAACAAACGGCGAAGGTATTCTACCGTATACCAAAATCGGGAAACTCGAAATCCCAGAATGCCTAGTAGACATCAAAAACCACGAGACCCATGTCCTCATTTTGAATCCCACCGAAACCAAAAGCTCCTTTCGGCAAATCAACCCAATTCCAGTAGAAGAAATAGGTGAAGTGCAAAGTAGTCAACCAAATTTAAATAACTATTACCCCGACAATTTCAATTTCGAATTCGATCTATCCAAAATAAGAATGGACCATATGAATGAGGAAGAGAAGCATCTCATCACTAAACTAGTTACAGAATTCTCGGACGTCTTTCATATGGACAACCAACCCTTAACATGCACGCATAACGTCAAACATCAAATTCGTACCACGGACGAAATTCCAGTTTATGCAAAGAACTACAGATTCCCCGAGATCTATCGTCAAGAAGTTGACCGACAGATCGAGGAGATGCTGGAGCAAGGGATAGTCGAACACAGCGACAGCCCATGGAACGCCCCAATATGGGTCGTGCCCAAAAAAGCCGATGCCAATGGTACCCCAAAATTCCGAATTGTTATTGATTACAGAAAACTAAACCTTAAAACTCATCCAGACCGATACCCCCTGCCACAAATTTCTGAACTATTAGATAAATTGGGGAGATGCCAGTATTTCAGCATAATCGATCTCAAATCTGGTTTCCACCAGATCGAAATGCACGAAGACAGCATCGCTAAAACGGCCTTCAGCACCCCAAATTATCACCTCCAATTCAAGCGTCTCCCATTTGGCTTAATTAATAGTCCTAGTACCTTCCAACGTCTCATGGATAACATACTTAGAGGAATCGCAAATGAATACTGCTGTGTGTATCTAGACGATATAATCGTCTTTAGTACATCTCTAGAGGAACATATGCATCGCCTCAGAGAAGTATTCACTAGACTACGAAAGGCTAACCTCAAAATTCAAATCGATAAAACGGAATTCCTTAGGCAAGAAATTGCATATCTTGGACATGTTATCACCCCTGAGGGAGTTAAACCTAATCCCGACAAAATTAAAGCTATAATGAACTACCCCGTTCCGAAAACAACCACCGAGATAAAATCATTTCTCGGCCTGTTAGGGTATTACCGTCGTTTTATCAAGGACTTTGCAAAATTAACCAAGCCCCTCACCCGATGTCTAAAGAAAGGCAGCAAAATCGACCCTGCAAACCGAGAATATTTAAACTGTTTCAACATCTGTAAAAATATCCTTACAAACGAGCCAATATTACAATATCCCGATTTCACCAAGCAATTCCAATTAACTACAGACGCTAGCAGTTTTGCTATTGGGGCAGTGTTAAGTCAAACCAAAAATGGCGCTGACCTTCCCATAGCATATGCCAGCAGAACCCTGTGCGATTCTGAACCTCGACTTTCTACCATAGAAAGGGAATTGCTTGCAGTCATATGGGGAACCCAACATTTCCGTCCGTATCTGTTTGGCAGAAAATTCAAAATTATTTCCGACCACAGGCCGTTGCAATGGTTATTTTCAATCAAAGAACCCAGCTCCAAACTTTTTAAATGGAAAACCAAACTAGCAGCATATGATTTCGATATTGAATACAAAAAAGGGTCATTAAATACCAACGCTGATGCCCTCTCTCGCATCGAACTCCTAAACAACAATGAAGAAACCCCAATCCAAATAGAAAAAGCAGATGAAGCTGTCGATAGTTATTTTAATGCCCTGACTCCAAATACCCTCCAAAAATTAATAGACGAAGCAATACCTTTGGAAACTCCTGAATCCCTAGTAGTCAACTTCGACTCCGAGGCAGAAACGGAATCGAATGATCTTCAATCAAATCCCTCCAGTACTGTACATTCAAACGCCCTAGGACAAAGCATAGTAGCCATCCCAATTAAAGAAGAACCAGTAAATACTTGCGTTCACCAAATCATAATTAAAGTAGTCAAAATTCCGGTCGACAAACCAATAAAAATAGAAAAAATATTTGGAACCAAAACTAGAATCATTGCCTCCCTTTCCAAGCAAAATCTCGAGCAAGATATAATTAACCTAGTTAAAGAGTACGTCTTCCCAAAGATTAAATACGGAATCTTTTTCGAAGATGATATTTACGAACAGTTCGTAAATATCATGACGAAAAATTTTACCTTCTCCGAAATAAGCATGACAAAATATACTAAAAGACTAGAGGATGTATTCAAAGAAAACAAACAGTCGAGTCTAATCCGAAACTATCACGAAGGAGTTAACGACCACCGTGGAATTGAAGAAACCTACCAACAATTAAAACGTATATACTACTGGCCGAACATGAAAGAAGCAATTCAGAAAGTGATTAACAAATGCGACATTTGTACAAGATGCAAGTATGATCGCGCCCCATTCAAAGTAAAATATAACATTACTCCAACCACATCCAAACCGTTAGAGACACTCCATATCGACAAAATAACATTAGAAAATTTAAAATTCCTTACAGTTATCGACACTTTCAGTCGATTTGCCCAAGCATACCCGCTAAACTCATCCAACGCCATCGAAATCGTCGAAGCCTTAATTAAACATTTCTCCCATCACGGAACACCAAATGATATAGTCATGGACAACGGTCCAGAATTCCAAAATACAATAATCAGAGAATTTATGGCACTTCATAATATTAACCTTCACTTCATATCATCCCAACATCCGGATTCAAACGCCCCCGTAGAACGTTTCCATTCTACACTGATAGAAAACCTGAGAATTCTTAACGAAAGACCGGAGTACAAAAATGACCCTATCCAATCTAAAACACGACACGCCATACTTGCATATAATAATTCAATTCACTCGTCGTCAAAATTTACCCCTTTTGAAATACTTTATGGACACCTCAAACGTGACAGCCCTCTCGAAACAAACTTGGATCAAATTCTCACCACGAATTATGTAAACCAACATAAGGAAAAAATGAACACATTGTACGAACTCCTAAAAGAAAAATTCCATATCGATAAAGTAAAAGTCATTGAAAATCGAAACAAAACCCGAGAAGACCCTCCAGAAATCCCAAAGGAAATCTTTGTAAAAACAATCCAAAAACAATCAAAAACAAAGCCACGATACAACAAAGAAATAATCAACACTGTGGACCCTAATCTAAAAACAGCCAAAATTATCCCTCGACACCACAACACCAAAGAAAAAATTCATTTTGAAAATATCAAAAGACCAAAGAAATTCACCGACGTAGTCGAAAACGCATGGAACGAAAAATTGGATAAAACAGAAACACTAAACCAACAATTTGGAATTAAAATCACCCGTCAAGACTTGTTAACCCTTAAGGACCGTCAGTGGTTAAATGATAATTGTTGTCAACTTCTACTTGGAACTAATCGATCAGAAAATCCAAGAAGATAATAAATTCCCAAAAACTCACTGCTTCAACAGTTTCCTATACGTAACTCTGACACACGGAGGTTACGATCGAGTAAAAAACTATACTCGACGAACAGATCTATTTTCCAAGGACCTGATAATCATTCCCATTTTCAAATCATCCCATTGGCGGCTTGTAACCATTAACCTACTCACTTAAGAAATATTTTATCTAGACTCCTTGAACCAAGACGGAACAGATATATTAGAAACCTCTAAAAATTACCTAGCAGAAGAACACGTGACGAAAAAAGGCCTCCCCTTTGACTTCGCGAACTGGAAAATAAAATCCATCTCAGTTCCACAACAAACCAACTGCGATGACTGTGGAGTTTTCATGTGTTTTTTCGCAAAAGCACTAGGAACCAAAAAACCACTTCAAATTAATACCGATAAAATTCACGATATTCGCAAAACCATGTGTTTCGAAATTCTCAACTCGAAACTAATATAAAATATAATCAATTTCAAAATAACCCTTCTGATGCTCGTCTCCGTTGCACTCGGAGCCGAAATAAAAAACGTGACCAACAATCAAGGAATATTACCAATACTACTGGGACCAGCGAAACTGATCACTTCCCAACACACCCTGATCCACCACTACAAAATAGATTTACTAATCGACGAATTTCACCAACTGACTTTACAATACGAAAAACTATTGGAAAAAACCAAATTGAACAACTATCAAATCAAAGAAACAGACGAATACTGTAAACTAATCGAATACAGCATTAATATCATCAAAGAAAAGATTGCCCACATCAACGAAAGTAGACAAAAAAGAGGATTAGTCAATGGCTTAGGCAGTGTTATCAAACTCATAACTGGTAATCTAGACGCCTATGATGGCAAACGTTACGAAACCCTATTTTCCCGAATTAAAAACAACGAATTGAGCATCCAAGATCAATTGGATTCCCAATTTACCATAGTCTCCACATTGACGGAAAACTTCAACGCCACTATCCAAGACATTCGGTTTAACAATGATCAAATTAAAAGCAAATTAGCCGAAGTAGACGACTTTATCAAAACTAGTTCAAATAAATCAGTCGCTGACTCGATAAAAGAAGTACTTAATCACCAACAGTTACTACTTAACCTTTTGTTAACTATCTTCCAAGATATTGAGAACTCAATAACTTTCTGCAAACTAGGAACGTTACATCCGAGTATAATCGGTACCCACCAATTATACGAGGAACTTTTGAAACTTTCTGACGTTTACAACTCTAAATTACCTTTAGAAATTAAATACGAAAATATTTTGGAAATAGAATCGAAAATTCAAGTTACTTGTACTATTCACGATAAAGAAATTGTATACTTCCTGAACATTTTTTTTTTTTCCTTCATTTGGCATTAGCCAGCAGCCATAGCCATGAAGTAATTTTATTTTGCTACTTCACATTACAAAAAAAGCAAAAAAATAATAAAATTAAATTTTGATTCCTACTTCTTGGATAAACCTGAACATTCCGCTTTCGGATAATCACGAATATTATTTGTATCACCTGCGGTCAATACCGACGTACAAAGACGATCAATACGTGTCAATCTTCCCTAACGTAAACTATTTGATGAAATCTAAGTCTAACTCTAGTGTAGTAACTCTGTCCGGTAATTGTCAAAAAGGTACCATAATGACTTGTCCAAAAACTTTAATCTCAAATCAAGATGCCAAATGTGAAAAAGAAATACTTGCCTCAGGAACGACAGGAGAATGTAAATATGTAACAGTTAACTTTGAAGATAATTGGATAGAATCAATTCCCGAATCCAACCAACACCTTGCAATCTTCCCGTTTGGAGACAAAATAGAAATAATTAATAAACATAACTTTGAAACATTGGAACTTAAAGGCATTTACTTAATTAATGAACTTGATAGTGAAGTGTATTTTAAAGACCAACCGTTACACTCCGAAAGTGAAACAGTAGGCCAACCTAAACTGCTCACTAATTTGAACTTTCAAATTAAAGATTCGCAAATGTCCGATGTTTCGTTAACACTTAAGGAACTCAATCTAAAGGAAGTAGGTAAAATTAAATTATGTCTCACGGCTTGAACCATTAAACATTAATAATTATTTAACCCCTAGCCTTTGGACGATAATTATGTACCTTGCCGTAATCTTCCTAATTTCTTATACGATGACTAAATATTACCGCCATAAACGAAAACAAAATCGCCCCGAGTCACCGTAAATTGTACAGTTACCATCTTCACTTCCATCAACCGTTGTTACTAACTATCATTACTACTATACTCCTTTTATCGTTATGATTGTAATCTTTCATGTTTATACTATCATTATACTCTCTTTATTGTCATGATTGTAATCTTTCATGTTTTACATTATCGTTGTACTCATTTATTATTGTACTCTAATTAACATCTTATTATCTTAATTCAAAGCCGTTGGACGAGCTATAACATATAGATTAACTATGTCTCTACTCTTGTACAGTACCCATTATTCACTTTTATGTCACTAGTACCACATGTATGTTAAATTTCCCTCATAAAATTTCGTCTAATGGGGGACGAGTTACATGTTCATATAATGTCTATTATGCAGAATAATATTCCCACGCGCATAGTTAGCTTAATCAGCAGTTGTAAAACCTATAAAGGGAGCCTGCGAGCCCCAGCTCTTCAGTTCTCGTCCAGCCTTCATCTAACACAGTCTGTACATATTCCCTGTTTATCAAAATAAACCTTTTTTAAAAAGTGATTCCGTTAATTACGATACGAAACTTATATATATATATGTGTGTGCCACTCGATTTTCGAAGATAATATTATGTACATCAGCTCACTTTGCAGTATACTCACTCCTAAATCTGTTAATGGAGTTTAACGTTTAACACAGTCCTAATGTGTACCACGTAGAGGTACCTACCTAAAGTAGAGTAGTTACCAATATTTACCGTAAAATTGTTCAAAATTTGGTCGTCATATGACCAAACAATCTGGATGAATCAATGTTGATATTGGATTTCGATCCTGGGCAAAAACCATAGTTATTAGTTAGTATTGATTTTACCATGTAGTTATCCAAATGGTAGAATCAACGATAACAAGGAACTTGGTCCATATTTCAAGGTTTAAATGTGTTTCGTATCTTCTGATTGATTTTCCATGACAATGAAATTCGGTATTTGCATGTTATAAAATAGAGATGATCAAATTTATAATATCGTCTCGTGTCATCCTTCTACATTGCGCTCGTTAAGGAGAGGGTTTTCTCTAGCCAAAAAGTACTGACTCGGAGAGGGAAACATTTATTTAAACGAGTTTTTCGGAACGAAGATGGTAGTAGACCCGGCTGGTTATTACAGCGAGCTGTCGTTTTCGCCCGCGGATGGCATTATCGTCGTTTGAAACGAACAAGATCACTTGCGATGAAGTTTCATGATAAGAAAATAGATTTATTGCATAGTCCGTTATTTTACCACAGTTAAGGTTTGTTATTGGTCTGGGGTTTTAGTTGATGGAGGTTGGATTTCTCATGCGGATGCTCCTTATTCATTTTGTGCACGTAACCACACTTTGAAGCTTGAGCCCTTGATATTTTTAATTTGGACCTAATTCCGATTTGCATTTTTTTTTCTTTTTTGGGCAATGAAGTTTCTAACCCGATAATAGGATCTTTCTGCTCGATAAACAGGGATAAAGCGGCGCCAAGACCATTATGACTACAGTCCCCACTTGTTATTAGGATTACTCTGGTGGCCACTACGGGTTTCTTCTGCTTTGGGCCACGGGCATGGGTTACATGGATTTGAAGTCATTATTGGGAAAAAGGGCCACGTCATTCATACCCTCCTTGGTCGGTCACTACTCTCTGTTGTGAAAGGGCGAGGGAAGATAAATTAATAAATGAGTCATTACAGTTGAGTTTACTACAGCCAACATGCCCGAAAATATGATAGTTTTTTGACTAGGAAATTTTGATGTTGGGGCAAAATGATCAGTAAATCAAGAAACTGATAGCATCACGTGAATCAGCGTCGAAAAATAATTAAAGTTCACAAGCCGCACTTAGGGTTTCCTTACGTTCCGTTTTTTGTATAATCTCTGGGTTGCAGCATCTTTTTAGCACCATTGTGCTCTCGCTGAACGGTGTGTTCCCATTAACCACCAGTACTCTGGATGCTACAGACGACAGAAAGTCGTCTAATGGTACATTTTACCCAATATGGAAAAAATGGCAATATTTCAGCCGTCGATTACTACCTTATACATTGATTCAATTTTAATGCTGGGGAGATCAATCGACGCAGAATTTAATGGCCTTTAATTTGTCTAATGGTAAGGTTTTCGCTAGGATGCGTTGTTTAGGGGTTATACGCGAAAAACCGAAAAAAGTCCGAAAATTTCGACGTTTTTGACCACCAAAAGTTATGCTCACCTCGTGGAGAGGCATAAACTCAGATTACTAGTTTTCAAGACTATCGAAAGGTTTTAGAACGATTTCCTGCTTTCCCCCATTTACTTCGGGGTCCGGTCCCTTTCAGGTCTAATTTTACTGGACTAAAAGGGCTAGGGGAAAGTGTGGTGGTGGGGGAGGGTTGCCTGGGGATTCCCAACTTTGGCGGCCCGAGTCACCTGAATGCAGTTCGCCATCCAGGTATATACGTAAGAAGCTCTACCTACCGGGGGTTTTCCAAACTTGAACCTTGTTCATGTCAGATACATAGTTCTCTCGGAATCCACTGGAGTAGCAGGCGCCACTCTTACGGGAGGTGAGTATCTAAGAATGACTTCTTTTACAGTATCCATGTTGCTCCCTACGGACAATTAATTGTATGTTTATTGTTTAAATGATTCATACAGGAGGGTGGAGAGCGAAAGACAGGTGGACGTTGTAGAGTTTAACTTAATCCCAAAGATTGCAGCAAATCACTTTTGGAAGACAGCAGTGATCAATTTGAACGACAGCTGTGAAAAATGTATCTTCATTTTTTCTTTTTTATTTCTTTTTTATATTTTCTTGAATCTCTTTTATCCCTCCAAGGTTTCGATGGCAGAGAAGGATTTTTTTTATTTTTTATTTCAGAAGAAAAATTATTTAGGTTTAGGATTTATTTTTCAATTAGCGAAGGGAGTTGCGAAGGGCGAAGGGAAATAAATCACATGGCCTACCAAGATAATTTAGATACCTACACTATATATTGGTATATATTTGACCATGATTCAGGAGGCCCGAAATGGGTGAAATGAAACTGGCAGACGTCTGATATGAGCAGGACGGGGCAACCGTCCACACAGCAGGGAGAGTTTTGAGAGGAAGCTTCCCTGGTCACCTCATCTCCCTGAGAGGCGATTTGAACTGGCCAGCACGGTCACCAAACTTGGGCCTCTTCGATTTTTTTTCCTCAAATCCAAGGTTTATAATGATCGTCTCAGGATACAAAAAGCCCTCAAGAACAACATCAGTACCCCCATCGCCGAAATACCCGTTGAAATGTTTGGAAGCGTCCACGAAAACATAGGACAACGGCTTCTTCAGTATATTCAGAGTGAGGGCTCCCATTTGCCAAATACGCTATTCAAAACCATAATAATATTTATGGTTTTGAATAGAGTAGGTATTTGGCAAATGGGCAAACATATTATGTTGGTTAGGAAATGCCTTATAATTCAAATTATAATATTATGTTGGTATAGGAAATTTGAATGTATATAATATAATAATAATATTATTATTATAATTAATCTGATGATTTATAGGTGAATCAAAGTATCTGTTCGTGGCTAAAGAGCATTATTTGTTATCGAGGTTCTATTGTTCATAGAGGAATGTTATGAAAAAAACTTCGTGAACGAGAGGATCTTGTTGATGGTCTCACCCGGTATGGACGCCACTTGTTTACGTCGGCTTAGGCGGCGGTGCCGACTGGAAAATACCCCGTTCATTTCGCCGGCAAAACATTTCCTCTCGGCTTTCCGTCCCATTTCGAACTCTCTAATCAATTGAATGGAATCACTCACACCATTACACACAACTACTCCTTATTGGTCGATACTAACCATCTGCTAATTGGAGTGGCGGGAGGTTTTCCGGGGTGCTGCCGACTAGGCCGAAGTGCCGACGTCTTGTTGACTCGAAGAAATCCCTTCTCGAACCACATTGATTGCGTTACTCCCGATTGATCGCAATCATGACCGGATTCATGTGCAGCAATGAGTTGGGAAAGAATGAGTAGGTAGGTTATACTCAGCTTACATGCTCCAACAGTAAATTTTGACCAAATCAATGCTTTCAAGATGTTGGGTTCTACCTGTTTTGTGTGCGATTGTCTGGCAAATAGGATCCTGAGCCCTACTTATCCTGCGGGGCCCGACCTAATGACTCAAATCAAATATGCATTTTCATCCGTTCGTCCTATTCCAGTACAGTGTATTCACCGAATCCCAGAGAACTGTCAACTCGTGACCTGATCGATTGCAGACACTATACTTAATTGCAAATAGACGCTCCCAGCGGTCCGTCCGGCTCAATTGACAACAATGAAGTCGGAGGCTGCAGTCAGTTGGTTGTCGTTATCAAGTAATTTTCCACTCTCTCGGCGTCTATTCTTGGATTTAAATCGGGCTCTTGACTAATCCTGGTCATCAGATCCCATCAACCATGGTGCTGAGCCACCCAAACCAATTTTAAACTGCACCGGGAAGTTCCTTGTAACGATTTTAACGAGACAATTAATCTTTAGTTTTCCGTTATACATTGAATGAATGAATGAATGAAATGAAAGTTTATTCCAAAAAAAAAAAAAAAATAACAAAAACTTCAATATAATTTAAAATCATGGAATATACCCCAGGGCCATAGGGAAATCCCTGTGCGGCTAGGGGGAGTTGCTTCTTAAAGGTTATAAGTAAAAGAAAAAAGGAATGATACTCTATTTTTACAACATATGTACAATACATACTAAGATGAAGAGAGGAAATACATATATATTTTTAGGAATGCATTACATAAATACTAAGAAGAGCCTCTTCGCACCTAGAATGACCGCGAGAGATTAGCCATGTAAATACTTTCTTTTTGAAGGCTGAACGAGAGAAACCGGAAGGGCTTCTCATCTTATCAGACAGCATTCGGATGAGATACGAGATGCAGTAGAATATAATATATTATGTCATTATTATATTATTATTCTACATATTATAATACATATTATGTCTGGATGTGCTCCATAGACGGGTTTTTGGTGCGGGTATTACTGCTTGGGTGGTGGGACGCAAACCATAACGGACAGCCTGAGGGATACTGAAGAGATCGGGGTGTTTGTGGAAGAAAGAGAGGGAGGTTTTTATATAAAGTTGTTGGATGGAAAATACGCGGACTAAGTTGAATAGATCAGTTGTTGGAAATCTACGAGGTTTTTTAAAATTATTTTTAAGATTGATTTTTGTAAAATGTTGAGTCGGTTTATAACATTCGAAGCTGCTCCTCCGCAAGCAATAATACCAAAGCATATGATGATTTGCACCAGAGCCTTATATATCACAATGGGATTTACTAGGCACCCTCGGAGTTTATAAAATAAGTGGGTGAATTTACGAAGTTTCTGGGTCAGAGCTATTAGGTACTTGATCATCCCACTTCAGATCCTCGTCGATTATTATACCCAAGTACTTACTTTGCAGACTGCACCCGTTCCAGCACTGGGCATGAAGCACACTCGCTCTGTGAGCCACAGATATGTAATTTAAGTTGTGCGCTAAGAAGACTACTACAGCATTCAGAAGATTCAGAAGACTACTACAGCAGCGACTTCAATTCCGTTCTGAACTCAATAGGCTATTTTAAAATGGGTGAGTTAGTTGAGGTTTCACGTCAACTTGTGAAACCATGTGCTCACTACCAAATTGTAAATTAAATTACTAACTAATTATATGTTATAGGTATGTGCGGTCCGCGGCCTGCCTCGGCGCAAGTGTATTCCCGGCTTTATATAACGCCAACTCCCCTCCGAATTTCCACAGTCCGGCTGGAGGGGTTTTGTTCCTCCGAGGGGGGAGTCCCTCGGGCCGCCCCTTTTCCATGTGTTCTACGTGATTTTATTTGGAAACGGCCCGATCCCTTATGTGTTTTTAGGGCCGTAACAAAGGTATACAACAATCCCCCCCCCCCCCCAACAATTCCGTTGTAAAAACTGGCCCGCCAAAAAACCTCAGCCGCAAAAAGGAATGATATCCATTTTGCCCGCCAGCCACGTATATAGGATGCTCGGTTCTTCGCACCTCGCTGTTGAGTGTGTATATAGAAACCTAACCTGATCCTCCTACCCCTAACCTCCACCGTCAATGTTTTCCTGTTCCCTGTCTCCTTCCAACAACCCCCTCTCACCCTTAGTCCCCCTCGGATTCACCTAATATGTTTCCACTGTTACACCAGCAGGGAGCTTTACGCTTCTTTTAATGCTGTTGGCGGGAGCTTTTTGCAAGGCTTCTGAGAATTAGATATACAGGTAGTAGTGGTGATGATGAGTACTTAGTGCTGGTACAAAAGGAAAGTAATGAGCCATTTCAGGCTGCCTGACATTGCAACCGTTCAAAAGTTATAAGCATAAACGTCCTCATAGAAGTGATTATAACACGTTTTTTAGTACTATTTCATTCATAGCGTTTCAACGGATGGACAGATTTAAACGGGGAGTTTTCATAAACCTTCCCAGATAAATTCTGTACTATAGGTTCTGTACTAAAGCGATCAGGGCGAAAGAGCTTTTCCGTTTCGTTTTGTGAATTAAATTGATATGAAATGCAAACCTTCGAAATTAAGGCTTCAATTCACAAAACTATGCGTATCATATTTTGAATGAAGATAGAATAGGAACTTCACGAAACTAAGTAATCATATACAATTATTGTCGTTAGCAACTGATGGTAATAACGTCTGGAATTATCACACCTCTTTTCCAGCATTCACGATTGACACGAGTTACCTTCGAGTTACCAAACACGCGAGCTACTACATTAGTATCATATATGATACTAATGTAGTAGCTCGCGTGTTTGGTAACTCGAAGGTAACTCGTGTCAATCGTGAATGCTGGAAAAGAGGTGTGATAATTATATGTTCTCTTAATATTCTGATTTACATTTTCACTTTTCAAAAAATATAATTCATTCACATTCTTCTCTCAAGTGGTAAACATTATTTATATCATAAATGTGAGATGGTGCCGAAACTAAGGGGTAAGAAAAAAAAACAGGACTCGCCAGAGGGATCCGAAGATGAGCAAGACGGGCTTGACGATCGTCCGGTAAACCTAAAGCCTCCTAAACCACTAATAGTCAATAACGATAGTTCTATCTCATTGAAGTGGAAGCAATGGCTAAAGCATTTCGAGTGGTTTGCCGTTGCTACCAACTTGTATAAGAAAAGTTCGGAGAAACAGGTCGCAACCTTCATGACTTTAATAGGCGAAGATGCAATAACGATCTATGACTCATTCGATATAGACGAAGATGACGAATTCTCAGACTTAACACACATCAAGCAAAAATTCACCAACTATTTCGTCAAAAAATCGAACATTATTTACGAACGGTTCCTTTTCAATAAACTAAATCAAGAAAACGGGGAAACTTTCAACGATTTTATAACGAAGGTGCAAAACCAGGCTAATAAATGCGATTATGCTAAAATGAAGGATGTATTAGTTCGTTACAGGCTAGTTTGTGGCATCGTTAGTGACGATACCAGACGGAAACTATTTGAAGCAGAAAATCTCACCCTAGACAATACCATTAGGATGTGCAGATCTGGAGAAGAGATAAGGGCTCAGATTGCAAACATTTCTGGTAGGAATGGGACTGTACATGCCCTTAGGAAATCACATTCATTGTCTAACACTAATAAAAAAGCTACAGATGATGACTCATTTTCCTGTTCACGTTGCGGCACCCGCCATGGCCGTAGATCTTGCCCTGCATACCAGAAGAAATGCGGACAATGTGGGAGACTGGGTCATGTAGCATCAATGTGTCGTTCGAGATCCAGCTACTCAGGAGCACAAAAAGATGTGAAGTCGCTATCTCCGGAAGAGGAAGGCAGTATTGAGCAAGTGGATTCTCTAGATATATCTCCAGATCAGGTATATTTCATTCATGCGCTACAAAGTAAATCGCATGTAGACGACTGGTCAGAACTTCTAATACTTCCAAGAAAGAGGAGTATTAAGAGTATTATTCAAATTAGACACGGGAGCTCAATGCAATGTGATCAATGAAAAGATAGCAAGTAAGAGTGGCCTCAACATATGCAGCTCCTCCGTTAATCATCTAATTTCATATACAAACGATAGACTTCCAGTCCTTGGTCAATGTTCTGTCACAGTGAACACCAAGCTTGATGAAAATTACGAAGTCAAATTTATAGTTGTTAGTGGTGATTTCCCGCCTATCCTCGGTCGTGAGTCCTGCCAGAGATTAGGTTTCATTAAACGAATTCAAGAAATATTGATGTCCAGGGAAAACTCAAACATTTTTCAAGGGATAGGGTGTCTAAATAACTTTGAGTATGATATAGACATAGTAGAAAATCCCTCGTTAAAAATACATCCAGCCAGACGAGTTCCCTATGCGATTCGGGATGATGTTAAACGTGAATTAGATTCGATGGTTGAGATGGGAATAATCAAACCAGTCGTTGAGCCCACCCCAGCGGTCTCACCCATGGTAATTGTTCGCCAAAAGGACAAGGTTAGGATATGCTTAGACCCCAGTGATCTCAATCAGAATGGTCAACGAAGTCATCACCCATTGCATACATTGGAAGAAATTTCTGCAAGGATTAGTGGCTCTAAGGTCTTCACACTTCTTGACTGCAGGAAGGGATTTTGGCAAATAAAGGTATCAGACCGTAGCTCTAAGTATTTGACCTTCTCAACCCCATGGGGAAGATATTCCTACCTGAGGCTTCCATTTGGAGTTTGCTCCGCTCCAGAAGTATTCCAACAGGCAATGAGTTCTGTATTATCTGGTCTTGAGGGGGTAGAATGCTCAATGGATGATATACTGATACACGCTCCTAACATAGAACTTCTAGAGGCCAGGACACAAAGTACTAGCTGCAATCAACAAATCCGGATTAAAGTTGAATAAGGATAAATGTATTTTTGCAAAGTCAGAAATTAAATTTCTAGGCCACATACTGACAAGCACTGGGCTACTACCAGATCCACAAAAAATTGAGGCAATAAATAAATTGAAAACTCCTAGCAATAAAGCTGAACTTCAGAGATTTTTAGGAATAACCTATTTAGGAAAATTTATTAACAATTTCTCAAATTTAACTACTCCTCTGCGAAAACTTCTGTCAAAAGAAGTCGCATGGGTTTGGGATGTAGAACAAGAAAGGGCATTTTCAGAACTGAAGATGGTACTCGCATCCCCCCCGCTTTTGCGGTTCTACAATCCCAAATTGCCCATCAAGCTGTCTGTGGATGCTAGCTCTTTTGCTGTTGGAGCGGTCTTGATGCAGGAAATGCAACCAGTCGCATATGCTTCAAAGTCTTTAACGAAGACCCAGCAGGCGTACAGTCAGCTGGAGAAAGAGGCTTTAGCAATAGCTGTCGCCTGTCGCAAGTTCCATGAGTATATTTGGGGATCGCGAAATCTGACAATAGAAACAGACCATAAACCTTTGGAATCTATATTTAAAAACCGCTCCATGAAGCACCTCCTCGACTCAAACGAATCATAATGGAGATAATTCCTTACCTTCCAAAAATAGAGTACAGGAAAGGAAAGGAGTTACACATCGCAGACACATTGAGTCGAGACTGCAATAATGATGAAGCTTCTGACGAAGAACAACCCCCATTCACAGTAGATCTCATCATAGCGATGTCCAAAGCCCGCGTAGAGGAAACTAAGGTATTGACAGATCAAGATCGCGAATTGGTGCAACTTAAAACTACTATACTAAATGGATGGCCGGAAGAAAAGTCAGCATTGCCTGATTTGTTACAAAAACACTGGGCTTACCGAGACGAGTTAGCGGTTCATGAAGATTTGATATTTAAAGGTAACAGGCTATACGTCCCTGGACCACTTCGCCCCCTGATTCTGAATCACATACACTTAGGTCATAGGGGAATTCAAGCGTCACTCCAGGTCGGACGAGAACATGTATTTTGGCCTAATCTCTCTAAAGATATTACGGATTTCGTGAAACAATGTCGCATCTGCAATAAATTTCGGAAGGATAATCAAGAAGAAGAGATTCTTGAACAGCCAGTACCTTCAAGACCTTGGATGATAGTGGGATCCGATCTCTACCATGCTTCTGGGAAAGACTATCTCATAATAGCCGACTCCTACTCAGGATTTTATGATTTTACGGAGGTCAAAAATACTTCATCATTTACTGTGATCCAAGAGTTGAAGAAGTGGTTCTCTGTACATGGCATACCTGAGGTCTTCCAGTCTGATGGGGGAACACAGTACACTTCACATGATTTCAAACAGTTCGAGAGAGAATGGAATTTCACTCACAGGATCTCAAGCCCACGCTTCCCTCGTTCAAATGGTCTTGTTGAGAGGTATGTCCAAGAAGCAAAACTCCTACTAAAAAAGTGTCACGAGGCTAAATCCGATCCTTATCTCGAACTGCTTCATCAACGAATTGTACCAAGAGGTGCATTGGGATCACCAGTCCAACGCTTGATGAGCCGTAGAACGAGATCCCTATTGCCGAACACTTCCTCACTCCTCGAGCCGAATATTCTTTCCAATATAACGAGCGAACTTCAAGCTATTCGAGCAAAGAGCAACTACTATGCGAATCAGCGGAAGAAAGCCACACTCGAGTTTGACGAAGGGGAAGAAGTCCTTTATAGAGTGGAACGCAGGAATTGGCAACCTGCTACCATACTAAGAAGAGGACCTCAGCCTAGATCATTCATTATAGAGGATAGCAACGGTAGACAATACAGAAGAAATTCGTGTTTCTTGAGGAAGATAAGACAAGACCGTCAGTTACCTCCACCAGTCCAAATTAGTAGTCCGATCAGTAGAAGACCAACCAGGACGGTAAACCCACCTAGCAGGCTCAATTTATGAGCTTTTCATGAAAGAAAGGGAGATGACACGAGTTACCTTCGAGTTACCAAACACGCGAGCTACTACATTAGTATCATATGTTCTCTTAATATTCTGATTTACATTTTCACTTTTCAAAAAATATAATTCATTCACATTCTTCTCTCAAGTGGTAAACATTATTTATATCATAAATGTGAGAACGATCATTAATGATAACCCTGAAGGGCAGGTCAAAGTTCATTTCTTCCAACATTGCGTCGGGAACTGACATAGTCACTGGTTCTGTTTTTATTTTGTCCATTATTTACTGCAAATTCTTGACACAACGGTTCATCATCTTCTTTGTACAGATCACCCTTCTGTCTAGATCACTAGGTCTAAATGTCTAGATCCTAAATGTTAGATTAATTATTATTATCAATTATCAATAATTATTAACAATTTTATCAAGTACCTAGTGAAAATTATTATAATTTATTGTTAGGTATTAATAATTCGTATTTACTATTAATAATAATTATTATTAATTATGATTAAATAATACGATATAATTCTGGGGTTTTTAATACTACGTCGGTAATAATTTTTCTATAAAAGAAGTACCTACCAACAAACATTCGAAATTACCTTCATTTCCGTAGCACGAAACGCACCTCAGAACAACCAACTCGACATCACTAAAGCCATATGATGTTCCAAAGAGCTTGTTAGTATGAAAATGGACCTGTATTTCAACAGTTTGATTCACGATCGTGTTGTGAGGCACAATCTTTGAGCCGTCATTGTGAACGAACGGCTGGTCGTACAAAGCTGCGGATGGTCTTAAAAAATTCTACGGAACAAACTCTACCTAAATATGAAATAAAAACTCTGCAAATTCTTGACACAACGGTTCATTATGTTCTTTGTACAGATCACCCTTCTGTCTAGATCACTAGGTCTAAATGTCTAGATCCTAAATGTTAGATTAATTATTATTATCAATTATCACTAATTATTAACAATTTTATCAAGTACCTAGAGAAAATTATTATAATTTATTGTTAGGTATCAACAATTTGTATTCATTATTAATAATTATTATTATTAATTATGATTAATTAATACGATATAATTCCGGGGTTTTTAATACTACGTCGGTAATAATTTTTCTATAAAAGAAGTACCTACCAACAAACATTCGAAATTACCTTCATTACAGTAGCACGAAACGCACCTCAGAACAACAAACTCGACATCACTTAAGCCATATGATGTTTCAAATAGCTTGTTAGTATGAAAATGGACCTGTATTTCAACAGTTTGAGTCACGATCGTGTTGTGAGGCACAATCTTTGAGCCGTCATTGTGAACGAACGGCTGGTCGTACAAAGCTGCGGATGGTCTTAAAAAATTCTACGGAACAAACTCTATCTAAATATGAAATAAAAAACTCTGCAAATTCTTGACACAACGGTTCATTATCTTCTTTGTACAGATCACCCTTCTGTCTAGATCACTAGGTCTAAATGTCTAGATCCTAAATTTTAGATTAATTATTATTATCAATTATCACTAATTATTAACAATTTTATCAAGTACCTAGTGAAAATTATTATAATTCATTGTTGGGTATTAATAATTTGTATTTATTATTTATAATAATTATTATTAATTATTATTAATTAATACGATATAATTCTGGGGTTTTTAATACTACGTCGGTAATAATTTTTCTATAAAAGAAGTACCTACCAACAAACATTCGAAATTACCTTCATTTCAGTAGCACGAAACGCACCTCAGAACAACAAACTCGACATATGATGTTTCAAAGAGCTTGTTAGTATGAAAATGGACCTGTATTTCAACAGTTTGATTCACGATCGGGTTGTGAGGCACAATCTTTGAGCCGTCATTGTGAACGAACGGCTGGTCGTACAAAGCTGCGGATGGTCTTAAAAAATTCTACGGAACAAGCTCTATCTAAATATGAAATAAAAAACATATCGTTCTATATGAATTTTTCGAGATATGGAATTTTCAAAATTTCAAAATTCGTTTTGAACCCCTTCCCCTTGACCTAGGGTTATGAAAAGTTTCGAGGATCATTGTGGGGCTGGTCCAAACCCAGAAACCAAATTTCGTAATTTTAGCTCAACGCTAACTGGGCAAAGTGGCGCGGACGGCGGACGGCGGACGGCGTACGGCGGACGGCGTACGGCGTACGGCGTACGGCGGACGGACGGATTTTTTTTTATTCGATTTTCTGAATCTACGTATCTTGAAACGTAAACCAACAAATTTTGAGGGGGGGTTAAAAAAATTTTTTCTTTGGGCGATTCCAATGGTTCATTATCGAAGATAATAAACCAAAACATATCGTTCTATATGAATTTTTCGAGATATGGAATTTTCAAAATTTCAAAATTCGTTTTGAACCCCTTCCCCTTGACCTAGGGTTATGAAAAGTTTCGAGGATCATTGTGGGGCTGGTCCAAACCCAGAAACCAAATTTCGTAATTTTAGCTCAACGCTAACTGGGCAAAGTGGCGCGGACGGCGGACGGCGGACGGCGTACGGCGTACGCCGTCCGCCGTCCGCCGTCCGCGCCACTTTGCCCAGTTAGCGTTGAGTTAAAATTACGAAATTTGGTTTCTGGGTTTGGACCAGCCCCACAATGGTCCTCGAAACTTTTCATAACCCTAGGTCAAGGGGAAGGGGTTCAAAACGAATTTTGAAATTTTGAAAATTCCATATCTCGAAAACTTCCCATTAAACGGTATGTTTTTTATTTCATATTTAGATAGAGTTTGTTCCGTAGAATTTTTTAAGACCATTTGCAGCTTTGTACGACCAGCCGTTCGTTCACAATGACGGCTCAAAGATTGTGCCTCACTACAGGATCGTGAATCAAACTGTTGAAATACAGGTCCATTTTCATACTAACAAGCTCTTTGGAACATCATATGGCTTAAGTGATGTCGAGTTTGTTGTTCTGAGGTGCGTTTCGTGCTACGGAATTGAAGGTAATTTCGAATGTTTGTTGGTAGGTACATCTTTTATAGAAAAATTATTACCGACGTAGTATTAAAAACCCCAGAATTATACCGTATTAATTAATCATAATTAATAATAATTATTATTAATAATAAATACAAATTATTAATACCTAACAATAAATTATAATAATTTTCACTAGGTACTTGATAAAATTGTTAATAATTAGTGATAATTGATAATAATAATTAATCTAACATTTAGGATCTAGACATTTAGACCTAGTGATCTAGACAGAAGAGTGATCTGTACAAAGAAGATAATGAACCGTTGTGTCAAGAATTTGCAGAGTTTTTTTTTTATTCGATTTTCTGAATCTACGTATCTTGAAACGTAAACCAACAAATTTTGAGGGGGGGTTAAAAAAATTTTTTCTTTGGGCGATTCCAATGGTTCATTATCGAAGATAATAAACCAAAAACATACCGTTCTATATGAATTTTTCGAGATATGGAATTTTCAAAATTTCAAAATTCGTTTTGAACCCCTTCCCCTTGACCCAGGGTTATGAAAAGTTTCGAGGATCATTGTGGGGCTGGTCCAAACCCAGAAACCAAATTTCGTAATTTTAACTCAACGCTAACTGGGCAAAGTGGCGCGGACGGCGTACGGCGGACGGACGGATTTTTGGTTTATTATCTTCGATAATGAACCATTGGAATCGCCCAAAGAAAAAAAAATTTTAACCCCCCCTCAAAATTTGTTGGTTTACGTTTCAAGATACGTAGATTCAGAAAATCGAATTAAAAAAAATCCGTCCGTCCGCCGTACGCCGTCCGCCGTCCGCGCCACTTTGCCCAGTTAGCGTTGAGTTAAAATTACGAAATTTTTTTTATGGGTTTCGACCAACCCCACAATGGTCCTCGAAACTTTTCATAACCCTAGGTCAAGGGGAAGGGGTTCAAAACGAATTTTGAAAATTTGAAAATCTCATATCTCGAAAAATTCATATAGAACGGTATGTTTTTCATTTCATATTTAGATAGAGTTTGTTCCGTAGAATTTATTAAGACCATCCGCAGCTTTGTACGACCAGCCGTTCGTTCACAATGAGGGCTCAAAGATTGTGCCTCACAACACGATCGTGTATCAAACTGTTGAAATACATGAAACTGCCAGCCGTCTTACGTCAGACGCTCGTGCGTCATAGGCTCTGACGTACTTGTTGGCCTCCTGCCAGCCGTCTTACGTCATACGCTCGTGCGTCATAGGATCTGACGTACTAGTTGGCCTCCTGCCAGCCGTCTTACGTCATACGCTCGTGCGTCATAGGCTCTGACGTAATGGGCCGCCGGTCGCTTGTGTTCTGACGTGATCTGAGGGAAAGGGTGAATCAAGGGAACAAATTTTTCCCGTTTCAGTTTATGTGCCAAAGCAAAGACATGAAAATGTCAAAAAAATATGTAAATAGGTACCTAAGCCCAACTGTACCGTCAATGTTTTCCTGTTCCCTGTCTCCTTCCAACAACCCCCTCTCACCCTTAGTCCCCCTCGGATTCACCTAATATGTTTCCACTGTTACACCAGCAGGGAGCTTTACGCTTCTTTTAATGCTGTTGGCGGGAGCTTTTTGCAAGGCTTCTGAGAATTAGATATACAGGTAGTAGTGGTGATGATGAGTACTTAGTGCTGGTACAAAAGGAAAGTAATGAGCCATTTCAGGCTGCCTGACATTGCAACCGTTCAAAAGTTATAAGCATAAACGTCCTCATAGAAGTGATTATAACACGTTTTTTAGTACTATTTCATTCATAGCGTTTCAACGGATGGACAGATTTAAACGGGGAGTTTTCATAAACCTTCCCAGATAAATTCTGTACTATAGGTTCTGTACTAAAGCGATCAGGGCGAAAGAGCTTTTCCGTTTCGTTTTGTGAATTAAATTGATATGAAATGCAAACCTTCGAAATTAAGGCTTCAGTTCACAAAACTATGCGTATCATATTTTGAATGAAGATAGAATAGGAACTTCACGAAACTAAGTAATCATATACAATTATTGTCGTTAGCAACTGATGGTAATAACGTCTGGAATTATCACACCTCTTTTCCAGCATTCACGATCATTAATGATAACCCTGAAGGGCAGATCAAAGTTCATTTCTTCCAACATTGCGTCGGGAACTGACATAGTCACTGGTTCTGTTTTTATTTTGTCCATTATTTACATGTGACTACCTTTACGAATGCGGAATTTGATCCTCCCCACTTGCAGCATTATTGTGTTCATTAATGCGGTAACCATTTCTTGATGTTTGACGCCACAACTGGTGCATTTTAGCTGGTGTTGATTAATTTACGAGTGTGTTTAAATGTAGATTTTCAAGTACCCTAAACCGCACTTGCGTCGGAAGTTATGTGCAGCAATTGTACATCACTTATCGTTCTCTTGTTTGCACTCGGAGTAATCAAGACATTGCTGTTAAATTGTGAAACCAAACTCCTATCAAATTATTTACTTCGGGGAAAAAGTACTGGTTGCCCTACTGTGGAGGGTGCAGGGAGTCGCTTTATAGTTGCCAGTCATTTTAGAGAGAAAGCATACGGCCCCCTTTTGGCTCTCGCGGACGAGTTGTATAGCTTCCCTCAACTTGGTTGTAAAAAGGAAGAATATGTGTTTTTACGGTCAGAACTTTAGTGCCGCAGAGGGAAAGGGGGCTGGAGGAAATGTCTATGCGGCAACCAATCTTGATGCATTGACTTTATGCCGATGGTGGTGCATTAGGAATGGGATTTTCATAGCGCCCAGTATTTATTTTAGTCGAACAGGGATCGGCAGGTGGATGGCTCTAAGGTTTTTCTTAGTGAAAATAATGACACTGGTAAGATTGCCAATAATGAGAATTAGCAGTATCGAGCCATTCCCGAATGGCGAACTTGTCGAGTGAGTAATTCTGAAAATTTACGAAGCTCAAATTGCTCTAGATAAATCGAGATGGTAATCTAGGGACTCTACCCAGAGTTGGTAATTGACAATGATGAAGTGAAGACTATAATATAATTAAGTTATACGATGAACCAAGAACTTTAAGATTTGTAAAATCGATTCGAGCCAATCTTGACGTCTTATAATTCACAAAACATCGGATGAGGTATGGTCGTTTTTTTTTTTTTTTTTTGTTTTTTTTTCAATATTCTCGACGTCGTATTTTATCTGTTTGTCATCCTACAGGGACAATCTATACCCAAAGCGGGTTCAGGCTCTCGCACCAATTCCCCACCTATTTCACTGCTCGGCCGTTTCTTTGATATCTCCGAGAAAAAAAACCTTCCGATACGTCATAGTACTGTAACTCTTCGCTTCACCCGAGTGAGTTTTTCTGATCCCCTCCTCCAGAATCAATGGCTGTAAAGTGAGTTACGGCGTTGACAACTTCGGCACCAGTCGGGGGTTTTATGGTCACTGTGCCCTGAATTTGTGTTTCCCTGGAAGTGTGATTTGATATTCGCATACCTAATTTTCGACCGGGCTTTAATCTAATGGCTTCATTCAATTGAATCAAGGTCTACTTGGGCACCAAACACCCCCAAACTGCCTATTCCGTCTTTATTTATGCAATTTTGGTTTATTATCTTCGATAATGAACCATTGGAATCGCCCAAAGAAAAAAAAATTTTAACCCCCCCTCAAAATTTGTTGGTTTACGTTTCAAGACACGTAGATTCAGAAAATCGAATAAAAAAAAATCCGTCCGTCCGCCGTCCGCCGTCCGCCGTCCCCCGTCCGCCGTCCGTGGCACTTTGCCCAGTTAGCGTTGAGCTAAAATTACGAAATTTGGTTTCTGGGTTTGGACCAGCCCCACAATGATCCTCGAAACTTTTCATAACCCTAGGTCAAGGGGAAGGGGTTCAAAACGAACTTTGAAATTTCGACAATGTCATATCTCCAAATATTTAACTGAACCGTGTAATTTTTAGTTCACTTTTGAATGACCTGAAAAATTACGAATCTTTTAAGACCAATTGGATTTTTTTGCGACCAGCCGTTCGTTCACAGTGACCGCGCAAAGGTTTAGGAAAAACACTAAACTTTCCCGTCGAAAACGGCCGTTATGTGACCCAACCCCAGACGCCCAGAATAAAACTACCTTTTTTCATCTTCCCGGTAAACTACAGTCTAGAAATTTTAACCGTGAGTCGGGGATAGACCACATTGCAATATTCACTCGGTTTCTCATTTGTAAAATTGTTTAAATAATACCTTTTTGTAATAATACAAATTAAATTTTGATGATGAGCTATTGACTTGAAATTTTAAAAATAGGTCAGAACTGGATCACAATGCAATATTCACTCGGTTTCTTGTCTGTAAAATTGTTCAAATAATACCTATTTGTTTAAACAAATTAAATTTTGATGATGAGCTAGATACTTGAAATTTTAAATATAGGTCAGAAATGGATGACATTTCAATATTCACTCGGTTTGTATGACATGGTATGAGTATGGTATGGTATATTATTGTATGTATGATTTGGTATAATACAGTATGGTATGATAGGAAAGAAATTCGTATGGTATGGTATGTGTACGGTGAGAATATAGTATGGTGCCGATTTGCAATACAGTCTGGTATAGACGGAAGGGTGATCTGCACAAGGAAGATGATAAACCGTTGTGTCAAGAATTTTTCGTTTTCACGATGTATTCGAGTCGACGATTGCTCTTCTTGAAGGTCCATTCGAACTCAAATGAACACCTCGAGTCGATATGAAGTCAACTTTTTTTCGTTTTCACGAAGTATTTGAGTTGACTATTGCTCTTCTTGAAGGTCCATTCGAACTCAAATGAACACCTCGGGTCGATATGAAGTCAACTTTTTTTCGTTTTCACGAAGTATTTGAGTCGACAATTGCTCTTCTTGAAGGTCCATTCGAACTCAAATGAACACCTCGAGTCGATATGAAGTCAACTTTTTTTCGTTTTCACGAAGTATTTGAGTCGACAATTGCTCTCCTTGAAGGTCCATTCGAACTCAAATAAACACCTCGAGTCGATATGAAGTCAACTTTTTTTCGTTTTTACGAAGTATTTGAGTCGACAATTGCTCTTCTTGAAGGTCCATTCGAACTCAAATGAACACCTCGAGTCGATATGAAGTCAACTTTTTTTCGTTTTCACGATGTATTCGAGTCGACGATTGCTCTTCTTGAAGGTCCATTCGAACTCAAATGAACACCTCGAGTCGATATGAAGTCAACGTTTTTTCGTTTTCACGAAGTATTCGAGTCGACCATTGCTCTTCTTGAAGGTCCATTCGAACTCAAATGAACACCTCGAGTCGATATGAAGTCAACTTTTTTTCGTTTTCACGAAGTATTTGAGTCGACTATTGCTCTTCTTGAAGGTCCATTCGAACTCAAATGAACACCTCGGGTCGATATGAAGTCAACTTTTTTTCGTTTTCACGAAGTATTTGAGTCGACAATTGCTCTTCTTGAAGGTCCATTCGAACTCAAATGAACACCTCGAGTCGATATGAAGTCAACTTTTTTACGTTTTCACGAAGTATTCGAGTCGACGATTGCTCTTCTTGAAGGTCCATTCGAACTCAAATGAACACCTCGAGTCGATATGAAGTCAACTTTTTTTCGTTTTCACGAAGTATTTGAGTCGCCAATTGCTCTTCTTGAAGGTCCATTCGAACTCAAATGAACACCTCGAGTCGATATGAAGTCAAGTTTTTTTCGTTTTCACGAAGTATTTGCGTCGACAATTGCTCTTCTTGAAGGTCCATTCGAACTCAAATGAACACCTCGAGTCGATATGAAGTCAACTTTTTTTCGTTTTCACGATGTATTCGAGTCGACGATTGCTCTTCTTGAAGGTCCATTCGAACTCAAATGAACACCTCGAGTCCATATGAAGTCAACGTTTTTTCGTTTTCACGAAGTATTCGAGTCGACAATTGCTCTTCTTGAAGGTCCATTCGAACTCAAATGAACACCTCGAGTCGATATGAAGTCAACTTTTTTTCGTTTTCACGATGTATTCGAGTCGACGATTGCTCTTCTTGAAGGTCCATTCGAACTCAAATGAACACCTCGAGTCGATATGAAGTCAACTTTTTTTCGTTTTCACGAAGTATTCGAGTCGACGATTGCTCTTCTTGAAGGTCCATTCGAACTCAAATGAACACCTCGAGTCGATATGAAGTCAACTTTTTTTCGTTTTCACGAAGTATTTGAGTCGCCAATTGCTCTTCTTGAAGGTCCATTCGAACTCAAATGAACACCTCGAGTCGATATGAAGTCAAGTTTTTTTCGTTTTCACGAAGTATTTGCGTCGACAATTGCTCTTCTTGAAGGTCCATTCGAACTCAAATGAACACCTCGAGTCGATATGAAGTCAACTTTTTTTCGTTTTCACGATGTATTCGAGTCGACGATTGCTCTTCTTGAAGGTCCATTCGAACTCAAATGAACACCTCGAGTCCATATGAAGTCAACGTTTTTTCGTTTTCACGAAGTATTCGAGTCGACAATTGCTCTTCTTGAAGGTCCATTCGAACTCAAATGAACACCTCGAGTCGATATGAAGTCAACTTTTTTTCGTTTTCACGAAGTATTTGAGTCGACTATTGCTCTTCTTGAAGGTCCATTCGAACTCAAATGAACACCTCGAGTCGATATGAAGTCAACTTTTTTTCGTTTTCACGAAGTATTTGAGTCGACAATTGCTCTTCTTGAAGGTCAATTCGAACTCAAATGAACACCTCGAGTCGATATGAAGTCAACTTTTTTTCGTTTTCACGAAGTATTCGAGTCGACAATTGCTCTTCTTGAAGGTCCATTCGAACTCAAATGAACACCTCGGGTCGATATGAAGTCAACTTTTTTTCGTTTTCACGAAGTATTTGAGTCGACAATTGCTCTACTTGAAGGTCCATTCGAACTCAAATGAACACCTCGAGTCGATATGAAGTCAACTTTTTTTCGTTTTCACGATGTATTCGAGTCGACAATTGCTCTTCTTGAAGGTCCATTCGAACTCAAATGAACACCTCGGGTCGATATGAAGTCAACTTTTTTTCGTTTTCACGAAGTATTTGAGTCGACAATTGCTCTACTTGAAGGTCCATTCGAACTCAAATGAACACCTCGAGTCGATATGAAGTCAACTTTTTTTCGTTTTCACGAAGTATTTGAGTCGACGATTGCTCTTCTTGAAGGTCCATTCGAACTCAAATAAACACCTCGAGTCAATATGAAGTCAACTTTTTTTCGTTTTCACGAAGTATTTGAGTCGACAATTGCTCTTCTTGAAGGTCCATTCGAACTCAAATGAACACCTCGAGTCGATATGAAGTCAACTTTTTTTCGTTTTCACGAAGTATTTGAGTCGACAATTGCTCTTCTTGAAGGTCCATTCGAACTCAAATGAACACCTCGAGTCGATATGAAGTCAACTTTTTTTCGTTTTCACGAAGTATTTGAGTACACAATTGCTCTTCTTGAAGGTCCATTCGAACTCAAATGAACACCTCGAGTCGATATGAAGTCAACTTTTTTTCGTTATCACGAAGTATTTGAGTCGACAATTGCTCTTCTTGAAGGTCCATTCGAACTCAAATGAACACCTCGAGTCGATATGAAGTCAACTTTTTTTCGTTTTCACGATGTATTCGAGTCGACGATTGCTCTTCTTGAAGGTCCATTCGAACTCAAATGAACACCTCGGGTCGATATGAAGTCAACTTTTTTTCGTTTTCACGAAGTATTTGAGTCGACAATTGCTCTTCTTGAAGGTCCATTCGAACTCAAATGAACACCTCGAGTCGATATGAAGTCAACTTTTTTTCGTTTTCACGATGTATTCGAGTCGACGATTGCTCTTCTTGAAGGTCCATTCGAACTCAAATGAACACCTCGAGTCGATATGAAGTCAACGTTTTTTCGTTTTCACGAAGTATTCGAGTCGACAATTGCTCTTCTTGAAGGTCCATTCGAACTCAAATGAACACCTCGAGTCGATATGAAGTCAACTTTTTTTCGTTTTCACGAAGTATTTGAGTCGACGATTGCTCTTCTTGAAGGTCCATTCGAACTCAAATAAACACCTCGAGTCAATATGAAGTCAACTTTTTTTCGTTTTCACGAAGTATTTGAGTCGACAATTGCTCTTCTTGAAGGTCCATTCGAACTCAAATGAACACCTCGAGTCGATATGGAGTCAACTTTTTTTCGTTATCACGAAGTATTTGAGTCGACAATTGCTCTTCTTGAAGGTCCATTCGAACTCAAATGAACACCTCGAGTCGATATGGAGTCAACTTTTTTTCGTTTTCACGATGTATTCGAGTCGACGATTGCTCTTCTTGAAGGTCCATTCGAACTCAAATGAACACCTCGAGTCGATATGAAGTCAACGTTTTTTCGTTTTCACGAAGTATTTGAGTCGACAATTGCTCTTCTTGAAGGTCCATTCGAACTCAAATGAACACCTCGAGTCGATATGAAGTCAACTTTTTTTCGTTTTCACGAAGTATTTGAGTCGACAATTGCTCTCCTTGAAGGTCCATTCGAACTCAAATAAACACCTCGAGTCGATATGAAGTCAACTTTTTTTCGTTTTCACGAAGTATTTGAGTCGACAATTGCTCTTCTTGAAGGTCCATTCGAACTCAAATGAACACCTCGAGTCGATATGATGTTAACTTTTTTTCGTTTTCACGATGTATTCGAGTCGACGATTGCTCTTCTTGAAGGTCCATTCGAACTCAAATGAACACCTCGAGTCGATATGAAGTCAACGTTTTTTCGTTTTCACGAAGTATTCGAGTCGACAATTGCTCTTCTTGAAGGTCCATTCGAACTCAAATGAACACCTCGAGTCGATATGAAGTCAACTTTTTTTCGTTTTCACGAAGTATTTGAGTCGACTATTGCTCTTCTTGAAGGTCCATTCGAACTCAAATGAACACCTCGAGTCGATATGAAGTCAACTTTTTTTCGTTTTCACGAAGTATTTGAGTCGACGATTGCTCTTCTTGAAGGTCCATTCGAACTCAAATAAACACCTCGAGTCAATATGAAGTCAACTTTTTTTCGTTTTCACGAAGTATTTGAGTCGACAATTGCTCTTCTTGAAGGTCCATTCGAACTCAAATGAACACCTCGAGTCGATATGAAGTCAACTTTTTTTCGTTTTCACGAAGTATTTGAGTCGACAATTGCTCTTCTTGAAGGTCCATTCGAACTCAAATGAACACCTCGAGTCGATATGAAGTCAACTTTTTTTCGTTTTCACGAAGTATTTGAGTACACAATTGCTCTTCTTGAAGGTCCATTCGAACTCAAATGAACACCTCGAGTCGATATGAAGTCAACTTTTTTTCGTTTTCACGAAGTATTTGAGTCGCCAATTGCTCTTCTTGAAGGTCCATTCGAACTCAAATGAACACCTCGAGTCGATATGAAGTCAAGTTTTTTTCGTTTTCACGAAGTATTTGCGTCGACAATTGCTCTTCTTGAAGGTCCATTCGAACTCAAATGAACACCTCGAGTCGATATGAAGTCAACTTTTTTTCGTTTTCACGAAGTATTTGAGTCGACGATTGCTCTTCTTGAAGGTCCATTCGAACTCAAATAAACACCTCGAGTCAATATGAAGTCAACTTTTTTTCGTTTTCACGAAGTATTTGAGTCGACAATTGCTCTTCTTGAAGGTCCATTCGAACTCAAATGAACACCTCGAGTCGATATGAAGTCAACTTTTTTTCGTTTTCACGAAGTATTTGAGTCGACAATTGCTCTTCTTGAAGGTCCATTCGAACTCAAATGAACACCTCGAGTCGATATGAAGTCAAGTTTTTTTCGTTTTCACGAAGTATTTGAGTACACAATTGCTCTTCTTGAAGGTCCATTCGAACTCAAATGAACACCTCGAGTCGATATGAAGTCAACTTTTTTTCGTTATCACGAAGTATTTGAGTCGACAATTGCTCTTCTTGAAGGTCCATTCGAACTCAAATGAACACCTCGAGTCGATATGGAGTCAACTTTTTTTTGGTTTTCACGATGTATTCGAGTCGACGATTGCTCTTCTTGAAGGTCCATTCGAACTCAAATGAACACCTCGAGTCGATATGAAGTCAACTTTTTTTCGTTTTCACGAAGTATTTGAGTACACAATTGCTCTTCTTGAAGGTCCATTCGAACTCAAATGAACACCTCGAGTCGATATGAAGTCAACTTTTTTTCGTTTTCACGAAGTATTTGAGTCGCCAATTGCTCTTCTTGAAGGTCCATTCGAACTCAAATGAACACCTCGAGTCGATATGAAGTCAACGTTTTTTCGTTTTCACGAAGTATTTGAGTCGACAATTGCTCTTCTTGAAGGTCCATTCGAACTCAAATGAACACCTCGAGTCGATATGAAGTCAACTTTTTTTCGTTTTCACGAAGTATTTGAGTCGACAATTGCTCTCCTTGAAGGTCCATTCGAACTCAAATAAACACCTCGAGTCGATATGAAGTCAACTTTTTTTCGTTTTCACGAAGTATTTGAGTCGACAATTGCTCTTCTTGAAGGTCCATTCGAACTCGAATGAACACCTCGAGTCGATATGAAGTCAACTTTTTTTCGTTTTCAATATGTATTCGAGTCGACGATTGCTCTTCTTGAAGGTCCATTCGAACTCAAATGAACACCTCGAGTCGATATGAAGTCAACGTTTTTTCGTTTTCACGAAGTATTCGAGTCGACAATTGCTATTCTTGAAGGTCCATTCGAACTCAAATGAACACCTCGAGTCGATATGAAGTCAACTTTTTTTCGTTTTCACGAAGTATTTGAGTCGACTATTGCTCTTCTTGAAGGTCCATTCGAACTCAAATGAACACCTCGGGTCGATATGAAGTCAACTTTTTTTCGTTTTCACGAAGTATTTGAGTCGACAATTGCTCTTCTTGAAGGTCCATTCGAACTCAAATGAACACCTCGAGTCGATATGAAGTCAACTTTTTTTCGTTTTCACGAAGTTTTTGAGTCGCCAATTGCTCTTCTTGAAGGTCCATTCGAACTCAAATGAACACCTCGAGTCGATATGAAGTCAACTTTTTTTCGTTTTCACGATGTATTCGAGTCGACGATTGCTCTTCTTGAAGGTCCATTCGAACTCAAATGAACACCTCGAGTCCATATGAAGTCAACGTTTTTTCGTTTTCACGAAGTATTCGAGTCGACAATTGCTCTTCTTGAAGGTCCATTCGAACTCAAATGAACACCTCGAGTCGATATGAAGTCAACTTTTTTTCGTTTTCACGAAGTATTCGAGTCGACTATTGCTCTTCTTGAAGGTCCATTCGAACTCAAATGAACACCTCGAGTCCATATGAAGTCAACGTTTTTTCGTTTTCACGAAGTATTCGAGTCGACAATTGCTCTTCTTGAAGGTCCATTCGAACTCAAATGAACACCTCGAGTCGATATGAAGTCAACTTTTTTTCGTTTTCACGAAGTATTCGAGTCGACTATTGCTCTTCTTGAAGGTCCATTCGAACTCAAATGAACACCTCGAGTCGATATGAAGTCAACGTTTTTTCGTTTTCACGAAGTATTCGAGTCGACAATTGCTCTTCTTGAAGGTCCATTCGAACTCAAATGAACACCTCGAGTCGATATGAAGTCAACTTTTTTTCGTTTTCACGATGTATTCGAGTCGACGATTGCTCTTCTTGAAGGTCCATTCGAACTCAAATGAACACCTCGAGTCCATATGAAGTCAACGTTTTTTCGTTTTCACGAAGTATTCGAGTCGACAATTGCTCTTCTTGAAGGTCCATTCGAACTCAAATGAACACCTCGAGTCGATATGAAGTCAACTTTTTTTCGTTTTCACGAAGTATTCGAGTCGACTATTGCTCTTCTTGAAGGTCCATTCGAACTCAAATGAACACCTCGAGTCGATATGAAGTCAACTTTTTTTCGTTTTCACGAAGTATTTGAGTCGACAATTGCTCTTCTTGAAGGTCAATTCGAACTCAAATGAACACCTCGAGTCGATATGAAGTCAACTTTTTTTCGTTTTCACGAAGTATTCGAGTCGACAATTGCTCTTCTTGAAGGTCCATTCGAACTCAAATGAACACCTCGGGTCGATATGAAGTCAACTTTTTTTCGTTTTCACGAAGTATTTGAGTCGACAATTGCTCTACTTGAAGGTCCATTCGAACTCAAATGAACACCTCGAGTCGATATGAAGTCAACTTTTTTTCGTTTTCACGAAGTATTTGAGTCGACGATTGCTCTTCTTGAAGGTCCATTCGAACTCAAATAAACACCTCGAGTCAATATGAAGTCAACTTTTTTTCGTTTTCACGAAGTATTTGAGTCGACAATTGCTCTTCTTGAAGGTCCATTCGAACTCAAATGAACACCTCGAGTCGATATGAAGTCAACTTTTTTTCGTTTTCACGAAGTATTTGAGTCGACAATTGCTCTTCTTGAAGGTCCATTCGAACTCAAATGAACACCTCGAGTCGATATGAAGTCAACTTTTTTTCGTTTTCACGAAGTATTTGAGTACACAATTGCTCTTCTTGAAGGTCCATTCGAACTCAAATGAACACCTCGAGTCGATATGAAGTCAACTTTTTTTCGTTTTCACGAAGTATTTGAGTCGCCAATTGCTCTTCTTGAAGGTCCATTCGAACTCAAATGAACACCTCGAGTCGATATGAAGTCAAGTTTTTTTCGTTTTCACGAAGTATTTGCGTCGACAATTGCTCTTCTTGAAGGTCCATTCGAACTCAAATGAACACCTCGAGTCGATATGAAGTCAACTTTTTTTCGTTTTCACGAAGTATTTGAGTCGACGATTGCTCTTCTTGAAGGTCCATTCGAACTCAAATAAACACCTCGAGTCAATATGAAGTCAACTTTTTTTCGTTTTCACGAAGTATTTGAGTCGACAATTGCTCTTCTTGAAGGTCCATTCGAACTCAAATGAACACCTCGAGTCGATATGAAGTCAACTTTTTTTCGTTTTCACGAAGTATTTGAGTCGACAATTGCTCTTCTTGAAGGTCCATTCGAACTCAAATGAACACCTCGAGTCGATATGAAGTCAAGTTTTTTTCGTTTTCACGAAGTATTTGAGTACACAATTGCTCTTCTTGAAGGTCCATTCGAACTCAAATGAACACCTCGAGTCGATATGAAGTCAACTTTTTTTCGTTATCACGAAGTATTTGAGTCGACAATTGCTCTTCTTGAAGGTCCATTCGAACTCAAATGAACACCTCGAGTCGATATGGAGTCAACTTTTTTTTGGTTTTCACGATGTATTCGAGTCGACGATTGCTCTTCTTGAAGGTCCATTCGAACTCAAATGAACACCTCGAGTCGATATGAAGTCAACTTTTTTTCGTTTTCACGAAGTATTTGAGTACACAATTGCTCTTCTTGAAGGTCCATTCGAACTCAAATGAACACCTCGAGTCGATATGAAGTCAACTTTTTTTCGTTTTCACGAAGTATTTGAGTCGCCAATTGCTCTTCTTGAAGGTCCATTCGAACTCAAATGAACACCTCGAGTCGATATGAAGTCAACGTTTTTTCGTTTTCACGAAGTATTTGAGTCGACAATTGCTCTTCTTGAAGGTCCATTCGAACTCAAATGAACACCTCGAGTCGATATGAAGTCAACTTTTTTTCGTTTTCACGAAGTATTTGAGTCGACAATTGCTCTCCTTGAAGGTCCATTCGAACTCAAATAAACACCTCGAGTCGATATGAAGTCAACTTTTTTTCGTTTTCACGAAGTATTTGAGTACACAATTGCTCTTCTTGAAGGTCCATTCGAACTCAAATGAACACCTCGAGTCGATATGAAGTCAACTTTTTTTCGTTTTCACGAAGTATTTGAGTCGCCAATTGCTCTTCTTGAAGGTCCATTCGAACTCAAATGAACACCTCGAGTCGATATGAAGTCAAGTTTTTTTCGTTTTCACGAAGTATTTGCGTCGACAATTGCTCTTCTTGAAGGTCCATTCGAACTCAAATGAACACCTCGAGTCGATATGAAGTCAACTTTTTTTCGTTTTCACGAAGTATTTGAGTCGACGATTGCTCTTCTTGAAGGTCCATTCGAACTCAAATAAACACCTCGAGTCAATATGAAGTCAACTTTTTTTCGTTTTCACGAAGTATTTGAGTCGACAATTGCTCTTCTTGAAGGTCCATTCGAACTCAAATGAACACCTCGAGTCGATATGAAGTCAACTTTTTTTCGTTTTCACGAAGTATTTGAGTCGACAATTGCTCTTCTTGAAGGTCCATTCGAACTCAAATGAACACCTCGAGTCGATATGAAGTCAAGTTTTTTTCGTTTTCACGAAGTATTTGAGTACACAATTGCTCTTCTTGAAGGTCCATTCGAACTCAAATGAACACCTCGAGTCGATATGAAGTCAACTTTTTTTCGTTATCACGAAGTATTTGAGTCGACAATTGCTCTTCTTGAAGGTCCATTCGAACTCAAATGAACACCTCGAGTCGATATGGAGTCAACTTTTTTTTGGTTTTCACGATGTATTCGAGTCGACGATTGCTCTTCTTGAAGGTCCATTCGAACTCAAATGAACACCTCGAGTCGATATGAAGTCAACTTTTTTTCGTTTTCACGAAGTATTTGAGTACACAATTGCTCTTCTTGAAGGTCCATTCGAACTCAAATGAACACCTCGAGTCGATATGAAGTCAACTTTTTTTCGTTTTCACGAAGTATTTGAGTCGCCAATTGCTCTTCTTGAAGGTCCATTCGAACTCAAATGAACACCTCGAGTCGATATGAAGTCAACGTTTTTTCGTTTTCACGAAGTATTTGAGTCGACAATTGCTCTTCTTGAAGGTCCATTCGAACTCAAATGAACACCTCGAGTCGATATGAAGTCAACTTTTTTTCGTTTTCACGAAGTATTTGAGTCGACAATTGCTCTCCTTGAAGGTCCATTCGAACTCAAATAAACACCTCGAGTCGATATGAAGTCAACTTTTTTTCGTTTTCACGAAGTATTTGAGTCGACAATTGCTCTTCTTGAAGGTCCATTCGAACTCGAATGAACACCTCGAGTCGATATGAAGTCAACTTTTTTTCGTTTTCAATATGTATTCGAGTCGACGATTGCTCTTCTTGAAGGTCCATTCGAACTCAAATGAACACCTCGAGTCGATATGAAGTCAACGTTTTTTCGTTTTCACGAAGTATTCGAGTCGACAATTGCTATTCTTGAAGGTCCATTCGAACTCAAATGAACACCTCGAGTCGATATGAAGTCAACTTTTTTTCGTTTTCACGAAGTATTTGAGTCGACTATTGCTCTTCTTGAAGGTCCATTCGAACTCAAATGAACACCTCGGGTCGATATGAAGTCAACTTTTTTTCGTTTTCACGAAGTATTTGAGTCGACAATTGCTCTTCTTGAAGGTCCATTCGAACTCAAATGAACACCTCGAGTCGATATGAAGTCAACTTTTTTTCGTTTTCACGAAGTTTTTGAGTCGCCAATTGCTCTTCTTGAAGGTCCATTCGAACTCAAATGAACACCTCGAGTCGATATGAAGTCAACTTTTTTTCGTTTTCACGATGTATTCGAGTCGACGATTGCTCTTCTTGAAGGTCCATTCGAACTCAAATGAACACCTCGAGTCCATATGAAGTCAACGTTTTTTCGTTTTCACGAAGTATTCGAGTCGACAATTGCTCTTCTTGAAGGTCCATTCGAACTCAAATGAACACCTCGAGTCGATATGAAGTCAACTTTTTTTCGTTTTCACGAAGTATTCGAGTCGACTATTGCTCTTCTTGAAGGTCCATTCGAACTCAAATGAACACCTCGAGTCGATATGAAGTCAACTTTTTTTCGTTTTCACGAAGTATTTGAGTCGACAATTGCTCTTCTTGAAGGTCAATTCGAACTCAAATGAACACCTCGAGTCGATATGAAGTCAACTTTTTTTCGTTTTCACGAAGTATTCGAGTCGACAATTGCTCTTCTTGAAGGTCCATTCGAACTCAAATGAACACCTCGGGTCGATATGAAGTCAACTTTTTTTCGTTTTCACGAAGTATTTGAGTCGACAATTGCTCTACTTGAAGGTCCATTCGAACTCAAATGAACACCTCGAGTCGATATGAAGTCAACTTTTTTTCGTTTTCACGATGTATTCGAGTCGACAATTGCTCTTCTTGAAGGTCAATTCGAACTCAAATGAACACCTCGAGTCGATATGAAGTCAACTTTTTTTCGTTTTCACGAAGTATTCGAGTCGACAATTGCTCTTCTTGAAGGTCCATTCGAACTCAAATGAACACCTCGGGTCGATATGAAGTCAACTTGTTTTCGTTTTCACGAAGTATTTGAGTCGACAATTGCTCTACTTGAAGGTCCATTCGAACTCAAATGAACACCTCGAGTCGATATGAAGTCAACTTTTTTTCGTTTTCACGAAGTATTTGAGTCGACGATTGCTCTTCTTGAAGGTCCATTCGAACTCAAATAAACACCTCGAGTCAATATGAAGTCAACTTTTTTTCGTTTTCACGAAGTATTTGAGTCGACAATTGCTCTTCTTGAAGGTCCATTCGAACTCAAATGAACACCTCGAGTCGATATGAAGTCAACTTTTTTTCGTTTTCACGAAGTATTTGAGTCGACAATTGCTCTTCTTGAAGGTCCATTCGAACTCAAATGAACACCTCGAGTCGATATGAAGTCAACTTTTTTTCGTTTTCACGAAGTATTTGAGTACACAATTGCTCTTCTTGAAGGTCCATTCGAACTCAAATGAACACCTCGAGTCGATATGAAGTCAACTTTTTTTCGTTTTCACGAAGTATTTGAGTCGCCAATTGCTCTTCTTGAAGGTCCATTCGAACTCAAATGAACACCTCGAGTCGATATGAAGTCAAGTTTTTTTCGTTTTCACGAAGTATTTGCGTCGACAATTGCTCTTCTTGAAGGTCCATTCGAACTCAAATGAACACCTCGAGTCGATATGAAGTCAACTTTTTTTCGTTTTCACGAAGTATTTGAGTCGACGATTGCTCTTCTTGAAGGTCCATTCGAACTCAAATAAACACCTCGAGTCAATATGAAGTCAACTTTTTTTCGTTTTCACGAAGTATTTGAGTCGACAATTGCTCTTCTTGAAGGTCCATTCGAACTCAAATGAACACCTCGAGTCGATATGAAGTCAACTTTTTTTCGTTTTCACGAAGTATTTGAGTCGACAATTGCTCTTCTTGAAGGTCCATTCGAACTCAAATGAACACCTCGAGTCGATATGAAGTCAAGTTTTTTTCGTTTTCACGAAGTATTTGAGTACACAATTGCTCTTCTTGAAGGTCCATTCGAACTCAAATGAACACCTCGAGTCGATATGAAGTCAACTTTTTTTCGTTATCACGAAGTATTTGAGTCGACAATTGCTCTTCTTGAAGGTCCATTCGAACTCAAATGAACACCTCGAGTCGATATGGAGTCAACTTTTTTTTGGTTTTCACGATGTATTCGAGTCGACGATTGCTCTTCTTGAAGGTCCATTCGAACTCAAATGAACACCTCGAGTCGATATGAAGTCAACTTTTTTTCGTTTTCACGAAGTATTTGAGTACACAATTGCTCTTCTTGAAGGTCCATTCGAACTCAAATGAACACCTCGAGTCGATATGAAGTCAACTTTTTTTCGTTTTCACGAAGTATTTGAGTCGCCAATTGCTCTTCTTGAAGGTCCATTCGAACTCAAATGAACACCTCGAGTCGATATGAAGTCAAGTTTTTTTCGTTTTCACGAAGTATTTGCGTCGACAATTGCTCTTCTTGAAGGTCCATTCGAACTCAAATGAACACCTCGAGTCGATATGAAGTCAACTTTTTTTCGTTTTCACGAAGTATTTGAGTCGACGATTGCTCTTCTTGAAGGTCCATTCGAACTCAAATAAACACCTCGAGTCAATATGAAGTCAACTTTTTTTCGTTTTCACGAAGTATTTGAGTCGACAATTGCTCTTCTTGAAGGTCCATTCGAACTCAAATGAACACCTCGAGTCGATATGAAGTCAACTTTTTTTCGTTTTCACGAAGTATTTGAGTCGACAATTGCTCTTCTTGAAGGTCCATTCGAACTCAAATGAACACCTCGAGTCGATATGAAGTCAAGTTTTTTTCGTTTTCACGAAGTATTTGAGTACACAATTGCTCTTCTTGAAGGTCCATTCGAACTCAAATGAACACCTCGAGTCGATATGAAGTCAACTTTTTTTCGTTATCACGAAGTATTTGAGTCGACAATTGCTCTTCTTGAAGGTCCATTCGAACTCAAATGAACACCTCGAGTCGATATGGAGTCAACTTTTTTTTGGTTTTCACGATGTATTCGAGTCGACGATTGCTCTTCTTGAAGGTCCATTCGAACTCAAATGAACACCTCGAGTCGATATGAAGTCAACGTTTTTTCGTTTTCACGAAGTATTTGAGTCGACAATTGCTCTTCTTGAAGGTCCATTCGAACTCAAATGAACACCTCGAGTCGATATGAAGTCAACTTTTTTTCGTTTTCACGAAGTATTTGAGTCGACAATTGCTCTCCTTGAAGGTCCATTCGAACTCAAATAAACACCTCGAGTCGATATGAAGTCAACTTTTTTTCGTTTTCACGAAGTATTTGAGTCGACAATTGCTCTTCTTGAAGGTCCATTCGAACTCGAATGAACACCTCGAGTCGATATGAAGTCAACTTTTTTTCGTTTTCAATATGTATTCGAGTCGACGATTGCTCTTCTTGAAGGTCCATTCGAACTCAAATGAACACCTCGAGTCGATATGAAGTCAACGTTTTTTCGTTTTCACGAAGTATTCGAGTCGACAATTGCTATTCTTGAAGGTCCATTCGAACTCAAATGAACACCTCGAGTCGATATGAAGTCAACTTTTTTTCGTTTTCACGAAGTATTTGAGTCGACTATTGCTCTTCTTGAAGGTCCATTCGAACTCAAATGAACACCTCGGGTCGATATGAAGTCAACTTTTTTTCGTTTTCACGAAGTATTTGAGTCGACAATTGCTCTTCTTGAAGGTCCATTCGAACTCAAATGAACACCTCGAGTCGATATGAAGTCAACTTTTTTTCGTTTTCACGAAGTTTTTGAGTCGCCAATTGCTCTTCTTGAAGGTCCATTCGAACTCAAATGAACACCTCGAGTCGATATGAAGTCAAGTTTTTTTCGTTTTCACGAAGTATTTGCGTCGACAATTGCTCTTCTTGAAGGTCCATTCGAACTCAAATGAACACCTCGAGTCGATATGAAGTCAACTTTTTTTCGTTATCACGAAGTATTTGAGTCGACAATTGCTCTTCTTGAAGGTCCATTCGAACTCAAATGAACACCTCGAGTCGATATGGAGTCAACTTTTTTTTGGTTTTCACGATGTATTCGAGTCGACGATTGCTCTTCTTGAAGGTCCATTCGAACTCAAATGAACACCTCGAGTCGATATGAAGTCAACGTTTTTTCGTTTTCACGAAGTATTTGAGTCGACAATTGCTCTTCTTGAAGGTCCATTCGAACTCAAATGAACACCTCGAGTCGATATGAAGTCAACTTTTTTTCGTTTTCACGAAGTATTTGAGTCGACAATTGCTCTCCTTGAAGGTCCATTCGAACTCAAATAAACACCTCGAGTCGATATGAAGTCAACTTTTTTTCGTTTTCACGAAGTATTTGAGTCGACAATTGCTCTTCTTGAAGGTCCATTCGAACTCGAATGAACACCTCGAGTCGATATGAAGTCAACTTTTTTTCGTTTTCAATATGTATTCGAGTCGACGATTGCTCTTCTTGAAGGTCCATTCGAACTCAAATGAACACCTCGAGTCGATATGAAGTCAACGTTTTTTCGTTTTCACGAAGTATTCGAGTCGACAATTGCTATTCTTGAAGGTCCATTCGAACTCAAATGAACACCTCGAGTCGATATGAAGTCAACTTTTTTTCGTTTTCACGAAGTATTTGAGTCGACTATTGCTCTTCTTGAAGGTCCATTCGAACTCAAATGAACACCTCGGGTCGATATGAAGTCAACTTTTTTTCGTTTTCACGAAGTATTTGAGTCGACAATTGCTCTTCTTGAAGGTCCATTCGAACTCAAATGAACACCTCGAGTCGATATGAAGTCAACTTTTTTTCGTTTTCACGAAGTTTTTGAGTCGCCAATTGCTCTTCTTGAAGGTCCATTCGAACTCAAATGAACACCTCGAGTCGATATGAAGTCAAGTTTTTTTCGTTTTCACGAAGTATTTGCGTCGACAATTGCTCTTCTTGAAGGTCCATTCGAACTCAAATGAACACCTCGAGTCGATATGAAGTCAACTTTTTTTCGTTTTCACGATGTATTCGAGTCGACGATTGCTCTTCTTGAAGGTCCATTCGAACTCAAATGAACACCTCGAGTCCATATGAAGTCAACGTTTTTTCGTTTTCACGAAGTATTCGAGTCGACAATTGCTCTTCTTGAAGGTCCATTCGAACTCAAATGAACACCTCGAGTCGATATGAAGTCAACTTTTTTTCGTTTTCACGAAGTATTCGAGTCGACTATTGCTCTTCTTGAAGGTCCATTCGAACTCAAATGAACACCTCGAGTCGATATGAAGTCAACTTTTTTTCGTTTTCACGAAGTATTTGAGTCGACAATTGCTCTTCTTGAAGGTCAATTCGAACTCAAATGAACACCTCGAGTCGATATGAAGTCAACTTTTTTTCGTTTTCACGAAGTATTCGAGTCGACAGTTGCTCTTCTTGAAGGTCCATTCGAACTCAAATGAACACCTCGGGTCGATATGAAGTCAACTTTTTTTCGTTTTCACGAAGTATTTGAGTCGACAATTGCTCTACTTGAAGGTCCATTCGAACTCAAATGAACACCTCGAGTCGATATGAAGTCAACTTTTTTTCGTTTTCACGATGTATTCGAGTCGACAATTGCTCTTCTTGAAGGTCAATTCGAACTCAAATGAACACCTCGAGTCGATATGAAGTCAACTTTTTTTCGTTTTCACGAAGTATTCGAGTCGACAATTGCTCTTCTTGAAGGTCCATTCGAACTCAAATGAACACCTCGGGTCGATATGAAGTCAACTTTTTTTCGTTTTCACGAAGTATTTGAGTCGACAATTGCTCTACTTGAAGGTCCATTCGAACTCAAATGAACACCTCGAGTCGATATGAAGTCAACTTTTTTTCGTTTTCACGAAGTATTTGAGTCGACGATTGCTCTTCTTGAAGGTCCATTCGAACTCAAATAAACACCTCGAGTCAATATGAAGTCAACTTTTTTTCGTTTTCACGAAGTATTTGAGTCGACAATTGCTCTTCTTGAAGGTCCATTCGAACTCAAATGAACACCTCGAGTCGATATGAAGTCAACTTTTTTTCGTTTTCACGAAGTATTTGAGTCGACAATTGCTCTTCTTGAAGGTCCATTCGAACTCAAATGAACACCTCGAGTCGATATGAAGTCAACTTTTTTTCGTTTTCACGAAGTATTTGAGTACACAATTGCTCTTCTTGAAGGTCCATTCGAACTCAAATGAACACCTCGAGTCGATATGAAGTCAACTTTTTTTCGTTATCACGAAGTATTTGAGTCGACAATTGCTCTTCTTGAAGGTCCATTCGAACTCAAATGAACACCTCGAGTCGATATGAAGTCAACTTTTTTTCGTTTTCACGAAGTATTCGAGTCGACAATTGCTCTTCTTGAAGGTCCATTCGAACTCAAATGAACACCTCGAGTCGATATGAAGTCAACTTTTTTACGTTTTCACGAAGTATTCGAGTCGACGATTGCTCTTCTTGAAGGTCCATTCGAACTCAAATGAACACCTCGAGTCGATATGAAGTCAACTTTTTTTCGTTTTCACGAAGTATTTGAGTCGCCAATTGCTCTTCTTGAAGGTCCATTCGAACTCAAATGAACACCTCTAGTCGATATGAAGTCAAGTTTTTTTCGTTTTCACGAAGTATTCGCGTCGACAATTGCTCTTCTTGAAGGTCCATTCGAACTCAAATGAACACCTCGAGTCGATATGAAGTCAACTTTTTTTCGTTTTCACGATGTATTCGAGTCGACGATTGCTCTTCTTGAAGGTCCATTCGAACTCAAATGAACACCTCGAGTCCATATGAAGTCAACGTTTTTTCGTTTTCACGAAGTATTCGAGTCGACAATTGCTCTTCTTGAAGGTCCATTCGAACTCAAATGAACACCTCGAGTCGATATGAAGTCAACTTTTTTTCGTTTTCACGAAGTATTTGAGTCGACTATTGCTCTTCTTGAAGGTCCATTCGAACTCAAATGAACACCTCGAGTCGATATGAAGTCAACTTTTTTTCGTTTTCACGAAGTATTCGAGTCGACAATTGCTCTTCTTGAAGGTCCATTCGAACTCAAATAAACACCTCGAGTCGATATGAAGTCAACTTTTTTTCGTTTTCACGAAGTATTTGAGTCGACAATTGCTCTTCTTGAAGGTCAATTCGAACTCAAATGAACACCTCGAGTCGATATGAAGTCAACTTTTTTTCGTTTTCACGAAGTATTCGAGTCGACAATTGCTCTTCTTGAAGGTCCATTCGAACTCAAATGAACACCTCGGGTCGATATGAAGTCAACTTTTATTCGTTTTCACGAAGTATTTGAGTCGACAATTGCTCTTCTTGAAGGTCCATTCGAACTCAAATGAACACCTCGAGTCGATATGAAGTCAACTTTTTTTCGTTTTCACGATGTATTCGAGTCGACGATTGCTCTTCTTGAAGGTCCATTCGAACTCAAATGAACACCTCGAGTCGATATGAAGTCAACGTTTTTTCGTTTTCACGAAGTATTCGAGTCGACAATTGCTCTTCTTGAAGGTCCATTCGAACTCAAATGAACACCTCGAGTCGATATGAAGTCAACTTTTTTTCGTTTTCACGAAGTATTTGAGTCGACGATTGCTCTTCTTGAAGGTCCATTCGAACTCAAATAAACACCTCGAGTCAATATGAAGTCAACTTTTTTTCGTTTTCACGAAGTATTTGAGTCGACAATTGCTCTTCTTGAAGGTCCATTCGAACTCAAATGAACACCTCGAGTCGATATGAAGTCAACTTTTTTTCGTTTTCACGAAGTATTTGAGTCGACAATTGCTCTTCTTGAAGGTCCATTCGAACTCAAATGAACACCTCGAGTCGATATGAAGTCAAGTTTTTTTCGTTTTCACGAAGTATTTGAGTACACAATTGCTCTTCTTGAAGGTCCATTCGAACTCAAATGAACACCTCGAGTCGATATGAAGTCAACTTTTTTTCGTTATCACGAAGTGTTTGAGTCGACAATTGCTCTTCTTGAAGGTCCATTCGAACTCAAATGAACACCTCGAGTCGATATGGAGTCAACTTTTTTTCGTTTTCACGATGTATTCGAGTCGACGATTGCTCTTCTTGAAGGTCCATTCGAACTCAAATGAACACCTCGAGTCGATATGAAGTCAACGTTTTTTCGTTTTCACGAAGTATTCGAGTCGACAATTGCTCTTCTTGAAGGTCCATTCGAACTCAAATGAACACCTCGAGTCGATATGAAGTCAACTTTTTTTCGTTTTCACGAAGTATTTGAGTCGCCAATTGCTCTTCTTGAAGGTCCATTCGAACTCAAATGAACACCTCGAGTCGATATGAAGTCAAGTTTTTTTCGTTTTCACGAAGTATTTGCGTCGACAATTGCTCTTCTTGAAGGTCCATTCGAACTCAAATGAACACCTCGAGTCGATATGAAGTCAACTTTTTTTCGTTTTCACGATGTATTCGAGTCGACGATTGCTCTTCTTGAAGGTCCATTCGAACTCAAATGAACACCTCGAGTCCATATGAAGTCAACGTTTTTTCGTTTTCACGAAGTATTCGAGTCGACAATTGCTCTTCTTGAAGGTCCATTCGAACTCAAATGAACACCTCGAGTCGATATGAAGTCAACTTTTTTTCGTTTTCACGAAGTATTTGAGTCGACTATTGCTCTTCTTGAAGGTCCATTCGAACTCAAATGAACACCTCGAGTCGATATGAAGTCAACTTTTTTTCGTTTTCACGAAGTATTTGAGTCGACAATTGCTCTTCTTGAAGGTCAATTCGAACTCAAATGAACACCTCGAGTCGATATGAAGTCAACTTTTTTTCGTTTTCACGAAGTATTCGAGTCGACAATTGCTCTTCTTGAAGGTCCATTCGAACTCAAATGAACACCTCGGGTCGATATGAAGTCAACTTTTTTTCGTTTTCACGAAGTATTTGAGTCGACAATTGCTCTTCTTGAAGGTCCATTCGAACTCAAATGAACACCTCGAGTCGATATGAAGTCAACTTTTTTTCGTTTTCACGATGTATTCGAGTCGACGATTGCTCTTCTTAAAGGTCCATTCGAACTCAAATGAACACCTCGAGTCGATATGAAGTCAACGTTTTTTCGTTTTCACGAAGTATTCGAGTCGACAATTGCTCTTCTTGAAGGTCCATTCGAACTCAAATGAACACCTCGAGTCGATATGAAGTCAACTTTTTTTCGTTTTCACGAAGTATTTGAGTCGACTATTGCTCTTCTTGAAGGTCCATTCGAACTCAAATGAACACCTCGGGTCGATATGAAGTCAACTTTTTTTCGTTTTCACGAAGTATTTGAGTCGACAATTGCTCTTCTTGAAGGTCCATTCGAACTCAAATGAACACCTCGAGTCGATATGAAGTCAACTTTTTTACGTTTTCACGAAGTATTCGAGTCGACGATTGCTCTTCTTGAAGGTCCATTCGAACTCAAATGAACACCTCGAGTCGATATGAAGTCAACGTTTTTTCGTTTTCACGAAGTATTCGAGTCGACAATTGCTCTTCTTGAAGGTCCATTCGAACTCAAATGAACACCTCGAGTCGATATGAAGTCAACTTTTTTTCGTTTTCACGAAGTATTTGAGTCGACTATTGCTCTTCTTGAAGGTCCATTCGAACTCAAATGAACACCTCGAGTCGATATGAAGTCAACTTTTTTTCGTTTTCACGAAGTATTCGAGTCGACAATTGCTCTTCTTGAAGGTCCATTCGACCTCAAATGAACACCTCGAGTCGATATGAAGTCAACTTTTTTTCGTTTTCACGAAGTATTTGAGTCGACGATTGCTCTTCTTGAAGGTCCATTCGAACTCAAATAAACACCTCGAGTCAATATGAAGTCAACTTTTTTTCGTTTTCACGATGTATTTGAGTCGACAATTGCTCTTCTTGAAGGTCCATTCGAACTCAAATGAACACCTCGAGTCGATATGAAGTCAACTTTTTTTCGTTTTCACGAAGTATTTGAGTCGACAATTGCTCTCCTTGAAGGTCCATTCGAACTCAAATGAACACCTCGAGTCGATATGAAGTCAACTTTTTTTCGTTTTCACGAAGTATTTGAGTACACAATTGCTCTTCTTGAAGGTCCATTCGAACTCAAATGAACACCTCGCGTCGATATGAAGTCAACTTTTTTTCGTTATCACGAAGTATTTGAGTCGACAATTGCTCTTCTTGAAGGTCCATTCGAACTCAAATGAACACCTCGAGTCGATATGAAGTCAACTTTTTTTCGTCTTCACGAAGTATTTGAGTCGACAATTGCTCTTCTTGAAGGTCCATTCGAACTCATATGAACACCTCGAGTCGATATGAAGTCAACATTTTTCGTTTTCACGATGTATTTGAGTCGACAATTGCTCTTCTTGAAGGTCCATTCGAACTCAAATGAACACCTCGAGTCGATATGAAGTCAACTTTTTGGTTTATTATCTTCGATAATGAACCATTGGAATCGCCCAAAGAAAAAAAAATTTTAACCCCCCCTCAAAATTTGTTGGTTTACGTTTCAAGACACGTAGATTCAGAAAATCGAATAAAAAAAAACTCTGCAAATTCTTGACACAACGGTTCATTATCTTCTTTGTACAGATCACCCTTCTGTCTAGATCACTAGGTCTAAATGTCTAGATCCTAAATGTTAGATTAATTATTATTATCAATTATCACTAATTATTAACAATTTTATCAAGTACCTAGTGAAAATGATTATAATTTATTGTTAGGTATTAATAATTCGTATTTATTATTAATAATAATTGTTATTAATTATGATTAATTAATTCGATATAATTCTGGGGTTTTTAATACTACGTCGGTAATAATTTTTCTATAAAAGAAGTACCTACCAACAAACATTCGAAATTACCTTCATTTCCGTAGCACGAAACGCACCTCAGAACAACAAACTCGACATCACTTAAGCCATATGATGTTCCAAAGAGCTTGTTAGTATGAAAATGGACCTGTATTTCAACAGTTTGATACACGATCGTGTTGTGAGGCACAATCTTTGAGCCCTCATTGTGAACGAACGGCTGGTCGTACAAAGCTGCGGATGGTCTTAAAAAATTCTACGGAACAAACTCTATCTAAATATGAAATAAAAAACATACCGTTCTATATGAATTTTTCGAGATATGAGATTTTCAAATTTTCAAAATTCGTTTTGAACCCCTTCCCCTTGACCTAGGGTTATGAAAAGTTTCGAGGACCATTGTGGGGTTGGTCGAAACCCATAAAAAAAATTTCGTAATTTTAACTCAACGCTAACTGGGCAAAGTGGCGCGGACGGCGTACGGCGTACGGCGTACGGCGTTCGGCGTACGGCGGACGGACGGATTTTTTTTTATTCGATTTTCTGAATCTACGTATCTTGAAACGTAAACCAACAAATTTTGAGGGGGGGTTAAAAAAATTTTTTCTTTGGGCGATTCCAATGGTTCATTATCGAAGATAATAAACCAAAATCCGTCCGTCCGCCGTACGCCGTCCCCCGTACGCCGTACGCCGTCCGCGCCACTTTGCCCAGTTAGCGTTGAGTTAAAATTACGAAATTCGGTTTCTGGGTTTGGACCAGCCCCACAATGTCCTCGAAACTTTTCATAACCCTTGGTCAAGGGGAAGGGGTTCAAAACGAAATTTAAAATTTCGACAATGTCATATCTCAAAATATTTAACTGAAACGTGTATTTTCAGTTCACTTTTGAATGACCTGAAAAATTACGAATCTTTTAAGACCAATTGGATTTTTGTGCAACCAGCCGTTCGTTCACTGTGAGCGCGCAAAGGTTTAGGAAAAACACTAATCTTTCGCGTCGAAAACGGCCGTTATGTGACCCAACCCTCAGACGCCAGAATAAAACTACCTTTTGTCATCTTCCCGGTAAACTATAGTCTAGAAATTTTAACCGTGAGTCGGGGATAGACCACATTGCAATATTTACTCGGTTTCTCATCTGTAAAATTGTTTAAATTATACCTTTTTGTAATAATAGGTACAAATTAAATTTTGATGATGAGCTATTGACTTGAAATTTTAAAAATAGGTCAGAACTGGATCACAGAACTGGATTCACTCGGTTTCTTGTCTGTAAAATTGTTTAAATAATACCTATTTGTTTAAACAAATTAAATTTTGATGATGAGCTAGATACTTGAAATTTTAAATATAGGTCAGAAATGGATGACATTTCAATATTCACTCGGTTTGTATGACATGGTATGAGTATGGTATGGTATATTATTGTATGTATGATTTGGTATAATACAGTATGGTATGATAGGAAAGAAATTCGTATGGTATGGTATGAGTACGGTGAGAATATGGTATGGTGCCGATTTGCAATACAGTCTGGTATAGACAGAAGGGTGATCTGCACAAGGAAGATAATAAACCGTTGTGTCAAGAATTTGCAGAGTTTTTCATGCTTCATTTATTATTTACTTAAGAATTGTTCATTTGCTCAAAAGAGTGATTCCAATTTCTTGTCGATTGGTTCTAGAACCAACATTCTGAATCCGGCATAATCTCAATCCGTGCCTCCCGGTTATAGATAAATTTTGAAAAGAATTTTCGGTTTTAGTTCCGTTCCATTTCAAGGTGCCTAAATTCTTTAACAAGGGGAAAAGAAGTGGAACTTGGACGATGAGAATTCAAATAGTTTTACGGACACTGGCGAGGAATAATTTCCGATTTGAAACTGCAGGGAGCGGAAGAAGGCGCGGCCCCTGACTCCTGAAATATTAAACCCAATAGGAGAGCAGAAACTCTGTTCTTTCCCTCTTTTTTTCAATACTAAAAACTCTGCAAATTCTTGACACAACGGTTCATTATCTTCTTTGTACAGATCACCCTTCTGTCCAGATCACTAGGTCTAAATGTCTAGATCCTAAATGTTAGATTAATTATTATTATCAATTTTATCAAGTACCTAGTGAAAATTATTATAATTTATTGTTAGGTATTAATAATTCGTATTTATTATTAATAATTATGATTAATTAATACGATATAATTCTGGGGTTTTTACTACTACGTCGGTAATAATGTTTTTATAAAAGAAGTACCTACCAACAAACATTCGAAATTACCTTCATTTCCGTAGCACGAAACGCACCTCAGAACAATACACTCGACATCACTTAAGCCATATGATGTTCCAAAGAGCTTGTTAGTATGAAACTGGACCTGTATTTCAACAGTTTGATTCACGATCGTGTTGAGAGGCACAATCTTTGAGCCGTCATTGTGAACGAACGGCTGGTCATACAAAGCTGCGGATGGTCTTAAAAACTTCTACGGAACAAACTCTATCTAAATATGAAATAAAAAACATACCGTTTGATGGGAATTTTTCGAGATATGGAATTTTCAAAATTTCAATATTCGTTTTGAACCCCTTCCCCTTGACCTAGGGTTATGAAAAGTTTCGAGGATCATTGTGTGGCTGGTCCAAACCCAGAAACCAAATTTCGTAATTTTAACTCAACGCTAACTGGGCAAAGTGGCGCGGACGGCGTACGGCGGACGGACGGATTTTTTTTTATTCGATTTTCTGAATCTACGTATCTTGAAACGTAAACCAACAAATTTTGAGGGGGGGTTAAAATTTTTTTTTCTTTGGGCGATTCCAATGGTTCATTATCGAAGATAATAAACCAAAAAACTCTGCAAATTCTTGACAACGGTTCATTATCTTCTTTGTCCAGATCACCCTTCTGTCTAGATCACTAGGTCTAAATGTCTAGATCCTAAATGTTAGATTAATTATTATTATCAATCATCACTAATTATTAACAATTTTATCAAGTACCAAGTGAAAATTATTATAATTTATTGTTAGGTATTAATAATTCGTATTTACTATTAATAATAATTATTATTAATTATGATTAATCAATACGATATAATTCTGGGGTTTTTAATACTACGTCGGTAATAATTTTTCTATAAAAGAAGTACCTACCAACAAACATTCGAAATTACCTTCATTTCCGTAGCACGAAACGCACCTCAGAACAACAAACTCGACATCACTTAAGCCATATGATGTTCCAAAGAGCTTGTTAGTATGAAAATGGACCTGTATTTCAACAGTTTGATTCACGATCGTGTTGTGAGGCACAATCTTTGAGCCGTCATTGTGAACGAACGGCTGGTCGTACAAAGCTGCGGATGGTCTTAAAAACTTCTACGGAACAAACTCTATCTAAATATGAAATAAAAAACATACCGTTCTATATGAATTTTTCGAGATATGAGATTTTCAAATTTTCAAAATTCGTTTTGAACCCCTTCCCCTTGACCTAGGGTTATGAAAAGTTTCGAGGACCATTTTTGGGTTGGTCTTACGTCATACGCTCGTGCGTCATAGGCTCTGACGCACTAGTTGGTCTCCTGCCAGCCGTCTTACGTCATACGCTCGTGCGTTATAGGCTCTGACGTACTTGTTGGCCACCTGCCAGCCGTCTTACGTCATACGCTCGTGCGTCATAGGCTCTGACGTACTTGTTGGCCTCCTGCCTGCCGTCTTACGTCATACGCTCGTGCGTCATAGGCTCTGACGTACTTGTTGGCCTCCTGCCAGCCGTCTTACGTAATACGCTCGTGCGAAGACATGAAAATGTCAAAAAAATATGTAAATAGGTACCTAAGCCCAACTGTAATGTCAATTTTCTGACAATGAGTTTTCGACTATAGTTTTCATACCTTTTTACTTAAGTACTTATTGCAATTTGAGACTGATAATGAGCTGTTTGCAAATAAAAAGTCTGATAACTACTTTATTACATCTGATTAATCTATTTTCAAGTTCCGATTCACAGTTGAATGTATTTTATTTAGATGTCGTAAAATTCGAAAACGATGGAATGACGAAACCTGTCGACTACTGACTCAAGTGATACTGTCGACTTCTAACACATGTAGGTCGACTACTAGTGCAAAACCATGTCGACTACTGAAGAAAATGTTGGTCACTGGTATCGACTACTACCTAGAGCATTGGGATTTTTTACAAAACTTGTTTTTCCCTTTTCAAACCATGTTGAATAATATTTCCCGCTGCCAGGTCTTTTAGGGAAGGATCTTGGGTACACAATGAACAGGTTTGCAATGAGAAAAAAACCGAGTGAATATTGAAATGTCATCCATTTCTGACCTATATTTAAAATTTCAAGTATCTAGCTCATCATCAAAATTTAATTTGTTTAAACAACTAGGTATTATTTAAACAATTTTACAGACAAGAAACCGAGTGAATATTGCATTGTGATCCAGTTCTGACCTATTTTTAAAATTCCAAGTCAATAGCTCAGCATCAAAATTTAATTTGTATTATTACAAAAAGGTATTATTTAAACAATTTTACAGATGAGAAACCGAGTGAATATTGCAATGTGGTCTATCCCCGACTGACGGTTAAAATTTCTAGACTGTAGTTTACCTGGAAGATGAAAAAAGGCAGTTTTATTCTGGGCGGCTACCCGGGACCCACCTAACGGCCGTTTTCGACGCGAAGTTTAGTGTTTTTCCTAAACCTTTGCGCGCTCACTGTGAACGAACGGCTGGTCGCACAAAAATCCAATTGGTCTGTGACAAGGTAAGAAAGAAAAGGAAAAGGGATTGAAAATGGGGATGAACCCAAAGAGAAAATAATGCTAGTTTTCAAAGCAAAGCTTTGTTGAAAGCTTTTATTCAAAAAAACGAAATTAATAAAATGAAATTTATCTGTATAGTCGAATAGGGACGAAATCAATCTCAGGGAATTCACAGACACAATCAAGAGACGACAAGTCAATTAATGTCGATATTTCTATCCTAATAGTTCCCACTGGTTCCTACGGCCGTGGAAAAAGAAATCTTAACTAGGTACTTATCAAGGTAGATATAAGTTCAGGCAGATGGAGCCAACGGGTAGGAAGGAAGATAGGAACTCGAGACAGCGGCGACGTCGTTGTGTTACAGCCACTCAGCTAGTACTCAAATCGCTGGTTTTCAGCCGGTAACTAAGATCGCTGGTCTCCAGCCGGTACCTAAAACTGTTTACCGAAGGATGTTGAATTATACGATACTGATAGATGTACGTTTAGAGACGAGAAGAGAAGAGAAGGCATATAAGAGAAGGCATTACCGGGACGGCACTTGAGTCGATGTGTAGAGATCGTTGTTAACGATGTCTTGTCGGACGGAACTGTTTTCTGCGACGAGATGATCGTATCCTGGATCAAACGAACGACAGTTGGAGTAATTGTGACAAGAAATCGTGATCGAAACTGGCGAAATCGTAAAACTTACCAGAGTCGGCAACGTGGGTTTCACTACCACTGAAAGATGATCCAGACGACTCCACAGCGAAATCGTAGAAACAGTAGAATCCAGTTAAGGAACAACGGCGAGGTATATCTCAATCCCGTCTGGGCGACAAAATCGGGAATAACTTTGTAAAACGGGAGTTTCTATGTGATAGAAAAGACGAGACGAAACGGGGAGATAGAAGATCCGCAGAACAAAGAAAAGTGAATCCTCTGGAAAATGGCAACGGTCGGCCCCAGCCTTCTCGATTTCCATATCACAGAGCAGCACAGGTGGATACTCTACTGTCCGTCATAGACGAACAAACCCGTATAGATGAGGTTCGGCGCCGAAAACCGCGAACTCTCGAAAGAGGAAGGTTTCACGTTACAGGTCTTAAAAGATTCGTAATTTTTCAGGTCATTCAAAAGTGAACTAAATCTTTGTACAGATCACCCTTCTGTCTAGATCACTAGGTCTAAATGTCTAGATCCTAAATGTTAGATTAATTATTATTATCAATTTTATCAAGTACCTAGTGAAAATTATTATAATTTATTGTTAGGTATTAATAATTCGTATTTATTATTAATAATAATTATTATTAATTATGATTAATTAATACGATATAATTCTGGGGTTTTTAATACTACGTCGGTAATAATTTTTCTATAAAAGAAGTACCTACCAACAAACATTCGAAATTACCTTCATTTCCGTAGCACGAAACGCACCTCAGAACAACAAACTCGACATCACTTAAGCCATATGATGTTCCAAAGAGCTTGTTAGTATGAAAATGGACCTGTATTTCAACAGTTTGATTCACGATCGTGTAGTGAGGCACAATCTTTGAGCCGTCATTGTGAACGAACGGCTGGTCGTACACAGCTGCGGATGGTCTTAAAAAATTTTGCGGAACAAACTCTATCTAAATATGGAATAAAAAATATTCCGTTTGATGGGAATTTTTCGAGATATGGAAATTTCAAAATTCGTTTTGAACCCCTTCCCCTTGACCTAGGGTTATGAAAAGTTTCGTGGATCATTGTGGGGCTGGTCCAAACCCAGAAACCAAATTTCGTAATTTTAACTCAACGCTAACTGGGCAAAGTGCCTCGGACGGCGTACGGCGGACGGACGGATTTTTTTTTGTTGACATTTCATGTCTTTGCTATGGCACACAACCAAATTTTCGTTATGTCACGTTACGTAACGAAATATGCTCAATGATTATTATGATTCGTAGAAGTGAGGTAGGTAGGTACCTATATGACTATAGCTGAAATTTGGCTATATGATTATTATGATTTGGCTGGTTTTGGCTTAGGACGTGAACAATAAGGTGCACAGGGTTTTGATCAGCTGAGTGGCTCCTGAAGCTAACTTCTTTCCTATCAACCGTAGGAAGCTGAAATTTGGCTGGTAGCCTCCTTAGGACGTGAACAATATGGTGCACAGGGTTTTGATCAGCTGAGTGGCTCTTGAAGCTAACTTCTTTCCTATCAACTGTAGGAAGCTGAAATTTGGCTGATAGCCTCCTTAGGACATGAACAATAAGGTGCACAGGGTCTTGATCAGCTGAGTGGCTCATGAAGCTAACTTCTTTCCTATCAACCGTAGGAAACTGAAATTTGGCTGGTAGCCTCCTTCGGACGTGAACAATAAGGTGCAGAGGGTTTTGATCAGCTGAGTGGCTCCTGAAGCTAACTTCTTTCCTATCAACTGTAGGAAGCTGAAATTTGGCTGGTAGCCTCCTTAGGACATGAACAATAAGGTGTACAGGGTCTTGATCAGCAGAGTGGCTCCTGAAGCTAACTTCTTCCCTATCAGCCGTAGGAAGCTGAAATATGGCTGGTAGCCTCCTTAGGACGTGAACAATAAGGTGTACAGGGTTTTGATCAGCTGAGTGGCTACTGAAGCTAACTTCTTTCCTATCAACCGTAGGAAGCTGAAATTTGTCTCGTTAGGACATGAACAACAACGCTACTGGAGTAGGTGATGTAGTCTGGCTCGAAAACACAGAAGAAAATGTCCCAATGTGTTGCAGTCTCGTATGCAAGCATTTATGATTCTTATGATCTTTTTCGTAGCCATTGTGGAACACCGAAATCTTGAAGTATATGGAAGTATTCACTCATGCATCCAAATTTGAAAACAGTTGAGTGTTACCTACGTAATCAATGCTACCCAAGCATCAAAATATGAAAATACTCGTAGTTGATTGTTGTCTACGCAATCAATGGTTAGTGGGGTTAATGTACTTTCATGTAGAACATAATATTTACATCCATACATATATCGTCGAGGGTAGTAAAAGAACGGTAATTGCAGAAAGCCTTCAGTGCTGCAGACATCCCAGTTCGCTTGGAACCTTCTGGTCTGTTGAGGGAGGATGGAAAGAGACCTGATGGGGTGACGCTCATACCATGGGCCCTAGGTAAGAACCTGGTTTGGGACGTGACGTGTGCGGACTCCCTTGCGCCAAGCTACATTACCTCCTATCGCACCCCTGGATACGCAGCAGAGCTATTGGCCAAAAAGAAGCATTCGAAGTACCAGGCCATCAAGCGTACCAATCATTTTGTAGCCTTTGCCGTGGAGTCATTGGGTTCTTGGGCAAAGGAGGCCAGGGATTTGGTGGACGCTCTAGGCTCAAGATTGGCAGAAAAGACAGGAGACCGAAGGGCGAAGCGGTACCGAGTTCAGCGTTTGTCGCTGGCCATCCAGCGAGGCAACTCCACGAGTGTCCTGGGGACACTGCCTACATCCATGTCCATGGAAGAAATATTCTACCTCTAAATTCCTGTATACCCTATTTACATAATTACTTCTGCGGCCCCCCCCCCCCCACATGTCCAGTCATCATTGTGCTTTTGGCCATTGTACTACTAATAAAACTCTCCATTTTTGGAAGTAAATTGTACAATAAAAAAAAAAAAAAATAAAAAAAAAAAATAATAAAAATGTGAGTTTAATTTTTGTTTTCTTTATATTGAAAAAAATGTAATTCACAGAGGAAGAAAAGATTGCTAGGAGATGGAAGGGAAGAAGGAGGGAGGGGAAAGATATGAAATGTCCTAATGCGTTGCAGACTTGTATGCAAGCGTTTTTTGGTGAGATATCGATGTGACTTCAACCAATTAAACGGTGAAAAAAAACTCGCAAATTAATCGATTATAATCGATTAATTGCAGTTAAGGCGATTTTTATTCGATTTTCTGAATCTACGTATCTTGAAACGTAAACCAACAAATTTTGAGGGGGGGTTAAAATTTTTTTTTCTTTGGGCGATTCCAATGGTTCATTATCGAAGATAATAAACCAAAATCCGTCCGTCCGCCGTACGCCGTCCGCGCCACTTTGCCCAGTTAGCGTTGAGTTAAAATTACGAAATTTTTTCTATGGGTTTCGACCAACCCCACAATGGTCCTCGAAACTTTTCATAACCCTAGGTCAAGGGGAAGGGGTTCAAAAAGAATTTTGAAAATTTGAAAATCTCATATCTCGAAAAATTCATATAGAACGGTATGTTTTGGTTTATTATCTTCGATAATGAACCATTGGAATCGCCCAAAGAAAAAAAAATTTTAACCCCCCCTCAAAATTTGTTGGTTTACGTTTCAAGATACGTAGATTCAGAAAATCGAATAAAAAAAAATCCGTCCGTCCGCCGTACGCCGTCCGCCGTCCGCCGTACGCCGTCCGCGCCACTTTGCCCAGTTAGCGTTGAGTTAAAATTACGAAATTTTTTTTATGGGTTTCGACCAACCCCACAATGGTCCTCGAAACTTTTCATAACCCTAGGTCAAGGGGAAGGGGTTCAAAACGAATTTTGAAAATTTGAAAATCTCATATCTCGAAAAATATAAATACAAGGAAGATAATAAACCGTTGTGTCAAGAATTTGCAGAGTTTTGGTTTATTATCTTCGATAATGAACCATTGGAATCGCCCAAAGAAAAAAAAATTTTAACCCCCCCTCAAAATTTGTTGGTTTACGTTTCAAGATACGTAGATTCAGAAAATCGAATAAAAAAAAATCCGTCCGTCCGCCGTACGCCGTACGCCGTCCGCCGTCCGCCGTCCGCGCCACTTTGCCCAGTTAGCGTTGAGTTAAAATTACGAAATTTTTTTTATGGGTTTCGACCAACCCCACAATGGTCCTCGAAACTTTTCATAACCCTAGGTCACGGGGAAGGGGTTCAAAACGAATTTTGATATTTTGAAAATTTCATATCTCGAAAAATTCATATGGAACGGTATGTTTTTTATTTCATATTTAGATAGAGTTTGTTCCGTAGAATTTTTTGAGACCATCCGCAGCTTCGTACGACCAGCCGTTCGTTCACAATGACGGCTCAAAGATTGTGCCTCACAACACGATCGTGTATCAAACTGTTGAAATACAGGTCCATTTTCATACTAACAAGCTCTTTGGAACATCATATGGCTTAAGTGATGTCGAGTTTGTTGTTCTGAGGTGCGTTTCGTGCTACGGAAATGAAGGTAATTTCGAATGTGTGTTGGTAGGTACTTCTTTTATAGAAAAGTTATTACCGACGTAGTATTAAAAACCCCAGAATTTTATCGTATTAATTAATCATAATTAATAATAATCATAATTATTAATAAATACGAATTATTAATACCTAACAATAAATTATAATAATTTTCACTAGGTACTTGATAAAATTGTTAATAATTAGTGATAATTGATAATAATAATTAATCTAACATTTAGGATCTAGACATTTAGACCTAGTGATCTAGACAGAAGGGTGATCTGTACAAAGAAGATAATGAACCGTTGTGTCAAGAATTTGCAGAGTTTTTTTTATTCGATTTTCTGAATCTACGTATCTTGAAACGTAAACCAACAAATTTTGAGGGGGGGTTAAAAAAATTTTTTCTTTGGGCGATTCCAATGGTTCATTATCGAAGATAATAAACCAAAAGTTGACTTCCTATCGACTCGAGGTGTTTATTTGAGTTCGAATGGACCTTCAAGAAGAGCAATAATCGATTCAAATGCATCGTGAAAACGAAAAAAAGTTGACTTCATGTCGACTCGAGGTGTTTATTTCAGTTCGAATGGACCTACAAGAAGAGCAATTGTCGACTCAAATACATCGTGAAAACGAAAAAAAGTTGACTTCATATCGACTCGAGGTGTTAATTTGAGTTCGAATGGACCTACAACAAGAGCAATTGTCGACTCAAATACATCGAGAAAACGAAAAAAAGTTGACTTCATATCGAGTCGAGGTGTTTATTTGAGTTTGAATGGATTTTGAAGAAGAGCAGCTGTCGACTCAAATAAATCGAGAAAACGAAAAAAAGTTGACTTCATATCGACTCGAGGTGTTTATTTGAGTTCGAATGGACCTTCAAGAAGAACAATTGTCGACTCAAATACATCGTGAAAACGAAAAAAAGTTGACTTCATATCGACTCGAGGTGTTTATCTGAGTTCGAATGGACCTTCAAGAAGAACAATTGTCGACTCAAATACATCGAGAAAACGAAAAAAAGTTGACTTCATATCGACTCGAGGTGTTTATTTGAGTTCGAATGGACCTTGAAGAAGAGCAGTTGTCGACTCAAATACATCGTGAAAACGAAAAAAAGTAGACTTCATATCGACTCGAGGTGTTTATTTGAGTTCGAATGGACCTTCAAGAAGAGCAATCGAATGAACCTTCAACAAGAGCATATGTCGGCTCAAATACATCGAGAAAACGAAAAAAAGTTGACTTCATATCGACTCGAGGTGTTTATTTGAGTTCGAATGGACCTTCAAGAAGAGCAATCGTCGACTCAAATACATCGAAAAAACGAAAAAAAAGTTGTCTTCATAGCGACTCGAGGTGTTTATCTGAGTTCGAATGGACCTTCAAGAAGAGCAATCGTCGACTCAAATACATCGAGAAAACGAAAAAAAGTTGACTTCATATCGACTCGAGGTGTTAATTTGAGTTCGAATGGACCTTCAACAAGAGCGATTGTCGACTGAAATACATCGTGAAAACGAAAAAAAGTTGACTTCATATCGACTCGAGGTGTTTATTTGAGTTCGAATGGACCCTCAACAAGAGCAATTGTCGACTCAAATACATCGAGAAAACGAAAAAAAGTTGACTTCATAGCGACTTGAGGTGTTTATCTGAGTTCGAATGGACCTTCAACAAGAGCATATGTCGACTCAAATACATCGTGAAAAAGAGAAAAAGGTGACTTCATATCGACTCGAGGCGTTGGAAGTTGCCTCATCGCCTTGATCCTCTCTTGGGTTGGGTGTATTCCATTCCTATCAAATCTATGTCCAAGATATACCACAGAATCCTGTAGCCACTTACATTTATCCAGTCGCACTCGCATTCCGGCTTTGGTTAACCTGTCCAGTACAGTTTCTATCATGTTCAAATGACCTTGCCTGTCTTTAGCTGTGACCATTATGTCATCAAGGTAACACTTGACCCCTGGTAGGCCTTGAAGTATGATCTCCATTGTTCTCTGGAATTTGGCTGGGGCCGATGAGATACCAAAAGGCATACGGCGGTACCTAAAGAACCCCTTGTGTGTTGTGATGACCAAATATTGTTTGGAACTGTCCTCAACCTCCATCTGTAGATATGCATCTCGTAGGTCAATAACAGAAAACTGTTCACCACCTGCTAGTTCTGCACAGACTTCTTCAAACGTTGGTAAGGGATGCATATCTGTAACAATGTGCTTGTTTATTGTTACTTTGAAATCTGCGCACAACCTGATCTTCCCATTAGGCTTTGGGGCAATCACCAACGGTGAAGCCCATTCAACAGGCGTCGTTGCTGGGTCGATTGGCTCAATAATCCCCTCAGCTAATAGCCTCTCAAGTTCTTGTTCCACTGCTGCTTTCAGTGCAAATGGAACTGGTCTTGGCCTAAAAAATTTTGGAATTGCGCCTGGCTTTATTCTAATGTCAATTCTGTGCCCTACAATAGTCCCAGTCGCATTATCAAAGAGACGTGTATATTTTCCAATCAACTCTTTAATATCAACAGGAATTGGCCTGACTCCTTCCTTCTTGCTAGGTCTATCTTCTGAACTCTTCACTGTACAAATTTCGGCCCCTGGTGGCAATGGAAGGTTGAATTCTAACGCCCACTTCAAACCAAATAATGGTGAATCATGCTTGTTCACCACAATTAGCGGCAATTCACTTTTAGCCCCAAAAGCCTCTACGGTGACCCAGGCGATGCCCAAAGTTTCTACCACTAAATCGGTATATGCGCGCAAATTAGGATATGGTTTGAGAGCTGGTCGACCTATGTGTTTCCACGTCCTCTTACTGATGACTGACTGGTAGGCACCCGAATCAAACAACATTCGAAGTGGTCTCTCGTTGACCAGAACGTTCAGCATTACCTTTGAGCCGTTCTTCGAAATCTGTCGGCATCCTAGGCGCGATTCTCCATCACTTCCGGATTCTGAAGATTCCAGATCTACTGGGAGCTGGAGTCGATTCGCCCGCTGTTGTTCCCTTGCCTCTTGTTTGTAATTTGACTTGACAATCGCCCTTCCTTTCTTTACACAAGCCACTGCGATGTGATCTTTCTGTTGACACAGAAAACATTCTTTACCTAGTGCCTTACAAACTTCTTTTGCACCATGCTTGTAACCCCCACACGCAAGACAGTTCCGGCCGACGATCAGTACCAGCGGAGAACGTCTTTTGACTGGACGCCGATGATTTGGGGCACTATTTACTTGGTTGAGGTCTAGTCCTGCTGTTAACTTCACTAACTGGGAATGGGCATTTAATCCCTGTTCCAAGTTCACAGCCATCGCTTCTACCTCCGCTAAGGTGTGTGAGTTTCCAGGGAAAGATTTCAAAAGCTCGTATTGCCAGGAGGTATTGTTGATCCCTAATATAATTTGATCCCGTACTCTTTCTGACAGTGAAGTGCCAAACGCACATCGCCCCGCTAATGCTTTTAAGTCGCTTATGAATCTCTTCATATTCTCATCTTCACCTCGTTTCCTAAGAGAGAATTTTACTCTGTCGGTAGTGATACTCCTGACATCCGAATAATAATTGTCTATCACCGAGATTAATTCGCTGTACTGGCACTCACCAACTCGGCGAGGTCGGAAATGATCGATAATGAGCTTGAAGGTTTCAGACCCGATTTTTATAAGTAAGGCCAGTCGCATCTCCCCCTCTTCTCGAATTCCAGCCGACCTCAACTCCAGTTCGAAATATTGGAAGTAATATTCCCATTCTTCCTCTGCAGGATTGAACTGGCGAATGTGCAACTTGGACTGTGCTAATGCTTGTCCTGCATAACGTCCGTCCTCATCGGTTGGTGAATCTTGTTTCCTTTGTCTTCTAGACATGTCTCATTTAATTAAATGATTTTTCCTCCGTCGCCACTTGAAACAACTTGATTCGGCAATAACTCAAAATCGTCTATTCTTTTATTATAATATCTAACTAAACTACTTTTTGGGTTGTCAAGCAGGTGACAAGTAACCAGGTGCTAATGTACTGGAGTCAGGGTCCAACAGAATGGACCTTCAAGAAGAGCAATTGTCGACTCAAATACATCGTGAAAACGAAAAAAAAAGGCTTCATATCGACTCGAGGGATTTATTTGAGTTCGAATGAACCTTCAACAAGAGTAATAGTCGACTCAAATACATCGAGAAAACGAAAAAAAGTTGACTTCATATCGACTCGAGGTGTTAATTTGAGTTCGAATGGACCTTCAACAAGAGCAATTGTCGACTCAAATACATCGAGAAAACGAAAAAAAGTTGACTTCATATCGACTCGAGGTGTTTATTTGAGTTCGAATGGACTTTCAAGAAGAGCAATTGTCGACTCAAATACATCGTGAAAACGAAAAAAAGTTGCTTTCATATCGACTCGAGGTGTAAATTTGAGTTCGAATGGCCTTCAAGAAGAGTAATAGTCGACTCAAATACATCGTGAAAACGAAAAAAAGTGGACTTCATATCGACTCGAGGTGTTAATTTGAGTTCGAATGGACCTTCAACAAGAGCGATTGTCGACTCGAATACATCGTGAAAACGAAAAAAAGTTGACTTCATATCGACTCGAGGTGTTTATTTCAGTTTGAATGGACCTACAAGAAGAGCAATTGTCGACTCAAATACATCGAGAAAACGAAAAAAAGTTGACTTCATAGCGACTTGAGGTGTTTATCTGAGTTCGAATGGACCTTCAACAAGAGCATATGTCGACTCAAATACATCGTGAAAAAGAGAAAAAGGTGACTTCATATCGACTCGAGGTGTTTATATGAGTTCGAATGGACCTTCAAGAAGAGCAATTGTCGACTCAAATACATCGAGAAAACGAAAAAAAAGGCTTCATATCGACTCGAGGGATTTATTTGAGTTCGAATGAACCTTCAACAAGAGTAATAGTCGACTCAAATACATCGAGAAAACGAAAAAAAGTTGACTTCATATCGACTCGAGGTGTTAATTTGAGTTCGAATGGACCTTCAACAAGAGCAATTGTCGACTCAAATACATCGAGAAAACGAAAAAAAGTTGACTTCATATCGACTCGAGGTGTTTATTTGAGTTCGAATGGACTTTCAAGAAGAGCAATTGTCGACTCAAATACATCGTGAAAACGAAAAAAAGTTGCTTTCATATCGACTCGAGGTGTAAATTTGAGTTCGAATGGCCTTCAAGAAGAGTAATAGTCGACTCAAATACATCGTGAAAACGAAAAAAAGTGGACTTCATATCGACTCGAGGTGTTAATTTGAGTTCGAATGGACCTTCAACAAGAGCGATTGTCGACTCGAATACATCGTGAAAACGAAAAAAAGTTGACTTCATATCGACTCGAGGTGTTTATTTCAGTTCGAATGGACCTACAAGAAGAGCAATTGTCGACTCAAATACATCGAGAAAACGAAAAAAAGTTGACTTCATATCGACTCGAGGTGTTTATATGAGTTCGAATGAACCTTCAAGAAGAGCAATTGTCGACTCAAATACATCGAGAAAACGAAAAAAAAGGCTTCATATCGACTCGAGGGATTTATTTGAGTTCGAATGAACCTTCAACAAGAGTAATAGTCGACTCAAATACATCGTGAAAACGAAAAAAAGTTGACTTCATATCGACTCGAGGTGTTTATCTGAGTTCGAATGGACCTTCAACAAGAGTAATAGCCGACTCAAATACATCGTGAAAACGAAAAAAAGTTGACTTCATATCGACTCGAGGTGTTTATTTGAGTTCGAATGGACCTTCAAGAAATTTCTAATTAAATTAGTGGTAATTCATAATCTAACATAATCTAATAATTAATCTAACATTTAGGATCTAGACATTTAGACCTAATGATCTAAACAGAAGGGTGACAAAGAAGATAATGAACCGTTGTGTCAAGAATTTGCAGAGTTTTTGGTTTATTATCTTCGATAATGAACCATTGGAATCGCCCAAAGAAAAAAATTTTTTAACCCCCCCTCAAAATTTGTTGGTTTACGTTTCAAGACACGTAGATTCAGAAAATCGAATAAAAAAAACTCTGCAAATTCTTGACACACCGGTTCATTATCTTCCTTGTGCACATCACCCTTCTGTCTATACCAGACTGTGTTGCAAATCGGCACCATACCATATTCTCACCGTACTCATACCATAACATACGAATTTCTTTCCTATCATACCATACTGTACTATACCAAATCATACATACAATAATATACCATACCATACTCATACCATGTCATACAAACCGAGTGAATATTGAAATGTCATCCATTTCTGACCTATATTTGAAATTTCAAGTATCTAGCTCATCATCAAAATTTAATATGTTTAAACAAATAGGTATTATTTAAACAATTTTACAGACAAGAAACCGAGTGAATATTGCATTGTGATCCAGTTCTGAACTATTTTTAAAATTTCAAGTCAATAGCTCATCATCAAAATTTCTCACAATAGAACTGTAATCAATATTATGAAACTGTTTTTAGGCCCTGAAGATGAAGAAATATATTCTTCGAAACGTTGGCACATAAATCAATTTTCATTTGACCGACCCTCGACATCCCTCAACATCATTGTTACTGACGGTCAACAAAACCACACACACTTATGGCAGAGGTAGCAACCACGGATCAATCTCAAATCCCCAGTTTCATCAGTTCCATCCGACAACACTATTGCACGGCATCGGGTACCATTTTAAAACGTCACAAACATATCGCACTAGAAAATTCAACAAGGTTTTTCTATTTTTCGCATGTGTACCATTTTATGAAGTTAGTTGGAATAACACCGACCTTTTTAAAGTACCTGCTTTTTACGACTTTGTTTGTTCAATTTTCACACGTTTCTTGGCGCCACGATGTCCTGGCTTTTGTTACCCCACTCTTGGATATACTTTCATCCGTATATATATATAGGTAACTTTAAGCTAAGTTGTTAAGTTGTAACTCCGGTGCCCTGGAGGAAAGAACTTCCCACTGTAAGTCACAAAGTATTGTACAGCCCACACACCATTTCAATTTATCTCTTTAGCTATCTGTTTTAACGTCATTCGTTTAACCAAATTGTTTATAAAAACTACCTACAACTAAATTATTACTGTAACTAAATATAACTAAATAACTACAACAACTTTCTCACAATAGAACTGTAATCAATATTATGAAACTGTTTTTAGGCCCTGAAGATGAAGAAATATATTCTTCGAAACGTTGGCACATAAATCAATTTTCATTTGACCGACCCTCGACATCCCTCAACATCATTGTTACTGACGGTCAACAAAACCACACACATTTAATTTGAATTATTACACAAAGGTATTATTTAAACAATTTTACAGATGAGAAACCGAGTGAATATTGCAATGTGGTCTATCCCCGACTCACGGTTAAAATTTCTAGACTGTAGTTTACCGGGAAGATGAAAAAAGGTAGTTTTATTCTGGGCGTCTGGGGGTTAACGGCCGTTTTCGACGCGAAGTTTAGTGTTTTTCCTAAACCTTTGCGCGCTCACCGTGAACGAACGGCTGGTCGCAAAAAAATCCAATTGGTCTTAAAAGATTCGTAATTTTTCAGGTCATTCAAAAGTGAACTAACAATTACATGGTTCAGTTGAATATTTTGAGATATGACATTGTCGAAATTTCAAAGTTCGTTTTGAACCCCTTCCCCTTGACCTAGGGTTATGAAAAGTTTCGAGGATCATTGTGGGGCTGGTCCAAACCCAGAAACCAAATTTTGTAATTTTAGCTCAACGCTAACTGGGCAAAGTGGCACGGACGGCGGACGGCGGACGGCGTACGGCGTACGGCGGACGGACGGATTTTGGTTTATTATCTTCGATAATGAACCATTGGAATCGCCCAAAGAAAAAATTTTTTTAACCCCCCCTCAAAATTTGTTGGTTTACGTTTCAAGATACGGAGATTCAGAAAATCGAATAAAAAAAAATCCGTCCGTCCGCCGTACGCCGTACGCCGTACGCCGTACGCCGTACGCCGTACGCCGTCCGCCGTACGCCGTCCGCGCGACTTTGCCCAGTTAGCGTTGAGTTAAAATTACGAAATTTTTTTTATGGGTTTCGACCAACCCCACAATGGTCCTCGAAACTTTTCAGAACCCTAGGTCAAGGGGAAGGGGTTCAAAACAAATTTTGAAAATTTGAAAATCTCATATCTCGAAAAATTCATATAGAACGGTATGTTTTTTATTTCATATTTAGATAGAGTTTGTTCCGTAGAATTTTTTAAGACCATCCGCAGCTTTGTACGACCAGCCGTTCGTTCACAATGACGGCTCAAAGATTGTGCCTCACAACACAATCGTGACTCAAACTGTTGAAATACAAGTCCATTTTCATACTAACAAGCTATTTGGAACATCATATGGCTTAAGTGATGTCGAGTTTGTTGTTCTGAGGTGCGTTTCGTGCTACTGAAATGAAGGTAATTTCGAATGTTTGTTGGTAGGTACTTCTTTTATAGAAAAATTATTACCGACGTAGTATTAAAAACCCCAGAATTATATCGTATTAATTAATCATAATTAATAACAATTATTATTAATAATAAATACGAATTATTAATACCTAACAATAAATTATAATAATTTTCACTAGGTACTTGATAAAATTGATAATAATAATTAATCTAACATTTAGGATCTAGACATTTAGACCTAGTGATCTAGACAGAAGGGTGATCTGTACAAAGAAGATAATGAACCGTTGTGTCAAGAATTTGCAGAGTTTTTTTTATTCGATTTTCTGAATCTACGTATCTTGAAACGTAAACCAACAAATTTTGAGGGGGGGTTAAAAAATTTTTTTCTTTGGGCGATTCCAATGGTTCATTATCGAAGATAATAAACCAAAAATCCGTCCGTCCGCCGTACGCCGTACACCGTACGCCGTACGCCGTCCCCCGTACGCCGTCCGCCGTCCGCGCCACTTTGCCCAGTTAGCGTTGAGCTAAAATTACGAAATTTGGTTTCTGGGTTTGGACCAGCCCCACAATGATCCTCGAAACTTTTCATAACCCTAGGTCAAGGGGAAGGGGTTCAAAACGAATTTTGAAATTTTGAAAATTTCATATCTCGAGAAATTCATATGGAACGGTATGTTTTTTATTTCATATTTAGATAGAGTTTGTTCCGTAGAATTTTTTAAGACCATCTGCAGCTTTGTACGACCAGCCGTTCGTTCACAATGACGGCTCAAAGATTGTGCCTCACAACACGATCGTGACTCAAACTGTTGAAATACAGGTCCATTTTCATACTAACAAGCTCTTTGGAACATCATGTGGCTTAAGTGATGTCGAGTTTGTTGTTCTGAGGTGCGTTTCGTGCTACGGAAATGAAGTTAATTTCGAATGGCTGTTGGTAGGTACTTCTTTTATAGAAAAATTATTACCGACGTAGTATTAAAAACCCCAGAATTATATCGTATTAATTAATCATAATTAATAATGATTGTTATTAATAATAAATACGAATTATTAGTACCTAACAATAAATTATAATAATTTTCACTAGGTACTTGATAAAATTATTAATAATTAGTGATAATTCATAATAATAATTTGTTTATAAATGATCATATTGTATAAATGATTTGTTTTGGTTACTGAAAGGCTCGACTGAGTTCAATGACATTTTCTTTTTTCTCGTCTCAATCACTGGGGCAGGAACCTTCCCCTCCGTTGTCCCTGCGTACCTCAGCTCAGATCCTGCGTGCCATAGCTCCTGCCCAGGACGTCGTCCCCTCTCCTTCAGGCATTTCAGGCCTCCCCACGCCCCACATGACGCCCAGCTGAGTCAGTCGCTCGGCGGTCGTTGCCACGTTCTTGTCAGTGCATCCCTTTCTAAGCTCGGGTCGGTCATCAGAATATCCAATTGGCGGTTCACCCAACGGGACAAGTGTTATTGTTTTTGTGTGTGACGAGTTCCCTATAAATCCCTTCCGCTGGACAAACGTAAGTTACAAACGTTACATGGCAGTCTACAGTAAAATTCAAATTTCGCTCATACAGAAGTACTCGAACCCTCAGAATCCCCTCAGAATACCTCAAATACAGATAATTCTTCTCAAACATCCAAGTTTATACTTTCATTGTAAACATAATAACTCAAGAAGTCGTCTTCAAGTTCCAGCCAATAATCACTTTGGAAAATTTTTACATTCATGCTTAGGGTTGACAACTTTTATTTGGAGAAAATAAGAATTTTTAAAAAATGATTGAAAAAAAGTATTTTCTTAAAAAAAAAAAAAAGTACGGTCCAAAAGAAAATGTTGGTTCCTCGGTTCATCATCACCACCTCAACATGCGGAAATGAGCAGAATAAGCAACACCTTATTAGGTACCGAGATTACCTACTGTTCCTCAAGAATTTCTATAACTTCTTTTCCATACTTGGCTATTGGTTAAAAAAAACTCAATACAACTATTTCATAAAAGAAATATTTATTGCAGCAAATGCATAGGTACATATTTATTTATTTACTCGTCTCTTCAGTGGCGGACACTGAAATCCTAGTGTAGTATCGACCTCCTCTCGGTAAAGGTCGCTATAGCGACTATAGTTGCTAGGTAGGGAAATAAAATTACTAATTTCAGTTTTAAGACGATAAATGAGCCCAATAATGAAAAAAAAAGTATTTTAGCGTACTTTTTCAACTTAAGAAAGTACAAAGTAAAATACATCAAAAAGAAGTACAATAGGTACTTTAAAAAAAAAGTACGATTGGCAACCCTAGTCATGCTACATGACCGTATTAGCAAATGTCAAAGTACCTGAGTATTTCGAAGTATCGTCCTTAAACTCTGCTCTCAACCTACCACTATTTATAGGAATTCAACTAAACCTTGAAAGCTAAAAATATTTTCAAAAACTGATGAACGTCTATTCTACGAAAACCTCTCTACAACCATCATAAGTCGGAGAAATTTGTAGTTGTGTGGAAAAAAGAAATAGATTTACTCTTTTATTTTAAATGATAAAATCTATTTTTGTATACAAACACAATCAACATCTGGGTTTGGTCACTTATTTTAAATGGCGCTCCAAATTGAGCAGGAATGTACATAAAAAGTATATAAGCAGGGTATTTCTGGGATTCACCCATCATGTTATTGGTGTTGATGTATCATCTGTGCAACCAAATTTTGGGGTTTTGACTTTTGTCACTTCATGTTGTTTGTTATCAGAATATTATATGCCCACTTCAGTATCATCTTGTGGGTGTTTCTTGATTTCCCTGTGGCTTGCGGGGGCGCGCGAGGATGTGACTCATAAAAAAGCCGGGGCTCGCTCATCTAATGACCGGGTGTTGCTCAAACGTCAATGGATGTGACGTCAAAACGTAACCTTCAATCTGACCGTGATTCGACTCACATTTCCACAATTTCTTTCTCCACTTGAATTTGCTCGCCATTTCTCGCATTTCTACTCGAGCCTCGGTGGTGCAAGCCTCTCACTATCGTACTGGCGGAAGGTGGTACCTAATAATAAAGTGGCGTAAGACGTTCCCTAGATTGCGTCCACCTACGAGTTAATCAAGTAATATCGGCGATTTGATTGGTTTGAATTAATTATTAGAGGTAAAACCGCCAAAGGCGAAGCTCAAGATTGCATTTCACTGTAAAGTTGACTCAATAACAAATTGCTGGAATATGTTTTGTAGCTTTTATTTTCATTTATTGGATATATTACGTTCAATTGGATTAAAAGCTTTGTTCTTGTGTTATTTCCTTCTTTACCCGGTTGTTGTGTATTCGAACTATCCTTGTTGTACTTTCCCGACCTATGAACGATTTCGCGATTATTCAAACAGTAGGAACAGTCAATGTAACGGCATTTGGAAGCGCGTCTGTGGTGTTATCAGCAATGTACTGTTAGCCACCTCCTTATGTGAAGGAAGTTTTGAAGTCACTTCTTCCTCTGTCGTTCTTTTAAATTGGATTCCAGTTAGAACCGTGCTCGTCGCATCACCACTTACTTTCAATATGGTAATATTTTGAGTAGGGATGGGTATCGGTTGGAAAAACATCGACGTTTACACATCGATTTTTTTTTTTTTTTTGCAAACACCGAAAATACCTTAGTGCAGGCCTACCTAAGTATACCTACCTAAGTATTTTAGCTAAAAAAAATATATATTGATTGATTGATTGATTTCAGAAGAACCTACCTACCTAGCGGTCATTTTATGCATAATTTTTGTTCTCATTTCAAAAAATGAAAAATGAAAAACGTGGGTGCTCATTTACGTTAAAAAAAAAAATAAATGGATCGAGCAACAAATTAACAAACAACTTACTTTATTCCGAATATTTATTGTTGGCCTCATGAAAACAGGAGGTTTGCAACCAAATCTTCGGACAGGCGGTTCAAAATTATACCTGCTAGAGAAAAAACTTCGCAAATGCTTGACACAACTGTTTATCATCTTCTTTGTGCAGATCAAACTTCTGTCTAGATCACTAAATGATAAATTAATTTTTATAATAAATTATCATGGATTAATAATAATTATTATCAAGAAGTGTAAATTATTATTAACTATCTACCTATTTTATTATAGGTAATTATTTTTTGGAGATTATTGTTTATTTTCTGATATATGTTTGAAAAATACCTTAGTAGTTTTAACATTTTAATGGGGGATTGTTTAAATAGTAGTTTTAAATTTTTGGATTAATTAAAACATTTTTATTATTAAATAATTTACCTATAACTAAAAAATATTTTGAATAAAAAAAAAAAATGATTTTTTAAAACATTTGTTGACATTTTTGTTGGGAATTATGCAAACATTTTTTGTTGAGAATCATTATCATGAGTGACACTCATTCGAAAGCCCAACAAATTTCCTATCGATCATAACAAAATTTTCAATCGATCATAACAAAATTTCCTAACGATCACAGGCGCAACTCTACGACAACCAGCGTTCAAGTTTGATGATTTCGGAAATTAGTAGATGTTGTATTTATTTACGTATTTTTAGCTGTTAATTAGCAGAATCGATTGAGATTTAGATTAAAAATTATTGTTTTTGGGGGTTTCACTTACTCCTCAAGACGGCTTAATATTTAACTGCCATGGCAGGAGTGACGTTGGTTCTATGAATGTTCAGTCTTACCGAATATTCCATTGTTTGAAGGCTTGTAGTTGATGTTTTTGAACAACTTTGGTCGGTGGTATTTTTGGACCTCCAAGAGCTCTTAAAGGACGACCGATCTCGTAAAATGTTTCAGAAGAGTCGTCGGCTCTCAATAATAACTCGTATTATTGATTGACGACTCAGAATCCAATTCAAAAAGTTTTTATCTAACAGAACGAAATAAGTATCAATATTTACGTGGATCAGTCGGTGTGTGGGTGATCGGGTTAATGGCCTTTAGAAAGAATAATTTCAACCCTAGGAATTGGATCAGCACTTTTACCGAATTCTCATCAGGCATACTCGCCTTTGTTGTTCCCAATGATATCTTTCTTATCTTCAACATCCGATTATCCACGGCTTTGTCTATTTATAGAACTAAACAGTCTTCAATTTTTTCACGTTATGTATGTGACCTCTTAGATAAGCTAGCTATTTTTTTTAAACACGTGATTATCTCCCCACGCTCCCAATCACTGATTGGTAGCGAATTATTTCAACACGGTGAACGTCTCTAGTTCAGTTCAGAACACGCAGCTTCCGCGGAACATCAATCTCATTTGGCGCAAGCCTTCGCTCAACTTTGTCAGTTTAGTTTTCCTTGTTTGTGGAAATTGTGCAAATTCTGTTTAACTACGTTTTCGCTCTCGAGAAAATAGTTGCTACTGTGGGGGAAAAAAATAACCCGCCCTCCGCCCTCGAAGTTTTAGGGTTTACGTTTCAAGATACGTAAATTTCGAAAATCGATTAAAAAAACTCTGCAAATTCTTGACACAACGGTTTATTATCTTCCTTGTGCAGATCACCCTTCTGTCTATACCAGACTGTGTTGCAAATCGGCACCATACCATATTCTCACCGTACTCATACCATACCATACGAATTTCTTTCCTATCATACCATACTGTATTATACCAAATCATACATACAATAATATACCATACCATACTCATACCATGTCATACAAACCGAGTAAATATTGAAACGTCATCCATTTCTGACCTATATTTAAAATTTCAAGTATCTAGCTCATCATCAAAATTTAATTTATTTAAACAAATAGGTATTACCTATTTAAACAATTTTACAGACAAGAAACCGAGTGAATATTGCATTGTGATCCGGTTCTGAACTATTTTTAAAATTTCAAGTCAATAGCTCATCATCAAAATTTAATTTGTATTATTACAAAAAGGTATTATTTAAACAATTTTACAGATGAGAAACCGAGTGAATATTGCAATGTGGTCTATCCCCGACTCACGGTTAAAATTTCTAGACTGTAGTTTACCGGGAAGATGAAAAAAGGTAGTTTTATTCTGGGCGTTGACCCACGTAACGGCCGTTTTCGACGCGAAGTTAAGTGTTTTTCCTAAACCTTTGCACGCTCACTGTGAACGAACGGCTGGTCGCACAAAAATCCAATTGGTCTTAAAAGATTCGTAATGTTTCAGGTCATTCGAAAGTGAACTAAAACTTACACGGTTCAGTAAAATATTTTGAGATATGACATCGTCGAAATTTTAAATTTCGTTTTGAACCCCTTCCCCTTGACCTAGGGTTATGAAAAGTTTCGAGGATCATTGTGGGGCTGGTCCAAATCCAGAAACCACAAAATTTCGTACCGCGTACCCCAGGTTGGGAACCTATGCTTTATGCCAATAAAATCTTATCAATCAATCAATTAATCAATCAATCAATTCTGGTCTCGAGGTTAAGTATTCGACTCATAATCGAAAGAAACAGGACCGAGTCCAGACACCAACGGGAAAAATTTGTTCCCTTGATTCACCCTTTCCCTTAGATCACGTCAGAACACAAGCGACCGGCGGGCTACTACGTCAGAGCCTATGACGCACGAGCCTATGTCGTCAGACGGCTGGCAGAAGGCCAACTAGTACGTCAGAGCCTATGACGCACGAGCCTATGACGTCAGACGGCTCGCAGGAGGCCAACTAGTACGTCAGAGCCTGTGACGCACGAGCCTATGTCGTCAGACGGCTGGCAGAAGGCCAACTAGTACGTCAGAGCCTATGACGTCAGACGGCTCGCAGGAGGCCAACTAGTACGTCAGAGCCTGTGACGCATGAGCCTATGACGTCAGACGGCTCGCAGGAGGCCAACTAGTACGTCAGAGCCTGTGACGCACGAGCCTATGTCGTCAGACGGCTGGCAGAAGGCCAACTAGTACGTCAGAGCCTATGACGCACGGGCCTATGACGTCAGACGGCTCGCAGGAGGCCAACTAGTACGTCAGAGCCTGTGACGCATGAGCCTATGAGGTTAGACGGCTGGCAGAAGGCCAACTAGTACGTCAGAGCCTATGACGCACGAGCCTTTGACGTCAGACGGCTGGCAGGAGGCTAACTAGTACGTCGGAGCCTATGACGCACGAGCCTATGACGTCAGACGGCTGGCAGGAGGCCAACTTGTACGTCAAAGCCTATGACATGTACAGCTTTCTTACAAGTACGCAACCACGAGGGACATTTCATGTCATTGCGCCCCCTCCCACACCCCACCACGTACTTCATTTTTTTTTTTTTTTAATTGTTATATAAATTATTGAGAATGATCACCTGTTTGTAAACAATTATTTAAACAATCACGCTCATACCGCAGCTTGTCGGCCACGCACACCGCAGTGGTTAACGTAATATTGTTAGGTAAATCGAGAGCTATCCATCGAGTGGTGAACGATTTTTGTACGATGATAACTGGCGAAGTTAAAGTTCCGTAGCAACGAATCGGTTGTACGTGAAAATCATTAGAAAATTTCTGAAAACATTTAATGTTTCATAACACTTTCTTCGTCACACCGTAATGTCACACTTTTTGAGTTATGTGCCATAGTAAAGACATAAAATGTCAAAAGTACGTAAAGATGTAGGTGACACGTATCACACAACACAACTATGATCAAGGTATCAAGACTGATCCCATTAATCTTCTGTAACGTAAAAAGCCAGTTGAAGCTCCATGTATTTCAGATTTGAAACAACGGTTCATTATCTTCTTTGTACAGATCACCCTTCTATCTAGATCACTAGGTCTAAATGTCTAGATCTTAAATGTTAGATTATTTATTATTATCAATTATCACTAATTATTAACAATTTTATCAAGTACCTAGTGAAAACTATTATAATTTATTGTTAGGTATTAATAATTTGTATTTATTAATAATAATAATTATTATTAATTATGATTAATTAATACTATATAATTCTGAGGTTTTTAATACTACGTCGGTAATAACTTTTCTATAAAAGAAGTACCTACCAACAAACATTCGAAATTACCTTCATTTCCGTAGCACGAAACGCACCTCAGAACAACAAACTCGACATCACTTAAGCCATATGATGTTCCAAAGAGCTTGTTAGTATGAAAATTGACCTGTATTTCAAAAGTTTGATTCATGATCGTGTTGTGAGGCACAATCTTTGAGCCGACATTGTGAACGAACGGCTGGTCGTACAAAGCTGCGGATGGTCTTAAAAAATTCTACGGAACAAACTCTATCCAAAAATGAAATAAAAAACATACCGTTCTACATGAATTTTTCGAGATATGAAATTTTCAAAATTTCAAAATTCGTTTTGAACCCCTTCCCCTTGACCTAGGGTTATGAAAGGTTTCGAGGACCATTGTGGGGTTGGTCGAAACCCATAAAAAAAATTTCGTAATTTTAACTCAACGCTAACTGGGCAAAGTGGCGCGGACGGCGTACGGCGGACGGACGGATTTTTTTTAATTCGATTTTCTGAATCTACGTATCTTGAAACGTAAACCAACAAATTTTGAGGGGGGGTTAAAAAAAATTTTTCTTTGGGCGATTCCAATGGTTCATTATCGAAGATAATAAACCAAAACTGTGCAAATTCTTGACAACGGTTTTTATCCTCTTTGTGCTGTCTAGTCATAGTGTAAATCATTAATAATTATTTTCTATCATTGACAATAATTGTTAAGTATTGTTAGTTATTAATTGCTATCATTAATAATTAATGATGTTGAGGGATGTCGAGGGTCGGTCCCTCAACATCCCTCAACATCATTGTTACTGACGGTCAACAAAACCACACACACATTAATAATTAATGACAACAATTAATTATTAATTAATTTATTATTATTATTAATTAATTATTAATCTTGTATTACTCGATACAAGATTTCAGATTCTGAAAACCATGTGCTGTTCGAATCAGCTGGGTCGGTATGAACATTGATCCGACAGGCTGCCGAATGATTCGCCCTCATGTTGACGACTTTCTATCTGCATCAACTTTGAGCCCTCATTGTGAATAAACGGCTGGTCGTACAAATCTCCGGATGGTATTGAAAAATTCTAAAAATTGAACTCTATTCAAAAGTCATCTGAAGACTATACCGTTCCATATCAATGTTTTGAGATATGAATTTTCAACGTTTCAAAATTCGATTTGAACACCTTCCCCTAGACCTATGATCATCGAGGTTGTGATCCAAACATAAAGCAAATTTACAAGCAAGCAAGCGGACGGCGAATGGGCGGATTTTGGTTCATTATCTTTGATAATGAACCATAGGAAAGGTCTCTCCGTAAACCCGGCTGACATTCTGACAAGATTTGGCGGTCCTCAACAAATTGGGCCAGCCTATGGTTTGCTGATGATCCCAAACTTGTTTGCCCCATCCGGACTCCTGATGACTCATTTTGGTTGCAGTCGACCCTTGCCTCACTGAGTAATTGGTGTGGTCAAAATACTTTGCATAATATATTTTTTATTATGATCGTCGGTAAATGCGCTACACTCACCTTCTCAAGGTGTAACGAGCCTTTTGGTTTATTATCTTCGATGAACCATTGGAATCGCCCAAAGAAAAAAACTCTGCAAATTCTTGACACAACGGTTCATTATCTTCTTTGTACAGATCACCCTTCTGTCTAGATCACTAGGTCTAAATGTCTAGATCCTAAATGTTAGATTAATTATTATTATCAATTATCACTAATTATTAACAATTTTATCAAGTACCTAGTGAAAATTATTATAATTTATTGTTAGGTATTAATAATTCGTATTTATTAATAATAATAATTATTATTAATTATGATTAATTAATACGATAAAATTCAGGGGTTTTTAATACTACGTCGGTAATAAAAATTATTTTTCTATAAAAGAAGTAGGTACCTACCAACAAACATTCGAAATTACCTTCATTTCCGTAGCACGAAACGCACCTCAGAACAACAAACTCGACATTACTTAAGCCATATGATGTTCCAAAGAGCTTGTTAGTATGAAAATGGACCTGTATTTCAACAGTTTGAGTCACGATCGTGTTGTGAGGCAGAATCTTTGAGCCGTCATTGTGAACGAACGGCTGGTCGTACACAGCTGCGGATGGTCTTAAAAAATTCTACGGAACAAACTCTATCTAAATATGGAATAAAAAATATTCCGTTTGATGGGAATTTTTCGAGATATGGAAATTTCAAAATTCGTTTTGAACCCCTTCCCCTTGACCTAGGGTTATGAAAAGTTTCGTGGATCATTGTGGGGCTGGTCCAAACCCAGAAACCAAATTTCGTAATTTTAACTCAACGCTAACTGGGCAAAGTGCCTCGGACGGCGGACGGCGTACGGCGGACGGACGGATTTTTTTTTGTTGACATTTCATGTCTTTGCTATGGCACACAACCAAATTTTCGTTGTGTCACGTTACGTAACGAAATATGCTCAATGATTATTATGATTCGTAGAAGTGAGGTAGGTAGGTACCTATATGACTATAGCTGAAATTTGGCTATATGATTATTATGATTTGGCTGGTTTTGGCTTAGGACGTGAACAATAAGGTGCACAGGGTTTTGATCAGTTGAGTGGTTCCTGAAGCTAACTTCTTTCCTATCAACCGTAGGAAGCTGAAATTTGGCTGGTAGCCTCCTTAGGACGTGAACAATATGGTGCACAGGGTTTTGATCAGCTGAGTGGCTCTTGAAGCTAACTTCTTTCCTATCAACTGTAGGAAGCTGAAATTTGGCTGATAGCCTCCTTAGGACATGAACAATAAGGTGCACAGGGTCTTGATCAGCTGAGTGGCTCATGAAGCTAACTTCTTTCCTATCAACCGTAGGAAACTGAAATTTGGCTGGTAGCCTCCTCCTCTATCTAAATATGAAATGAAAAACATACCGTTCTATATGAATTTTTCGAGATATGAGATTTTCAAATTTTCAAAATTCGTTTTGAACCCCTTCCCCTTGACCTAGGGTTATGAAAAGTTTCGAGGACCATTGTGGGGTTGGTCGAAACCCATAAAAAAAAATTTCGTAATTTTAACTCAACGCTAACTGGGCAAAGAGGCGCGGACGGCGTACGGCGGACGGCGTACGGCGGACGGACGGATTTTTTTTTATTCGATTTTCTGAATCTATGTATCTTGAAACGTAAACCAACAAATTTTGAGGGGGGGTTAAAATTTTTTTTTCTTTGGGCGATTCCAATGGTTCATTATCGAAGATAATAAACCAAAATTTTTTAACCCCCCCTCAAAATTTGTTGGTTTACGTTTCAAGATACGTAGATTCAGAAAATCGAATAAAAAAAAATCCGTCCGTCCGCCGTACGCCGTACGCCGTCCCCCGTACGCCGTCCGCCGTCCGTGCCACTTTGCCCAGTTAGCGTTGAGCTAAAATTACAAAATTTGGTTTCTGGGTTTGGACCAGCCCCACAATGATCCTCGAAACTTTTCATAACCCTAGGTCAAGGGGAAGGGGTTCAAAACGAACTTTGAAATTTCGACAATGTCATATCTCTAATAATTCTCATGAAACGGTGTAATTGTTAGTTCACTTTTGAATGACCTGAAAAATTACGAATCTTTTAAGACCAATTGGATTTTTTTGCGACCAGCCGTTCGTTCACAGTGACCGCGCAAAGGTTTAGGTAAAACACTAAACTTTCGCGTCGAAAACGGCCGTTATGTGACCCAACCCCCAGACGCCCAGAATAAAACTACCTTTTTTCATCTTCCCGGTAAACTACAGTCTAGAAATTTTAACCGTGAGTCGGGGATAGACCACATTGCAATATTCACTCGGTTTCTCATCTGTAAAATTGTTTAAATAATACCTTTTTGTAATAATACAAATTAAATTTTGATGAGCTATTGACTTGAAATTTTAAAAATAGGTCAGAACTGGATCACAATGCAATATTCACCCGGTTTCTTGTCTGTAAAATTGTTTAAAATAACACCTATTTGTTTAAACAAATTAAATTTTGATGATGAGCTAGATACTTGAAATTTTATATATAGGTCAGAAATGGATGACATTTCAATATTCACTCGGTTTGTATGACATGGTATGAGTATGGTATGGTATAATATTGTATGTTTGATTTGGTATAGTACAGTATGGTATATCATACATGATAGGAAAGAAATTCGTATGGTATGGTATGAGTACGGTGAGAATACGGTATGGTGCCGATTTGCAACACAGTCTGGTATAGACAGAAGGGTGATCTGCACAAGGAAGATAATAAACCGTTGTGTCAAGAATTTGCAGAGTTTTTATTATGTGTATAGCATAGAGGGCCATGTGTTGACTCGAGTAACGGCCATTGGGGATTTGGGTGTGACGTTCGACGTTCGCTTAACTTTCAGTGATCACCTAGATGATATGTGTCCAAGAGCAATGAGGGCTCTGGGCTTTCTGAAACGTCATACGAGAGACTTCGGGGATGTTGATGCACTGATTTCCCTCTACAAAGCGCTCGTTTGATCTATTCCAGACTATGGCTCCACGATATGGTCCCATTTCTACTCAAATGCAATTGACCGAATCGAGAGGGTCCAGCGTAAATTCTTACGCTAGGTATATCTCATTTAAAAAAGCGATCCCACGGGCGGTGTTTGCCATTGATCGGATGTTGGTGGCTTGTAGACAGACTTCTCTGGAGACCCGCCGTCGTGCTGCGGATGGTATTTTTCTTTTTAAACTCATTTCTAATTTTATCGACTGCCCTCAGCTTCATCTAATTTTTTTTCATGCCCCACTGCACTGTACTCGCCTTCCATTCTATGTACCTACCTACAACAACCACCAATTACCTGTTAAACAATCCTCTGCTCAGAGCACAGAGGATTTTGAATCGCTTGAGCAGTGATGATGGTGTAGATGTTCACTCGGTGTCGTTGAGTATTATTAAGAAGCACGTTGAGTATTATTAAGTCTCGTCAATGTAATATCGAGTGTCAGAATTTGTTTTTCTTTTTTTATGGCATGATTTTCATTCCCACCGATTGTCGTTTATTTTTCTATTTTGGTTTATTATCTTCGATAATGAACCATTGGAATCGCCCAAAGAAAAAAAAATTTTAACCCCCCCTCAAAATTTGTTGGTTTACGTTTCAAGATACGTAGATTCAGAAAATCGAATAAAAAAAAATCCGTCCGTCCGCCGTACGCCGTCCGCCGTACGCCGTCCGCCGTACGCCGTCCGCCGTCCGAGGCACTTTGCCCAGTTAGCGTTGAGTTAAAATTACGAAATTTGGTTTCTGGGTTTGGACCAGCCCCACAATGATCCACGAAACTTTTCATAACCCTAGGTCAAGGGGAAGGGGTTCAAAACGAATTTTGAAATTTTGAAAATTCCATATCTCGAAAAATTCCCATCAAACGGTATGTTTTTTATTTCATATTTAGATAGAGTTTGTTGCGTAGAATTTTTTAAGACCATCCGCAGCTTTGTACGACCAGCCGTTCGTTCACAATGACGGCTCAAAGATTGTGCCTCACAACCCGATCGTGAATCAAACTGTTGAAATACAGGTCCATTTTCATACTAACGAGCTCTTTGGAACATCATATGGCTTAAGTGATGTCGAGTTTGTTGTTCTGAGGTGCGTTTCGTGCTACGGAAATGAAGGTAATTTCGAATGTTTGTTGGTAGGTACTTCTTTTATAGAAAAATTATTACCGACGTAGTATTAAAAACCCCAGAATTATATCGTATTAATTAATCATAATTAATAATAATTATTATTAATAATAAATACGAATGATCAATACCTAACAATAAATTATAATAATTTTCAGTAGGTACTTGATAAAATTGTTAATAATTAGTGATAATTGACAATAATAATTAATCTAACATTTAGGATCTTGACATTTAGACCTAGACTAGGTGATCTAGACAGAAGGGTGATCTGCACAAGGAAGATAATAAACCGTTGTGTCAAGAATTTGCAGAGTTTTTTTTTTGTTGCAATTTCTGTATTATGTTTGTCACATGATTTTAATCAAAAATTGTCTCTTATTGTGCCCAATTTATGCCCGTTTATGGTAAATAAAAAGCGCTGATTCTTGCTAACGTGAAGGTAAAATTGGGAATAGAAAGTGGACTGTATTTAAAGTAAGCTATTTTTAGTACTGTTCAAAGTAGCATAGGATACAAGTCGGATGCGGCAGAAGCGACGATGGCAGGAGATGAGCGGGCACAATGCGTTGGATCGTACTACTTAGAATTTACGGGGAATGATTTTGAAATGATTTTATTACACTTTATTTTTTAAATTTTAATTTTATTTAATTACTTAATTTAGTTAAAATATACTGGAACGAAAACGTCGGATGTTCTGGGCGTCTTTGAAATAAACGGTGAAAATTGGTAAGTAAGATGCGAGACGCGAGAGAGGATGGCCACGTTGAAAGCGATAAACTAATGCCGCGTCGGCAGGCCGGTTGACTGGCGCCAGTAACTGGCCTCGTGTGAACACCACTGGCTTCAGTGACAAGCAGTGGAAAAAAGTTGTGCCAGACTGTCCTCATGATTAGGTTTCAGGACAGTCCTGTTACCCCTACCACCAAAAATCTTAGCTGGCGTGACTCAAGGTTCGTTCGGCTCGGTTCAGAACTGAAACGAACCCTTTGGCGCTAGTTAGTCACAGAACTTGTCCCCTGTCCATTTAGTCCGTTCAACAGCTGACTGTTGATACTGGACGAGTTCTGTGACTAAACGAACGCCCCACAGAGAGCGTGGTCAGTTCTGAACGTTCTGAACGCTTAGCCGAACGAATCTTCAGAGAATGCGAAAAAGGAAGAAAATGAGTGAAGGGGGGAGGCAGTCAGCTTCTCAAACCGGAATCAAACGGATTGTGTTTCGAGTATAATGCATCATAATAACATCATAGTTTTATCAATTTAATTACGTGATATATTATATTAGGTAGTTAATAGTAGATAGTTAAAGGTAGATATTCTAATCAAATGGATCTCAACTTTGAATAAGGCAATTTCAAGGTAGTTTCGTATTGTTTTTTTGGGGGGGGGGGGGGGGGCTTTCATCCGGAAGCTTCAACATAATACAAACTAATGCGAACTTTGAACTCGTCAGCCCACAGCTTTGTTCCCATGGTGTTCTTCTGAGGGGGAACATTTTCTTTCGGGGAAGCCTCCTGCGAATTATCCCACGCTTCTCTTAGATATCTTTATTATTATAATCTTGCAAATGACCTCCTGACCCTGGCATCGACCTTGAGCTCGTATGTTAGTGGAAAGTGTAATAACCGCTACCGGATACGAGCTCGCTGGGAACGAATTTTTTAGCAATTCGTTTGCTTCTTCATTTCGAAAAATAACGCCTCTCCTCAATAAGAGGAGAAGATTACTGTAGGAGATGTAGCTCGAACTCGAGAATTAAAGAAGAGTTGAATCCAAAAACACTATTTCCTAACTCATCAAGTCGAGCAAACGGTCGGCAAATAGTTATCTAGGATAAACACAAAATGTTTTCTAAATTACAATTCCCTACTCAATTACGCTAAATTACAAAATGGATCTGAGGAAGCTTCTCGAATTGGCTGCGAGTTGAATATTTTGATAATGCTCGTACTAATTCAATATGAGTGAAAATGTCTCGTGGTACGTTTTCTTAAAGATGCTGTAGTCAGAGTGGACATGCCGCCGATTATAGCGGGTTTTCGATGGTAAACATACCTTAACTCGCCGATTACCAGGAGTTGTGTTGAATTCTGAGATGGGCACGACCAATGTGTTACTAACTTATTATTAATTGAAATATTGACAATCGGTCGGTGATAATACCGACCCAGGCAATATTGTGAATAAAGTGATTGATTGATAATACCGTACAACCCGATGGACGATCCTATGCGAAGCTTCACCAAATCAAAAGCTGCTCCAATGATGTCAACGTTCCTCCTTATAGTAGTTGAGAGGAATGGGTAGGTAGAAAACGAGGGGATTTCAATTGTTTAACGTCTTCATTCCTTTTGCGACGAGACAAATCAACTGCTCACTGCAACAAAATAATCGCTACTGCGAAGACGGTACAGCAAGGACAGCCCGAACATCTAGTGACTACTGGAAGTGGTGTGTTCTGGATTGTTTGAAGAATATAACAATGAATTGTTTTAAAACTAATCATGGTTTGAAAGTAGTATCTCGCCGAGTCGATTGATTCAGAGATGCTTGTGATCCTCCCAGGAGCCCACCATCGAATAATAATATATTAAAAATATAATACAATAATATAAGTATACCAGTATAAGATTAGTAATTATTTATCACATTTGCTGTAGTGTACCATCTAACCGCTGAAAAAAACGGATGTATTCCATTTTTCATAAGGCATAATATACTCGTATTATTACTATTGAGTGTGTGTGATTTAGTTTGACCGTCAGTAAGAATGATGTTGAGGGATGTCGAGGGTCGGTCAAATGATTTGACCGACCCTCGACATCCCTCAACATCATTATTACTATTTTTCATAATACATATTAATGGACTTTTAGGTTGGAAATCACCATGAAACATATGAACATACTTTTTTGTCTAGATTGTTTAAAGGTATAAGCTCGGATACACTTTTTATGGTAGCTGTTATTGACACTTGGACGAAGCACCAAGGGGCTTCCATTAACTTTCTGAACCATACAACTTAGTTACAATTTTGTATTCGGAACGCGTACAAACGTACTTGTGAAAGTGGAATGATTATGTCATGAAAGGAATTCGTGAAATGAACAAAATCCTTCGCAAAGGAGAGTCAGTTACTTGTGACCTCTTTCGCTCCCCGAGTGCACTCGAGATTCCACGCGTAGGCTAAAGTACTTTTTGTGCTCGAACCCGCGAACGGGTCGAAAGCCTCAAAGGGCTTTTGATAGCAGAGGCGTTATTGATCTATGCTGAGAGGAAGTCATTCGTGAGGCTGAGATGTGGGATCCGATATGCATAATATATATGGAGGTGGTCGAAGTCATGTGTTTACCGCTGTTGGTGTTGTGAGTATAGACGCTGACGCGAAGACATACGAGGGGCATATCAGGCACGTTGTTCGATAAGTAGCTCGGAACGAGAAGCACTTGAGTGCAAAATGCAAGAAGAAATGTAATTGTTGGATTTTCTCCCAAAATGTGTTACCTACTGTGCTCGCTCTGTACGGATCTTTAGATTGAACCTGAGTAAAAATTTGCACATATCTCGTGTGTAGATGATCTTGATACGTGCCTTATCTGCATGAACGTATCGTGGCTCTGGACAAACGTTTTGGAAAGATCATTTTGGATTTCGTTAACGTTTTCACATGATCTTCCGATGGCTAGTCGTAATCTTTCCGAAAATTTAATAACTCGAGGTAATTCCGTTTATTATGAGAAGAGGATATCTCGTCATGACCCCTAAACGACAGTTCCTGCTTAGCGAAGAATAGGATGCAATCAACAAGCCGAGCCATAATCTCCTTGGTTTCGATTTATTACCTATCTTCGATAATGAACCATTGGAATCGACCAAAGGAAAAACATTTTTTTAACCCCACCTCTAAATTTGTTGGTTTACGTTTCAAGATCGTCAGAAAATCGAATAAAAAACAAAGAAGATAATAAACCGTTGTCAAGAATTTGCAAAGTTTTTCGCTATCATATAGGTATGTACCTACATGTTCTATCCAAAACCTAGCTCATGTAATTTCTAGATACTTTTGAGTGAATTCCCATTAATAGTTCACTTTCAACTTCACTAATTCTATGGTTTGAGGCGCTGAATCCGATTTCGGAACCATTTTATCAATCCTCTCCAATTCCATGGAAAAAACAGCGGTAATGTTGACAATCTACAGAAGAAAGTTATCAAAAATCCGTCCGTTTGCCGTACGCTGCACTTTGCCCAGTTACCTAGCATTGTGCTAAAAATACGAAATTTGGTTTACGGGTTCGGACCAACCCCACAATGATCCTCGAAGCTTTTCATAACCGTAGGTCAAAGGGAATTTTGAAATGTTGGAAATTTCAAAACTCGAAAAATTCAAATGGAACGGTACAGATTTTAGTTCAGATTTAGATAGTTTATTTTTTAGAATTTCTAAGGACCATCCGCAGCTTTGTACGACCTGCCCTTCGTTCACAACGAGGGCTCAATGTTAGGGCAGATCAAAAGCCGTCAATATGAGAGTGAAACATGAGGCAGCTTGTCTAATCAATTTTCATACTGGCTCAGCTGATTCGAACAGCACTTGGTTTTCAAATTTCGAGTTAATTAATTATAATTAATAATAATAATTTATAAAAATTATTAATAGCCAACAATAAATATTAATAATTTACACTAGGTACTTGATAATAATAATTAATAATTAATGATAATTCATAATAATAATTAATCTAGCATGCAGTAATCTAGACAGAAGGGAGATCTGTACAAAGAAGATAATTAAACATATATGATTCGTGATTAAAAGCAACCATCAAAGGTATTTAGCTGTCTGTAACTCGCATAATGAGCGGGAGATTCAAATTTTCAATGTTCTACTGTTGATTAAATATTTTGTTATTCTTAATAATTTTTTTCATCATTCAACTTATACCTACATTCTTTATTCTTTTGGGGAAGCTGGTTCAACTTCTGATACCGTCAGGCGACCAATTACTCCCGTCCGGTCTCATGAGGGAGGATGGGAACATCCTGCGGGTCTCACGAGGGCTTGAAGTACTCCAATGTGGTGCCCCCCTTTTAGGGAGCGAGGTGACCTCACTTCTCACCGAGCCGATATCTTGTCAGCTTTCAGAGTCTCATGCTCTTGTTTTCGACACCAGACTATTCTTTACCGTCTCCCACGCCTTCTAAAAAAATACAAAAATAACAAAAAAACAGACAAACTATTATTACGCATTTACATATCTTAGGAACGATGAGAGTTCATTAAGCACCAATAGAAATTATCCACCAATGAAATTCTACATAATCTAGGTGTTTATCCTACATAATGCCATTATTATTCCACGAATAGCAGTTGAAACCAAATTCTACAGTTATTGGTATATTTCGTTTTTTTTTTTTGCTATCATTGCGAGTCCGGAAGTGTTGTTAGGGAATTTTTGAAGAAAATAAAACTAAATTAGGTAATTCATTAAATTATTGAACTAATGCACTGATTCAGGCCCACTTTCACCAAACATTTGAAACGAGTTTAAACCGGGATAGGTTAGAAAATAACGGAGGTAAACGTTCAACGTCTTTCACCAGAACGCTTTATGAGTTTAAACTCCCACCAAGGGGGCTCGAGTTTAAACCGCCGAAATCCGCAGAGATAACTTTACTAAACTCCGTTATCTCCAATATGGCAATACGGCCGCCTGTGAACAGCTGATTTGTCATCCTCCAAGTCCTTCTCTGCCTTTTGTGCCTGTGTTGTGTTTTTTGTGTGACTTCAAAATTTGATGGATTCGCGCGAGTTGGCATTCTCTATTTAATATTATCGTTTAATATTATATTCCTAATAGAGAATGCCAACTCGCGCGAATCCATCAAATTTTGAAGTCACACAAAAAACACAACACAGGCACAAAAGGCATTATATTTGACTCGTCAGACGAGGACGATGTCCCAAGAAGGCGGCCCAGAAAAATCAGGCGACGGGTACCACACTTCGAGGAAATGGACGATGTGGAGTTTTGGCCGAGATTCCGGCTCTCAAAACGGACAGTTCTCCAAGTCCTCGACACTCGCCTGGAGTTTCCGACGGACAAGTAAGTCGAAAACGGAATTTTAATTTATAATAGTTTGGAAACTATATTACTAGTAGTGAAGGTCAAAACCAGGAATTTCGAATCTCAAAACCGAAACCGAAACTAGAAAAATCGAATCTCGAAACTCAACTCGCGAAACTTTTGAGGAGATTATCACCACCAGTGATCCTGGAGTAACATTTGACATTGATATATAGATAATTAGATATTGTGTACGAGGGACAAGATTTACGATATTACCCACCTAGGTAATTTCTGGTTGTTGGTGTGTCTTCTGTAGCCCACGATATTCGGAACATATTGTTATTATTTGATTTTTTTTTCTTTAGAAATTATGCCGTATCTCCGATGAATCAGCTTCTACTCACGATAATTTTAGCCTGTATTCCGAAATTGATACATATTCCTAATATTCGACCCTACCAACAGACCTCCCATGGCCGCAAATGATTGTATTCGTACCAAAATTGCCAAAATTGAATGCACAGTGATGTTTGATCCCTGTTTTTCTTTTTTTGCAGGAGGAGAAAATGCGGAATACTTCCATAATCGAAAAGGATATTTTTTATATCGAGGCTTCTCTGTCTCATGTAATCCGCCATATTTGTTCTACCCGCTTCTTTCTAATAAATCTCTTTATTAAATTAACCATTTTCTTTATTGAATTCCTACAATAATAATAAGGAATAACTCAAAAAAAAATTAAGTATGACTAAACAATAGACAGTGTGTGTGAGTTCGTCGACAAATTTGTAGCTCCGGTGCTTCACATTGTCCCACTTTTGTCGTACGGTACGGTTTGCACAGTTGGACAGTTTGCGTAATCTCCGTTTGCTAAACTCCGTTATTTCATTCTGAGTTTAAACGACATTTGGTTTGGTGAAAGTGGGCCTCATTGAATGTTCTCGGTCCAAAATTTTTAAAACTCGAAACTAAAATTGTATACCAAAATCCGTTCCAGACCATTCTGAATTCACACCAAAAATTATATGGACAAACATATATATGTTTGTATATATTATTATTTGTAGATATTATCTGTCTTGGCAATCGAAAGGCTAAATTCGTTGATGGGCAGAATCTGACCACTCAGGGGGGAGGGGGGGAGGATTACCCATAAATTCCAAAAATGAAAAGAGACGTCTCTTTTTAAATGTGTTTTAAACGCTAAACAAGATGGTGAAGTCAGAATTGCGATATCCTATTCCGCTCTCAAACTGGAGCACTTTGAAGATGAAGAAACGTGATTTTTACTTGAGATGTTCTTCACGGTTCTTCCGATAACGGAAAGATATCGCAATTTTGATTTCACCATCGTGTTCAGCGTTGAAAAATCTATGTACTGAAGCGTTACTCGGCAAAAACGAGTGAAAAAGAGACAAAATTGAACATTTATGTTTCCATCTTGGTGGTGGTGGTTAGGGGAAGGAGGATCAGGTTTGTAGTGAAACTAATAAAAATTTTGTAGTATTTATACTACAAATATAAACTTTTTATACAAGTATTAGTTGCTTGTGGAAGTAATAAAAACAAGGAGAAGAAGGAGAAGGAGAAGAAGAACAAGCTAAGGCCGAAAAACCGGGTTTTTGAAGTTATGTAACTCGGCTCCCTTTAGACCTAGCGACTTGAAACTTTCAGGGCTTTCTAATATCCACTCCAAGAAGACCCATACTAATTTTCAAGTTGATCGGTCGAATAGGAGCCGAGATATGGATACCTCGAAAACGCGTTTCGTGACGTCTGGTAAACGTTCGGTATCGTTCGTTTTCTCAACTTCTTTGCTTGGCGGGGCGGAACGCTACCGCTTTCCTAGATGAGGCTGGCATATTTCTCATGATTATAGTACCTTTTCTTTCCAAGATGACAAGTAACTATTAAGAAGACTATTGTAAGTAGGTACCTATCGATCTTTAGTCGGAGAGCACCACACCCGATGCAAACCGAATACTCGTAGCTTCATACTTAGATACTGTTCTGCCGCACAGAAGACAGAAGACGTAGTATAGTAGGGTTTTCTGTTGAAGACACCTACTCTTCACTTTTCTCATGACGTCATCAACCTCGATCCATGCTATCCATGCTCTCCACCTCTATCCATGTCGCCCCTTTCCTATTTTAATAATTCTTGATAATTTAATTACTAATCTATTACTCAATAAAGTACGATATTCAGGCCCATTCTGACCTTTTTCCATATCCGAGCAGCGAGGGGTTTTTTCAAAGGGAAACTTTTAATGTGTGTGTTTCAACGAGTGTGTTGTAAGCCTGCGCGGCAAAAAGGAAACCTTCCTAGCACATTGTAAAAATAGAGGTTATTCATATTCTTTATTCTGGCCACACTCTTGCTCCGTTCATTCTGTTATTCTTGTGATGAATAAATTAGTCTTGCATCAAAATCGTGCGATTTATTCTTGTGCCCGGTAAAACAGATACCTATAATTACCCTAATTGGTTGCCTATATTAGAATGAAATGTTCCAATATTTGTGATATTTAATATCACATTTTGATAAAACCGGTTAACACTGCTTATTGACATGGATATGTCTATTGTCTGGGAGCCAGTCAAAAATTTCCGTCATCAAAACAAATTTAATTTTAAATTTAAAAAAAAGTTTAAAAAAAATATTGTAACGTTTTTTGGGACACTTCAGGTGGTTGGAGAGGGTAGCGAGTATCATGAAAGTTTTCTAAAAATGCGGACGATTCCAAAAATTGGTGAAAGATTTCTGTGCGATGAACACTACGGAAGTTCCATTTCCCTACCAACGGCTTGGTTGTACGTGAAAATCATAAGTTTTGCAATTCCTGTAGTGGCACAGACTTGAAAATTAGCATGTAGCCGCCTTAGGATTTACACTTTAAGCCCGAATCAGCTGAGTGGCCCATAAAGCTAATTTCTATGCTATCCACTCTATGAAGCTGTCATTTGGTATGTAGCCTCCTTAGGAATAAGCATAGGGCCCGAATCAGCTGAGTGGCTCATAAAGCTAATTTCTATGCTATCCACTCTATGAAGCTGTCATTTGGTATGTAGCCTCCTTAGGAATTACAGGCCCAGGATCCGCTTAAGGGCCCTTAAAGCTAAGAGACATATCCATGATCACAGGTTTTTCCCAGTAAGGGAGAAATTTACGGAGATTTTTCAACTGAAATTTTGAATTTTTCAACATTGAGGAACATAACATAAAACGAACACGAAATTTGGTTTCGCATTCGTTTGTGCCATAAGCAACAAGTTGAAATTCAGCACTGCTCGTTTTGACATTTTATGTCTTTACTATGGCACATAAATGAAAAACTCTGCAAATTCTTGACACAACGGTTTATTATCTTCCTTGTGCAGATCACCCTTCTGTCTATACCAGACTGTGTTGCAAATCGGCACCATACCATATTCTCACCGTACTCATACCATACCATACGAATTTCTTTCCTATCATACCATACTGTACTATACCAAATCATACATACAATATTAACCATACCATACTCATACCATGTCATACAAACCGAGTGAATATTGAAATGTCATCCATTTCTGACCTATATTTAAAATTTCAAGTATCTAGCTCATCATCAAAGTTTAATTTGTTTAAACAAATAGGTATTATTTAAACAATTTTACAGACAAGAAACCGAGTGAATATTGCATTGTGATCCAGTTCTGACCTATTTTTAAAATTTCAAGTCAATAGCTCATCATCAAAATTTAATTTGTATTATAACAAAAAGGTATTATTTAAACAATTTTACAGATGAGAAACCGAGTGAATATTGCAATGTGGTCTATCCCCGACTCATGGTTAAAATTTCTAGACTGTAGTTTACCGGGAAGATGAAAAAAGGTAGTTTTATTCTGGGCGTCTGGGGGTTGGGTCACATAACGGCCGTTTTTGACGCGAAAGTTTAGTGTTTTTCCTAAACCTTTGCGCGGTCACTGTGAACGAACGGCTGGTCGCACAAAAATCCAATTGGTCTTAAAAGATTCGTACTTTTTCAGGTCATTCAAAAGTGAACTAAAAATTACAACGTTTCATTTGAATTTTTAGAGATATGACATTGTCGAAATTTCAAAGTTCGTTTTGAACCCCTTCCCCTTGACCTAGGGTTATGAAAAGTTTCGAGGATCATTGTGGGGCTGGTCCAAACCCAGAAACCAAATTTTGTAATTTTAGCTCAACGCTAACTGGGCAAAGTGCCACGTACGGCGTACGGGTGACGGACGGATTTTGGTTTATTATCTTCGATAATGAACCATTGGAATCGCCCAAAGAAAAAAAAATTTTAACCCCCCTCAAAATTTGTTGGTTTACGTTTCAAGATACGTAGATTCAGAAAATCGAATTAAAAAAAATCCGTCCGTCCGCCGTACGCCGTCCGCCGTCCGCGCCACTTTGCCCAGTTAGCGTTGAGTTAAAATTACGAAATTTGGTTTCTGGGTTTGGACCAGCCCCACAATGATCCTCTAAACTTTTCATAACCCTAGGTCAAGGGGAAGGGGTTCAAAACGAAATTTAAAATTTCGACGATGTCTTATCTCCAAATATTTAACTGAACCGTCTAAATTTTAGTTCACCTTTGAATGACCTGAAAAATTACGAATCTTTTAAGACCAAATGGATTTTTGTGCGACCAGCCGTTCGTTCACAGTGACCGCGCAAAGGTTTAGGAAAAACACTAAACTTTCGCGTCGAAAACGGCCGTTATGTGACCCAACCCCCAGACGCCCAGAATAAAACTACCTTTTTACATCTTCCCGGTAAACTACAGTCTAGAAATTTTAACCGTGAGTCGGGGATAGACCACATTGCAATATTCACCTGGTTTCTCATCTGTAAAATTGTTTAAATAATACCTTTTTGTAATAATACAAATTAAATTTTGATGATGAGCTATGGACTTGAAATTTTAAAAATAGGTCAGAACTGGATCACAATGCAATATTCACTCGGTTTCTTGTCTGTAAAATTGTTTAAATAATACCTATTTGTTTAAACAAATTAAATTTTGATGATGAGCTAGATACTTATAATTTTAAATATAGGTCAGAAATGGATGACATTTCAATATTCACTCGGTTTGTATGACATGGTATGAGTATGGTATGGTATATTATTGTATGTATGATTTGGTATAATACAGTATGGTATGATAGGAAAGAAATTCGTATGGTATGGTATGAGTACGGTGAGAATATGGTATGGTGCCGATTTGCAACACAGTCTGGTATAGACAGAAGGGTGATCTGCACAAGGAAGATAATAAACCGTTGTGTCAAGAATTTGCAGAGTTTTGGTTTATTATCTTCGATAATGAACCATTGGAATCGCCCAAAGAAAAAAATTTTTTAACCCCCCTCAAAATTTGTTGGTTTACGTTTCAAGATACGTAGATTCAGAAAATCGAATTAAAAAAAATCCGTCCGTCCGCCGTACGCCGTCCGCCGTACGCCGTCCGCCGTCCGCGCCACTTTGCCCAGTTAGCGTTGAGTTAAAATTACGAAATTTTTTTTATAGGTTTTGACCAACCCCACAATGGTCCTCGAAACTTTTCATAACCCTAGGTCAAGGGGAAGGGGTTCAAAACGAATTTTGAAATTTTGAAAATTTCATATCTCGAAAAATTCATATAGAACGGTATGTTTTTTATTTCATATTTAGATAGAGTTTGTTCCGTAGAATTTTTTAAGACCATCCGCAGCTTTGTACGACCAGCCGTTCGTTCACAATGACGGCTCAAAGATTGTGCCTCACTACAGGATCGTGAATCAAACTGTTGAAATACAGGTCCATTTTCATACTAACAAGCTCTTTGGAACATCATATGGGTTAAGTGATGTCGAGTGTGTTGTTCTGAGGTGCGTTTCGTGCTACGGAAATGAAGGTAATTTCGAATGTTTGTTGGTAGGTAATTCTTTTATAGAAACTTTATTACCGACGTAGTATTAAAAACCCCAGAATTATATCATATTAATTAATCATAATTAATAATACATATTATTAATAATAAATACAAATTATTAATACCTAACAATAAATTATAATAATTTTCACTAGGTACTTGATAAAATTGTTAATAATTAGTGATAATTGATAATAATAATTAATCTAACATTTAGGATCTAGACATTTAGACCTAGTGATGTAGACAGAAGGGTGATCTGCACAAAGAAGATAATGAACCGTTGTGTCAAGAATTTGCAGAGTTTTTTTATTCGATTTTCTGAATCTACGTATCTTGAAACGTAAACCAACAAATTTTGAGGAGGGGTTAAAACAATTTTTTCTTTGGGCGATTCCAATGGTTCATTATCCGAAGATAATAAACCAAAAAGTAAGTGTTGGTGATTCATAAAAAGTCTTCCTTAAATTAACAATGTCAGCTTAAGATGGGATATGAGATACCTATTGGACACCTATAAATTAACGTAATAAAAGGTATACCTTTTATTACGTTAATTTATGGGTGTCCAACTTATACATAAGTTAATAATTGTGGATTGTCTGATTAAAGTTTCCAAAAACTCGAATATCATTATAAAATCCACGGTCATGCAGCATGGCTATAAGAGCAAATTTTCGAAGAAATAAACGATTTAATGTGAAATGTCTCCATTTTACTGGATTTATAACCTATTTTGTCTCCTTTTTTGACGAGTAACGCGATGGTGAAGTCAGAAATGCGACATCTCAGATCAGATTAGAGCAGATGAACCGTGAAGAACGTCTCAAGAAACAACCACTTCTTCATCTTCAAAGTGCTCCAGCTTGAGAACGGAATACGATATTGCAATTCTGACTTCACTATTGTGTTCAGCGTAGAAAAACCTTTAAAATGAGGTGTCACTTGTCAGACTGTTTAATTTTTGGAATTATGGGTACATAATTTATTTTCCCCTAAAACTGCCAGATTCTGCCCATCTACGAACTTATCCTGAGTAATATGATTTTTGGTGTCTTTTGGC
>OY986060.1:1317877-1380089 GCA_963920205.1 Stenodema calcarata | reverse complement strand
TGGGACTATGATTGTAGGGCTGTTTGCTCTACCAACGGGAAGATCAGGGATGAAATGACAAGGCAGTCCTTTTAACTTCGATGGCTGATATATATATTTGCAGATGATCGTGCGCGTTATGAAATGTCGATGTGCTCAGGGATTTTATAACCTAGGTAGAGGGGAGCAGACGTTTTGGAACTCTTGTGAAAACACAATAAACCGCGAGAGGGGGTAACTTGGAGGGATGGAATGGAAGAGCGAAGTCAGTTATGATACAATGACCTTAGGTCGTTGCCACAGGGGGTTAATGGTATAAGTACACAGATGTAGGGATAACTAACCAGGTGTAGGGACTACCCAGGTATGCCAACGGGACGTGACGTTCAACAACCTCAAGGTGGTTGAACTGGCAGTGAAAGGAAATTTTATGAGGAAGCGTATTTTATTTTTGTTATTTTATTATTTGTTTTCGCGGTGTGAGGCTACGGCCGAACAATGATAATAATTGGAAGTTCATGATAATAATTGGAAAATATCCGTGGTAGAATAGTATACAATATGTTGGACATGCTATTATAATATACAAATACGTATTAGGTAAAATGTTATTAAAAATTGTTGATTTGGAAAATAACCCGTGGTAGAATAGTATACAATATGTTGGGCATGCTATTACAATGTACAAATACGTATTAAAATGTTATTAAAAATTGTTGATATTGAAAATGTAGTACTGATTCATATTAAAATGGTGTATAGGATGCACAATAATTAGTAACTTACAGTTAATAAAATGGAGTTAGACTCCAACACGGAAGTTCTTGCCTCCAGATCACAGAAGTAACAGCTTAACTAGCTAGCGTAAAGTTACCTATATATAGATGAACAAGTATAGGAGTGACCGACCCTCGACATCCCTCAACATCAATAATTATTATTATGAATCATCATTAATTATTAATAATTTTATCAAGCAGTGAAAATTATTAATAATTATTGTTAGTTATAAATAATTTTTACTCATTATAATTAATTATTATTATTATGATTAATTAACTCGACGTCTGAAACCATGTGCTGTTCGATTCAGCTTGGCCAGTATGAATATTGAACGATTCACCATCATGTTGACAATTTTCGATCTGCTCCAACTTTGAGCCGTCAACGAACGGCTGGTCGTACAAAGCTGTGGATGGTCTTGAAATACTCATTCCATATTCATTACCATACCATACTCATACCATACCGTATAGGTACCATGTCATACAAAACCGAGTGAATACTGCATTCCCATCCATCCCCGACCCATGTTGAAAATTTCAAGTCTCTAGTCCATCATCCAAATTTCATTTGTTTAAACAGATAGGTATTATTCAAACAATTTTACAGACAAGAAACCGAGTGAATAGTGCAATGTGGTCAATCCCCGACCCACGGTTAAAATTTCCAGTCTCTAGCTCACCGGGAAGATGAAAAATTCTTCACACAACGGTTTATTATCTTCTTTGTACAGACCACCCTTCTGTCAAGATAACTGAATCATAGATTAATTATTACTATGAATTATCATTAATTAATAATAATTATTATCAAGTAGTGTAAATTATTAATAATAAATGATGTCGAGGGATGTCGAGGGTCGGTCAAATGAAAATTTATTTATGTGCCAACGTTTCGAAGAATATATTTCTTCATCTTCAGGGCCTAAAAACAGTTTCATAATATTACTATTAATTAATTACATTTGTATCGTGAGAAAATTGACAAAATTTTGTTATAGTTACCTATTTAGTTATAAGTAGTTATGCAAATTTTGTTATAGTTATTTTTAGAACATTTGGTTAGACAAATTATATTTTTGTTGACAACAAATGTTGCTGGACAAATTGTGCTAGGACTAATGGTGTGTTTGATAATAATTTTGTTATACCTAGGTAGTTGACATTTTATGTCTTTGCTATGGCACACAAACAAAAAAACTCTGCAAATTCTTGTCACAACGGTTCATTATCTTCTTTGTACAGATCACCCTTCTGTCTAGATCACTAGGTTTAAATGTCTAGATCCTAAATGTTAGATTAATTATTATTATCAATTATCACTCATTATTAACAATTTTATCAAGTATCTAGTGAAAATTATTATCATTTATTGTTAGGTATTAATAATTCGTATTTATTATTAATAATAATTATTATTAATTATGATTAGTTAATACGATATAATTCTGGGGTTTTTAATACTACGTCGGTAATAATTTTTCTATAAAAGCAGTACCTACCAACAAACATTCGAAATTACCTTCATTTCCGTAGCACGAAACGCACCTCAGAACAACAAACTCGACATCACTTAAGCCATATGATGTTCCAAAGAGCTTGTTAGTATGAAAATGGACCTGTATTTCAACAGTTTGATTCACGATCCTGTAGTGAGGCACAATCTTTGAGCCGTCATTGTGAACGAACGGCTGGTCGTACAAAGCTGCGGATGGTCTTAAAAAATTCTACGGAACAAACTCTATCTAAATATGAAATAAAAAACATACCGTTCTATATGAATTTTTCGAGATATGAAATTTTCAAAATTTCAAAATTCGTTTTGAACCCCTTCCCCTTGACCTAGGGTTTTCACGAAGTATTTGAGTCGACAATTGCTCTTCTTCAAGGTCTATTCAAACTCAAATTAGGTAAATCGAGAGCTATCCAACGAGTGGTGAACGATTTTTGTACGATGATAACTGGCGAAGATAAAGTTCCGTAGCAACGAATCGGTTGTAGGCGAAAATCATCAGAAATAAGATAAACGCTTGCATACGAGTCTGCAACACATTGGGACATTTTATGTCTTTAGTCCCCACCACCATCACCCCCCCCCATTTCCTCCCTCATTACCCTAATATACACCCTAATAAACCATGGTACATTAAACACACATGTTGTGATACTACAACTGTTTCGGTTATCCTGTGAATTAAGGTTTACTTTCAAAATTCACTTCAAAATGAACTCGAAAACACCTCTAACACCCAACTACAATTTCACGTAGCATTCCTATATACACACCCTAATAAACCATGGTACATTAAACACACATGTTGTGATACTACAACTGTTTCGGTTGTGGTATCATTGTCTTCTATATTGTCTTCTGTTTAACTCAGCTTTCCGTACATCCACGGTCGTGTGCAGGGCATGGAAATATTCGATAAATTGAGGGCTTTCCAACGAGTGGTGAACGATTTTCATGGGTTGGAAAATGAGGAAGTTACTTTTCGTCAACAGTTTTCGTGACGATTTTTTTGTTTGTGTGCCATAGCAAAGACATAAAATGTCAAAATGCTTGCATACGAGTCTGCAACACATTGGGACATTTTATGTCTTTAAAGAAGGGATTCAAGGGCCTTCGAACTATACTACATCACCTACCCCAGTAGCGTAGTTGTTATACTTAATTGAAAGGTTCATCATAAATAATTATTGTGAAGCTTGCATTCGTCTTGATAATATAAATTATTGAGAATGATCACCTGTGTGTAAACAATTATTTAAACAATCACGCTCATACCGCAGCTTGTCGGCCACGCACTCCGCAGTGGTTAACGTAATATGGTTAGGTAAATCGAGAGCTATCCAACGATTAGTGAACGATTTTTGTACGATGATAACTGGCGAAGTTGAAGTTTCGTAGCAACGAATCGGTTGTACGTGAAAATCATTAGAAATGTTTCATAACGCTTTCTTCGTCACACTTTTTGAGTTATGTGCCATAGTAAAGACATAAAATGTCAAAAATGGTGGTTAGGGATAGGAGTACCAGGTTTCGATATTATAGATCCAGTGTGCATATTATGCACACTCAACAGCGAGGTCCGAAGCACCGAGTATCCTATATACGTCGCTATATCAATCTTTTTTACGGCTGAGGAGGTTTTTTGGCGTGCCAGTTTTTACAACGATGTTGTTTTTTGGGGGATTTATATTATATAATTATATAATATAATATTATAATATACAATATACAATATGAATATATGTCATATTCATATTGTGATGAATTTAGATGTGGGTGCACCACATTCATCAATGAGTTTCGAAGAGCTATCAAACCCAAAATGTTCGGACTCAAATATGGACACTGAATGAATCGCACTAGGGGTTAGGAAGTGCCTTTGGGTGTAAGGAAGACCTCACTTGAAATAGTGTTGAAGGAGACGCACAGTGTGGGGAGACGAATATTCATAATAGGTATAACACAGTTGGTACAACACCAACACCCTCATAATAATTATGATAATTATCATAATAATTATGATATTATTATTTAATTATGATATTATGATAATTATGATATTATTATTTAATAAAAATTGGGAACAATTATTGTTCCCATCTGTGGAATAACCTGTACCGCCTAATTGTTCGACTCGGTGGAGCAATTACCTAGTATTGCAAAAGCGTTAAATATCTGTACTGGGATCTGCAGAGACGGAAGCGGATAGTTGGGGCCAGGTGGTAGACGGGCACGTTCTATAGGTTGTAGGTAGTTTCACCCATCGCAGCCCACGGTGGGTCGTTTTTTGATTAGCTTTCCTCGACTTATGACTACTCTAAGAACTATTTCAAAAGGTGTTAGGCGTGAGTGGGTCGGAATGTGACGGAAATCGTATGAATCAAATAGTTAGACTTACCCACAGCAGTAGTCGACAGCGATGTACATAATATGTGTATATTATACACACTTACAACGTATTCAACAACAATATGAAACGGAAGGATTCGAATAAAAGATGGTAAACGAGTTTAGAGTAGAGATTGAGAGTATATTCGGAAAGAACACAACCAGTAGGTTAGAATATACGAGAACAAGTGAAGTGGGGAGCTCAGGTCCCTTTTTGATCAAGGCAGTAGTACCAACGTAACAAATGTGCCAATGCTAGCGTAATATCATGTTTCGGATGTTTGGTTACTCTCTATATCACAATAACGGATGTAATACAATATATTATTATCGTATAAAATATATATACGAGTTTATCAGGTAATATATTGCTCTGAAGGAGCCAGAACAGAAAAATCTTATTCTCACACAAAGAGACTTCAAATAATAGTTTTCGGATGCTCCGATAGAAGCGCTTATGTACCTAGAAGTCTTCATCGAAGAAACCTAGTTTCCAATACTCCCTCCTCTTCGAGGAAAGACAAAAGGATTCTAAAATTCAGATTAATTATTTGAAGCAATGACAAAGAGGTTACAATTTTTCATGACTGACCAAGTCAATATCAAAAGTTGAAAACACAGTTTTTGAAAGGAATCAAACTAAACAGTTAACAGAGAGAGATTTGAATGCGATTACGCAAATTTTGAATTCAAAGTGAAGAAATTCTGAGATGAGTTGAAAAGTTCGGAGATTAGGAGATGTGGCGGAGATCCGGAGATGCTGCGGAGATCCGGAGATGCTGCGGAGATCCGGAGATGCTGCGGAGATCCGGAGATGATGCGGAGATCCGGAGATGCTGCGGAGATCCGGAGATATCGGTAGTCGAAGTTCAAATGGGAACTCACTCCCACGACTCGTTCACACCTGATGAGACAAAAGAACAGCCTGTTAGAAACGGAATACAAATTTTTCACGGAAATAAACTTATTTTTCCAAAGGTAGAGCCTTAGTGAAAATATCTGCCAGTTGATCATCAGTAGGAACCCAAGTAACTTCAAGCTCATTATTCTTGTAGTTCTCGTGCACGTAGTAAATAGCCGGAGCACAATCGCATCTGAGCGTCGGAAGCAAATCTAGACCTGTCAAAAATTCAAACAAGCTACGAATATTAGTTAGTTCTTTACAGGTATCTGACATGGCAATATAATAATATATTATAAATGATATAAATAATATAATTATATTATAATTATTATTAATTAAATTAAATTATTATTATTATATTATAAATAATATAATAATATATTATATTATTCCGCTTCGCATGTTGATAAGGCCACATGAGACTGTTTTTCCTGATCGCCAGGCCACCAAAACAGTTAATCAAATACCCTGTAGTTGATCGACCATTGGCAGCACTGGTTCCAAGAGAAGCATCTGAATATGCAATGAGGTCCTAGAATTTTCCTGAAATTCAAATACCATAATCGGTTGTACCCTTTAGGTACTGCAGAATTCGCATTAAAGAGTTCCATTCGTTCAGAGTGTACCCTACCTGTTTCCTACTCATGAAGTTGACAGAGAACGAAATATCCGGTCTAGTACAATTTTAAATATATAAAAGCGAACCAATCACTTCTCTGAAAGCAACTCAGAACAGGAATCATCGTTCTCAGTCTCCCTCGTCTGAGCTCACAATGTACAGGTGGTAGGTGCCATCGGAGTTTCACTAATTTTATTTTTCGGATATAAATATTTTTCAATTGGTGCTTCTATTGCGGATTTCTGATGCAGAAATATCACCTTTTTGGCCACATCTCTGATTATTTCAAAACCCAAAAATTTCTTAGGCTCCCCCAGATTTTTGATTTTAATTTCTTTTTGTAAGTTCTGAATGACCTCTAGTGCTTTTTGTTTGTTATTGGTAGCCAATAAGTAATCGTCCACATAAATGAGCATTAAAACAAAAATAGAGTCCTGATGCAATTTGAACATACAAGACTGAAACGGATAAGCTTCAAAGCCTAAGCGATGAAGAACGGAGCTGAATTTCTTGTACTAGAGATTAGGGGAAACTTTGAGGTCATGTAGGGATCTTTCAAGACAGCACACATAGGAATCCTTCAGATCCTGCCCAAGCTCGGTCAGCTCCACAAGTCCTTCGGGAATCTCCATATGTACTGGCTTTTCAAGTGTGCCGTGCAAAAAGGCTGTAGTCACATCTAATTGAAACAAATGTAGGCCGAATTTATTCACAACGGACAGAAACAAACGTACGTCACCTAAACGGGCCTCTGGAGCAAAGATTTCGGAAATGAGGTATTCTTTAACATCAGCAAATCCCTTAATTACCAATCGACTTTTATAACGAATAAACCCATCGGATTCTTGTTTTCTTTTATGCACCCATCTAGACTTAATGACTTTAGCGTGAGGTGGTAATTCGGATTTTGGTACAAGTTCCCGTGTGTTCATATCAATCAGAGATTCAAGTTCCTCTCGGATGGCTCCCTCCCAAAAGTCCTTTTCGGATGAATTCTTGGCTTCTTTATATGAGGAGGGTTCCGGAAACTCACCTTGATCTTTCTGAAGCATAAGTACATTTTCTGATTTTTCGGATGTATCGAATCAGTTAGGGATATCTCCCATGTCTAGTATTTCAGCTAAGGGTCTCGGATAGTCTTGAATTCTATCGCCATAATATAGTATAATAGTATATTATACTATCGTTCCTATACACTTTACATCACATGAGTTTACCAGCGTTTTGTGCTGTTCGGAAAATATCACATAACCAGTGTCGGAACATTCAAGCAAATAACCCTTTTTAGCATTTGGAGCAAATTTGGTTTTATTATTTGGATCTACATAATGTATCAGACACCCAAAACGTTTCATAAACTTGAGGGATGGTTTATATCCTTTAATCTTTTCAAATGGACTCACAAACAGATTAGCAGAAAGTGGCATGCGATTATATACAAACACGGTGTAATTAAGCGCATGGCCCCAGAAAGAAAATGACATTCGGGCTGAGTGTAAATTTACTCGGATTTTATGTTTGAGTTCTTGATTAACTCTTTCTGCAGAACCATTTTGTTGCGGAACATAAGGTTGACTCGGCTCCCAAAGTATGCCCTCATCAGAAAGCAACCTCTTCATCTCTACAGTTTGAAATTCAAGACCTCTGTCAGAACGAATGGTAAAAACATTTTTGACTTCAGCTGTGATGGAAGCTATTTCCAGAAGACATTTTCTGAGAGCCAAGTGAACCTCTTTCTTATTTTTCAAAGTGTAAGCAAATACATAACGGGAATAACTGCATACAAAAATGACGATATAGGAATCGCCTGAACGGAAGTTTGCAGGGCTAATAGGCCCCATGAGATCTGAGAACATGATAGCGAACCGTTTGTCGGATCTGTGTCTAATTTGGGAATGTGATTTTCGGATGGTGTTTGCCTGATGACAGTCCTCACAGATTGTAATATCGTCAGAGAATTTCACATTTTTGAGTTCGGGTAAGAATTTCTTGGCAGCTTCAAGATATTGTTTAGAGGCATGATTCAAACGGAGGTGCCACAAAATACCTGGGCATTGAGGAGAACTGTACATCTTAGTCAGATTTTCATGATCAAATTTTGAAATGCTCATGTCAATTAAATTAGGGTTACTTGGGGGTGTGTTCGGATTTATTGTTTGGGGAGGACATAAATCGGATTGCTCCCTCCCACCTAAAATACCAGGGTGCTGATCCTCGACACTCCTCCCTCCCAGCTGAGCACCGATCAGAGGAGAGGAGCGAGGCTGATCACGGAAAGCACCCGGAATGATGCTAAGTTTGGGCTTCTTGGGGCTGGAAAACTGACAAAGCGGAACCTCTGCAGCATGTGATGCTGAGGCAATCGGAAAATCAACCCACCAGAGGCCATCACAAAACTACCCCGATCTAATTACCTTACCGGTAGCTGCAAGAATGAAGTCAATCCGATCTTTAAAAAAAGAAGGCATTAATTCAAGCTTGGGAAATTTTACTGACGGAAAACCAATTACGGGACACCCCAGGGTTGCACAGAACACCTTGCAGCTGAGCATAGTGACCATTGTTGAGAAATCTAATGTTACCACAAAAATTACAAACAAATTGGCATCATCGGATGCGTTATCACACTTAAAAATTCGTTCATGTTGTAAACTTATAAAATTTAGTAAAATTTACTGCTCTTCATTTAATGCTCTTCAGTAGCTGTGACGTGTTCGGTGCATCCCGTGCCCACAATAGCCACAAAATTACGATTATTTTCAGAAACGGACAAGGCATTACCTGGTGTAGTGGGTTGCGCCTGTTCGGTCCCCATTGCAACACAAACATACAGGGAATTGTTCAAAATTTCAAGAGGCCAACCACGGAAAATACGGAGTCAGGATGCTTCCTGAAAAACTAAGGAAAGGTTTCTAGCCTGACCTGCGGACTCCTGGACAAAATACCTTACTTTCCTTCTTACAGCTAACAACTATTCTTCTGTAAAGCTGGACGGACTGTTTCGGATCCAGGATAAAAATACAATCCTACGTAACCAGCTGACTTAGGACGCTACGGCGCCAGTACTGATCTGGTGTATTCTGCCTCCCTGAGTTTTTCTCTAACGTGAGTGAAACGGAAACTATTGTACGGACTCGGACATTCTACTGATACTGATACATTACAGATAATGAATCGTTATGGATACTTCAGCCAATACTTTATGGATACTGACTCTTCACTGAAATTTCAACTGATGCTTTTATGGATACTGAATCTTTACTGATATTTCTATGGATACCGATCACCCCTGTTCCCTGTGAATGTCCAGGGAGAAACCGAATGTTGCCTGTAGGAGGCAACTCGGAAGGGGGTGTGGCTACTTCCATGTACACATGAGACACCTGATCGGAAGGAGGCAGATTAGACGGAATTGCAACACCTGAGTGTTGCTGCGGAATTGCAACATCTGAGTGTCGCTGTGGAGGAATGGTTAGCTGGTTTACGTTGGAATCAAGCTCAGACAATTTTTTGAGTAAACTTTTCAACGCTTACCTGTACATTCCGTGTAGAGGTTTCGAGGAACCTCGTCAAAAGTTTTAAGCCTTCCTTGGACAGATGTACATCCGGATTCTGAGGGTGGAAGGCTGTCATCCCGGAAGCATTCGGTCTCGGTGACTGCTGCAGAAAGAACATCTCACGGTCGAATTCACCGTCGAGAGAGATGTCGCGACCTGCATTTTCCTTCTCTTCGGATTTTTTTTTTTTTTTTTTCGGACGATGATTCGTATCAGAACCTGAAACTCGAAAACAGTACCAGAGACAACAACCGTGACCGAAATTTATTAACGTTTGGACAAGAAAGTTTCAAATATCAGAAGTGGGTTGGTCAGATATTTTAAATAATTCGGAGGTATATGGATCCATATATTTCAATAATTCGCTAAGTGTTGATCCAGCGCTGGATATTTCGGAAAAATACGAACTTTTCATCTGAAACTGAGTCCAAACAATTAAAGGCGAAACTCCCAACTCTGTCTCGTTTGTGCATACAAAAATATCCACTCACACCTTTGCAAACTGCGAAAAAGTGCACTACAAATTTTTGGTTTTAGAGCTTCCGATTTGCGCCAATCTTCCTTATAAGTAAATTATCCTTGATCCTCAAAATTTGCTACGTCTGTGACATGTTTACTATTAGTAAACTGAAGCTCTTCAGATAAAATCCGAATGAAAACTTTTGGTTGTTTCGGAAAATTCAAGGCAGATATTAACGGAAGTCACAGGAACACAGAAACAAAATACGAATATCAGTGTTATCAGTGATATAAATATCCATTCTGATATTCTTGTCTTTTGCATTATATTTTTGCGGATTTTATTCAAAAGTACGGATTTCGACAAGAAATTATTTTGAACACTGTTGGCGGATAGCAAATTTTGGGCCCTCGTGAAATTCAAAATTGACGGATGATAATCACAATTATTCAAATAAAACTCTAATATATAAGGCTTTGAAGTCACTCTCCCTGGTGACTGAGCGGATACGTGCATCTTTCTGCGACGAGTCTATGAAGACTTTCAGATCGTTCTTTAACTCCGGGAAGCTCAAACAGCCCAGCGGATCTTCCCATTGACTCGCGACCCATTTTAAGTACATGCATCAAAGATTAATTTCGGATTCATGTACCTACTGGGTACCCTTATGACACATTTACACGCCAGGGGAACGGAAAAACGGAAACGGAAGTGCACCAGAATTGATCACTCACGAATACTGTGGAGAATGCATTCTATTATCGTGATTATATTCATCGCCAGACGGAACGGATTACGGATGGTTGTGCACTGCAACCAGTGATCAATCTTCCCTGACTTGGGCAGACGAAACTTTTCGTCTTTGCGCGAGTCGTGAGCTCATCTTACCTTTGAGGGCTATAGGATAGATGAACGACTTCGCCACGGAATCGGAAAGGCGCTAGGAGACAGAAAGCAAAAGAAATAATAATTCGAGGGAACGGATTCCCATCGAATCTCGGACGGATGACAAACGGAAAAGCACGATTTTCGCCTTTCGATTTAAAATCGACCAAAAATCAATCCAAAATCGATTACGGAGTTGCCCACAACAGCGCTTATTTGTGGACAAAGGCATTGAGTCACCCCCTAACGAAAAACTTGAAGTTGAGAAGAATAATCCCTCTAAAATGGACATTTTCCCTAAAGATCAGTCAGAAATGTCAAAATTGGTCAAATTCTGTTAAGTTCAGTCAATGTAATCAGTCTCGGAGCGAAACCTAGGCCAGGAGGGAGAAAAAGAGAGCTGCAGAAAATTCGTTTGGAATATTCGAAACCAATGATGGCCGCCATTATGACGCGCGTCTCAACAACAGAAAACTAGCTTGGGGTCGGAAAACGAATAGCTGGGAGAGAGGAAGCCTTTTGACAAATTAATTTCACGGCGATCAAGTTTACTTTTCGGGCTTTTTCAGACAAAGAAAGGCATTGTTTGCATAAATGAAATTTAGTTCAAGGACATCCTGGCGATATCGTACTCTAAGAACTATTTCAAAAGGTGTTAGGCGTGAGTGGGTCGGAATGTGACGGAAATCGTATGAATCAAATAGTTAGACTTACCCACAGCAGTAGTCGACAGCGATGTACATATACACACTTACAACGTATTCAACAACAATATGAAACGGAAGGATTCGAATAAAAGATGGTAAACGAGTTTAGAGTAGAGATTGAGAGTATATTCGGAAAGAACACAACCAGTAGGTTAGAACATACGAGAACAAGTGAAGTGGGGAGCTCAGGTCCCTTTTTGATCAAGGCAGTAGTACCAACGTAACAAATGTGCCAATGCTAGCGTAATATCATGTTTCGGATGTTTGGTTACTCTCTATATCACAATAACGGATGTAATACAATATATTATTATCGTATAAAATATATATACGAGTTTATCAGGTAATATATTGCTCTGAAGGAGCCAGAACAGAAAAATCTTATTCTCACACAAAGAGACTTCAAATAATAGTTTTCGGATGCTCCGATAGAAGCGCTTATGTACCTAGAAGTCTTCATCGAAGAAACCTAGTTTCCAATAATGACATTATTAGAACTTGGTGACTTTTTGGGTTGGCATGCCCCTAAAACAAACTCACTATGCAATTGATCCAGTGAGATGTTATTTGTAGGTAGATGAACTATCGGCTAGGTTCTAGTGGACAAGTTACAAGGTGGTTATAATACAGGTATATTATTCCTGATGATAGATGAAAGTTCAGTTAAATAACGTTCTACTCTTCCATTCCCAAATTATATTTCACTGCTCATCACTTACGTACTTCAGTGAGAACGTAGTCAAGTATAATATACTATATTCTAGTAATGGTCAGGAGTGTGTAATTAGAGCGGGCTAACGAAATCTCATCACGCGTTTCCTCACTACCCCGCTAATTACGGGATGCTAATCATCAGGTAACTCATTAGAGCTACTAAACCATTATTAGGAATTTCTCGGCACGCTCTATCCCTGGGTTATGCCGGGAGACCGTGTACACAGCGCGTTTACGTAATGTACGGCAGCGTTTAAATCCGCGTTTAAATTGGCAGGTTCTCCGCGAACTTTGTCATAGCCGATCAATAAGCGAAATTGATCGCTTAAATGTTAATGAGCCTATGCATCATAGAGAGAGTGCGATGGAACGTAAAAGCCGTTTTGCATATGAATCTGTTAACAGTCGGAACGTGGGGGGAGGAATCGGCGCACCGGTGATTTCTGGTCAGATTTCCGATGAAAACGCTAGCGTGACTCGAAATCTGATAACTTCGCTGGAGGCGACACCCTCAGAAAGGTATTTTTTACCCTTCTCATTCTTCTTCTAATCTGCCGAGAAAGTGGTGTGGACTGACGAGAACCGGATCATCCTGGAATGACTTGGTTTAAAAACGAAAATCTCAGACTTTTCTTCATTAATTGACAGCGGGTAAACGAATCAAACTTTTTTTCATGTTTCCTGAATCGCATTGTAAGAAGAAAACAGTTTGTTCAGTTTACCATGCTCTAACTAACTTACATTCTTTGATTTGTTTTCAGGTGAGTATGCAGTTGAATACTTGCACTTATGTATACAATTGTAAGTACGTACAACCTCTTCTAGGTTTGATGATAATTTCGATAGGTACCTATTTAAAAAAAATTATTAACATTTATTGGAACAAAGAAAGTGAAAGTTACATGCATTTATACATTAAAATATAATAAAAATAAATAAATAAATAAATACACGAAACAATAATTGTTTTATTATTGTATAAATAAATACACGAAACAATAACCAGCCTCTTGACTTTGAAATTATTTCAAAGTCAAGAGGCTGGTTTTATTGGGAGGCTATAAAAAGGGGCCTAAATCGTTTATTGACCATCAGCATTTCGTTTTGGCAATTGTTCCAACTAGCTTATCGAGAGTTCTCTCGAGCTGATAGTTAGCTTTGATTCATAAATGGGCGTGCTGGTGCTCAGAAACTGGCAACGTGTCTGCTGCAGTGCGACGGATGGCGTCTTGCCAGCTCTTTCCCAACTAATATTTCTTCCAACCACTCAAGTAAGCGGAACAATAATTTTTGTTTATGATCCATCTATGGATCGGCATTGGAGGAATCAAATTTCGATTCTGGGGAAACTTTGAGGAGGTCCAGAATAGATATCTAAACTCGATAGACTCGAACTAATCTGAGATCTTATGCAGGTTCGTCCCAGGGGGCGAAGTAACCGTAATTCGTTTGATTCAAAGGAACAACTCAATTCGGATGCTTCAGAAATCATGCCAACAGGATTTTCACGGTGGCATGATCTACGATGATAGGATCCGACGATAGGATCTCCGAATAATCAGATATTGTTTCAATTGAATATTATCACAACATCGACATTGGCTATTGCTTCTTTATGGACTCCTCTTATCAGTCTAACGGTACTGCGTTTAGAGGAATCCAGATTTTGAATAATTTATGCTCCTGGGAGCTTATGATCCACATTAGCATCGCACGACATTAAACAATTCGGTACCATCCAAGGAGCCGTAGTCCAGACCGCTCGGCCGACATGTCCCAGACCTTCTCGTTGAAAAAAAGGTCTCCATACATTTTTTCGCGGACGGATTTTGGAGAGTACCAATCAGTTACCAATCATTAATTATACTTACTCGATGTACAAAAAAAACTCTGCAAATTCTTGACACAACGGTTTATTATCTTCTTTGTACAGATCATCTTTCTGTGTACATCACACTGATCTGCATACAATATCCGGTAATGGAGGAATGGGCGAACAAATGGTTTAAATAGGCGTAACTCGCTCAGGCTTGCCCTATAAATTATTGTTATAAATTATGAGTGAAATATTCTTTTTGCGCAACACGCAGCTGTAAGGGACATCGTCGAGGACCAGTTTGTGGGCTTGTCACTAGCCACTAGTGAATAATTTCGTGACTTAAACTTCGTTACGCTTTTCAACTCTGGTAGGCCACCGCAAAAACATTATTCATGTTAAAATTAGTACGCCTACTAATTTGTCTTTTTGTTTCTTGGTTTTGGGACAAGAATAATTATTTTTTGGAAATTATTGTTTGTTATCTGAAATATGTTTGAAAAATAGGTAGTTTTAAAAATTTTTTCGAATTGGTTAAATAGTAGTTTTAAAATTTTCGATTAATTAAAACAATTTATATTTAACATGCTGCATTACTATGGATTTCATTTAATCTAAGAGGGTAGCAAAGAAAAAGTAACATTACCATCAATAGAATGTTTGACGTTGGTCAGTCAATACAGCCGCATTTTCCCAACAAAATTTGATTTTCACGCAGTATATACTAAAAAGATTTGTTTTTTCCATCTTTTACTCGGTTTATTTCACATCTGCGTGGATATGTGTGAAAAATTTAATATCCACGCAGATGTGCACTCCTGTACCTACTCTTCACCAGTGACCTACCTGAAATCAGTAGAATACAACCGCCACTTTTGCAGATGATACCGCAGTGTTAGCTGTGGGGGAGAGCATTGACGCTTCTATGAGCAAGCTCAACCAATCTATTACACAAATCCAAAAATGGACTGCTAAATGGAGAATACGGATGAATGAGGCAAAGTCGGTCCACGTTAATTTCACGAACCGCAAAATCAGCTACTTGCCCGCTTACCTCAATGGCAAAGTCTTCCCTTACGCTAACGAAGCGAAATATCTTGGGATGACGTTAGATGCGAAGCTGCGATGGAAATCGCACGTAAAGAAGAAAAAAACCGAACTGACTCTTAAACTCAGAAAAATGTCGTGGTTAATGGGCAGGCGATCAAAACTGTCTGTGCAAAATAAACTAACCCTGTACAACCAAGTCCTAAAACCAGTATGGACTTATGGAGCGCAGCTGTGGGGCTGCACAGCTCAGAGCAATCGGAAAATTATTCAGCTCTTTCAAAACAGTGTGCTCAGGAGCATAGTTAATGCACCCTGGTACATTCAGAATGATAGACTTCACCATGATCTAGAGGTGGAATCTATCGATGAAACTATCAAGAAAATTGCCATCGCCCACCAAGAGCGACTAAGGGGTCATGTCAACATCGAAGCTGTCCATTTGCTGGATGTAAGTGACCTACTGAGAAGATTGAAAAGAAGGAAGCCACACGAACTAACACAGTGAATGTGAAGTAATGAATAGTTCAACAGTTATCTGACTCAACAATTAACAAGTTCTGTATCTTGTTTCGATTGCTACACGTAGTAAATAAGATCAAAATTAAATTGCTAATAAGTTGTAAACTTGGTGTAATAAAGAATGTTTTAAAGGAAAAAAAAACAAAACATGCTGCATTACTATGGATTTCATTTAATCTAAGAGGGTAGCAAAGAAAAAGTAACATCACCATCAATAGAATGTTTGACGTTGGTCAGTCAATACAGCCGCATTTTCCCAACAAAATTTGATTTTCACGCAGTATATACTAAAAAGATTTGTTTTTTCCATCTTTTACTCGGTTTATTTCACATCTGCGTGGATATGTGTGAAAAATTTAATATCCACGCAGATGTGAAATAAACCGAGTTGATGATGGAAAGAACAAATGAGGAGAGGTTTATCAAAACTTGACATCTCCACTTTCGGAAAATTTTCAGCAGAGCCAAAAAACGTGATACAGAGCCGCAAAAGCTTTTAAAATCAAACCAACCGTATCAATAAGATCATTATCCATCCCTTAGTGTTCACTCTCAAATACATCTTTGTATCATTGAACCTGACCTGGTTACAAGGAAAAGTATTTTGGAGATGTTATGTTTTGATACAAACACGTGGAAATGTCAAGTTTTGATAAAAACAAAAAACTGGACATGTTTGCGGGAGCTGAATAAAAATCAAACACATGTGTACGAAAACAGTTTTAAGGCATTTATTTCATTAACATGAGTGAAAAAGGTCATGGCATTGTAGGCCTATCAATGACAGAATTTATCTTAATTAAAATTCAATCATCCCTATTAAATGTGTGTGGGAGAAGGGTCCTCTCCCAAACAATCGCAGGATTCCATTTCATCAGAAGGATCCTCTTCGAGGCCATCTTCAGCACCTTCACAAGGGCCTCGGAACCAATTCAACTCGGGTAGTTCGCGCCAATCCGTACCGAAGTGTTGCTCAAGAAGTTGCAGTACGTCTTTCTTCTTCTCCCTGGTCAGCTTGTTCCGTTTTGGAAGCTCTCTGAGAGTTGGCAAGTTTTCTTCATCCCTTCTTTTTTTGGTGATGCTGCGAAATTGTTCCGTCGATGAGTCAAAGCGGTAGTTGAGCAGACAACAAACCTTCGTAATCACGACCTTTGACCGGTTCTGAAATTTCTTTATGATCACCCTTTTTGCATCTCGAATTCCCCCGATTTTCTGGTAAACATCCAGAAGGTCCTTCAAGTCATAGACCATCCAATCGTCCACAAGACTGCGCACTGTGCCGAATTCCCTGTAGATCTCATTATAATCGTCTGAGCTAGTGATGACAGGAATATTTTTGAGTCGTTTCCCAACCCTGCCGAATGCTCTGTCCGCGGGGAGAAAGCTATGTCCCCGTACTGGGAATGTTAGCTGGATTTCCTTGAGGTGTTCGGGTGCTTCTTTTTTCAGCCAGTAGCTCAACACGTGTATCATGTGGGCGTTTTTATTTTGCCCACCGCAACCGTCACAGAATAACTGAATCGAGGTTTCTGCTGAAAACTGAATACTTCTTAGGTAAAAGAGAACAGCCGACCCAATTTCGTTTGAGCCCCTCTTTCCTTCAACTTCACTCCACGTGAAAAACGTCGGGTCTCTTGACGAATACGAAACGCAGCAAAATGAGTAGAACGAGATTTGCCTCCGGTAAAAAGCTTCGCCAATCGGCGTTTTGGGCAAAGGATGCACTTGCTGCAAGTCAAAAACGAAAGAAACGGCGTCCTTTCTGGTGGCGGCTTCTTTCATCAGCTGATAAAAAGCTTTTGCGCGAAGCTTGTGAATTCGTAGCTGTGCAATGAGTTCTGATTTTTTCTTATCTGTACTGGTCAAGGAAATTTCGTTCTTCAACCTAGTACACGTCGCACATACATCACATGCGGGAGATGAAAAGCCTATGTTGAAATCCCTCAGGAAAATGCGATGGAAAAAAGTTAGGCTGACGCGCATTTCCGCAGGAGCCTGAGCAATGTACAAACGGTACAGCTTTCTAACACTTAAATCGGCTGGCAAGTACACACGCTTACTTTTACCCCGTCCATAGTGTGATTCAGTGCACTGAAGCTGTCCTAAGAAGTCCCGAACAGATTGCCGTTTTCCCTGGAATAACGCCGCCTTTTTGTCTCCTCCCCTTCTTTCCATGGGGACCTTCCCGTCACCAATGAGCTTACCCACTCGCACAGCTCGTGCTGGGGAGATGCCGAGAGCAAAACAGAAAAACCTCTTGCATACAGGTACAGCAACTTTTTTTGGGTATTTCAACAAGTAATACTTGATGGACACGTTTTTAGGTTTACTTGGTCCTCCATTTCCGCCTTTACGTCCCTTTCTCTTAGGTTGGAATGCCGAGATGAAGCGAGTCAAAACGAGATCTTGTTTTTGCTTCCCCTCAGCTTGATAGAAGAATTGGCGATTCAAAAAAATGTCATGAAAACTTACCGATTTGCAGTTCACATGCTTGGAATCATGCTTACAAGGTAGCGCCTTTTTTTTCAGGAAATGCAGGTTTGGATCCGTGTCCGCATATTTTTCATTCTTCTCCTTTCTCCGAAGTTTTCCATCCGACGCCTTCCTCCTGCTTCCACTATTCAGGTCCTTCACCAAATTGTCCATCACGAATCACAAAACAATGAGTTATTATTCCAAAACGAATGGCTTCACTGCAAACAACAACACACCGGATCAAAGTTTCGGCCCGAAACACTTGCTGTAACGCGAAACTGAGTGACGTAATGAAATACAACGCGATCTAGTATATGCTCCATGAACCAATGTAACCGATCGTACAAGGACGTGCTGCCACCTACGGGAAAAACTAGGAAATAAAATCGAAAATATTATTATTGAGAGACATAACTCACACGTTTTGGAGATGTTGAGTTTTGATAAAAACAGCCAACCCGGCCGTTTAAAAAATGTGGGGAGATGTTAAGTTTTGGTGTTGACAAACGTGCTTTTGAAGAGGACTTTCGAGGGCGGAGATGTTCAGTTTTGACGAAAACACACGTTTTCGCTGTGCTATTTCGAGGGGAAATGTACACTTTTGAAAGGAGCAGTTCTCACAACTTGTGTAGACCTCGAACCCAAGTCCAAAACAGCAAAAAAACGTTTCTTGGTCAAGAGTGGAGATGTTAAGTTTTGAAAAACCCCTCCTCAAATGTAAAACTACATTTGTTTACAAGAGTCCTTGAGACTCTCAATATTACGCGGCCCAAGAAAGGGAAACTAATGATATTTGTTGACATCACAATAGTCATCATGGGGAGAGGGGTTCCTAGCAAACTGCAATTCACTCGGGGCTCTATTCACTCCAAAACACGAGAGATCCCAGAAAATTAAATCCTCGTCTAAAGTCGAAACCTCGCACCCGAAAGTGTGCTCAAGGTATTATTAGATATCTACGCCCCTTTCCCCTTTTATTTATGGGAAGCTCTCAAATGAACTGCAAACCCCAGGCCATCTGCTCGATTTGCCCAAGTGATCTGGTAATCCGCTCCGATATTGACTTCCCTTTTCGGGCAGCATCTGTTGGATGCCGCGGTGGGAACTCCCTCCGTGAGTGCTTTCCTCTGAACACGCAGAACTCATAAAGCTTTGCCTTTTTTCCCTTCATATTTTCCAGGACTCTAAAAATACGGTTTCTAACTTCGTTCAATTGAGCTTTCGGGTCCCTTTCAATGTTTCACGGACGAGGAACAGATGGGGAAAGGAAAATAGATAAATAAATCATTGGTAGTAAGAGAAACTCACAATTGAACAACCCTTAGTAGCTATTAAGAGGGCGCCGTACGTGACAGCTCCCATAAGAAATCAATGTATCTGTCCCGCCATGTAACTCTGCCAAAACTGCACCGATTTCCTTGATTTTTTTTTTCTTTTTCAAGTTAGATCAAGTCCTAGGGATCCTACTTTTGCGATTTTTGATATGACGTCCCTGAAGACAGCCATCATCTCATGAAGTTGGTATTCCGAGAGAGATGGGAGGTTGCCCCAGTTGGATGGTTGTTTCTTCCTTATATGAAGTGATATGGAAATTGTGCTCCGTAGGATCTCTTTTTCAGATCCTAAGCTTCAATTTGAGTGCTCAAGCGATAAAAACGGTTCATTTTTGGGGATGTAGTGTCCCGGGAAAAATTGACATCTGATATTGAAGCAGTTTGAATGGCGAGACACAGGCGGGAACGCCAGTAGTTCAGCCCTTTACCGCTAGATCCCGCTGACTGAGAAATGTGAGAAAGGGCTACTTCTCAAGTACCTGCGGTCCCATAATCCCTATACCTACCAGTCAAACAGAGGTGCAGACTCTTCTGAAAGCAAAAGTTGTTCTGCATGGGTTTCCCAAATCCCAATAGCGTTGTGGGGGTTATCTGGAAGAGTTGAAGTCATTATTGGGAAAAAAGGCCACGTCATTCATGACTTGGCCGGTCCCTACTCTCTGTTGTGAAAGGGCGAGGGAAGATAAATTAATAAATGAGTCATTACAGTTGAGTTTACTAAAGCCAACATGCCCGAAAATATGATAGTTTTTTGACATTTTGCGTCAAATCCGCCTACACAATAGAAAAGAGGGCCCATTGGGAAAAAAGTTAATGTGAATTCCAGAAAAATTGAAAATTGCATAGTTGGATGCAGAATAAAAAAAACTCTGCAAATTCTTGACACAACGGTTTATTATCTTCTTTGTACAGATCACCCTTCACATTATTATTATTATATTATTTTTACATTGGACATGAAATTCTAACTTTGACTTGTGTATTTTATAATATGTGTTGTAGGTAACTTTTTACTCCTCCAGAACTCGCTTGTCGTTTTAGGCTACTACTAGGAATTGCAAAAGTAGGCACATACAAAGGTAGCCAAGTCGTGGAGATTATTCATTAAAAAAAACAGTGCTACAATTTACTGAAAAATATTGATATAATTGACATAATATATTATATTCATAGATTCAATTTCACATTATCACGATACGTACCTACTTATAAATTATTCATTTATATCTTTTTGTAAATTGATGTTGAGGGATGTCATCCCTCAACATCATTCTTACTGACGGTCAAACTAAATCACACACACTCTTTTTTTGTACATTGTTTTGCACCTACGAAATCAGGGGATTCTCTAATCGGCATGTTCCTTGATACTCGGGGATCCAAAATTTCAGGTAGGACACAATTAAAATAAAAGTTTTCAAGGGTAGGCACCATTGTATCCCAAAATCTTTGGTCCCTCTCAATACGCTCTACCCTAATCGCTTGTAGGGTCCAGGCACAGAAAATGCAATATGACCTGCTGGCAATTGCCAGCTGGCCCTGGATTTGGTAGTAATATTTGTGTTTTTTATTAAAAACCCATCCTCCTTTCTTATCACTTATCCAATAATTTATTTTTTTTCGTCTTCAATCCTTCTTCTATTGTCGTACTGGCACACGAGGATGGACATTTTATTTCTACGATGCCGTCATCGCCAATGAGACCGTCAGGTGTTGCACCCAAAAATTGATTTTGAAAGTGTTTTTTTCCCAAGAGACCCAGATGTGTTTTTCCCAAGGTGATACCCTAGGAGATTAGAAAGCCAGTTAGTGACAGGTAGGATTTAGGTTTTAACGGGATAACGGTAGAATATCAGATTTTGAAAGTACGTTTTTCCCAAGGGACGGTAATTATCCAGATAAATAGTATTTATTAACTCGGTATTTAAAAACCATGTGCTGTTTGAATCAGCTGGGTCAGTTTGAACCAACAAATTTTGAGGGGGGGGGGGGGGGTTAAAAAATTTTTCTTTGGGCGATTCCAATGGTTCATTATCGAAGATGATAAGCCAAAATACTATTTGAATGGTTTCCTAACAAAAATGTTTGTGAATTCAATGATGATTCTAAAAAAAAGAAGAAATGGGTAATGACTAAATTATTCATCTTCAAAACAGCTCTAAATTTTGAGGGAAATGATCGTTTTCATTTTTGACCAATATTTAAAAATATTATTGAAAAAATGTCGGCAGTTCAGTTCTGATATCCCGGCTCCCGTTGTGGCCCAGCGTCAAGGCAAGGAGGTCGGTAGGTGGTGGTTTTACCCTTTCCTTTGTTGCAATCGCAGGGTGAATGAAAAGGAGGTAAGCCATCTCAAGTACGTCATCGCTTTGTCAACATGTTCCCTGGGAAGTCCCTAACGGTAGGTAGACCTACGACAAGTAGCTGTACCTGCCGGGGATTTTCCAAACTTGAACCTTGTTCATGTCAGAAACATAGTTCTCTCGGAATCCACTGCAGTAGCAGGCGCCACTCTTACGGCGCGCTCTTAAGAGCGCGCCGTAAGAGTGGCGCCTGCTACTCCAGCGGATTCCGAGAGAACTATGTATCTGAGATGAACAAGGTCCAAGTTTGGGAAATCCCCGGTAGGTAGAGCTACTTGAGGTTGGTATATCCAGGGAATATGAGGACAAAGCGATGACGTACTTGTGACGGCTTAGGTCCTTTCCATTGACCCTGCGATTGCAACAAAGGAAAGGGTAAAACTAGTACCTGCCGACCTTCTTGCCTTGTAGTCCAGTAAAATTAGCCCTAAAACCTTTCGATAGTCTTGAAAACTAGTAATCTGAGTTTGTGCCTCTCCACGAGGTGAGCATAACTTTTGGTGGCCCAAAAACGTCGAAATTTTCGGACTTTTTTCGGTTTTTCGCGTATAACCCCTAAACAACGCATCCTAGCGAAATCCTTACGATTAGACAAATTAAAGACCATTAAATTTTGCGTCGATTGACCTCCCCAGCTTAAAAATTGAACCAATTTATAAGGTAGTAATCGACGGCATAAATATGGCCATTTCACTAAGTTAATATAATTTTCTGTATTGTTCATTATAGGTTAATATAGGTATTTTGGAGAAGGATTGTGGTTTGGAGAAACAAGTTATCGACTTTTCCATTGAGTTTATTATACAAAAAACAAGATAAAAAAATATGAAAATACAAGTTATGCTTGGTCCAATTTTAAAATTTAGGTGTTCCTTGAACTCGCCGTTACCTACATTCTGTACAACTTTGATCCTCAGAGTGTTTTGATAGGACCAGTACTTTGGATGCTGCAGACGACAGAAAGTCGTCTAATGGTACATTTTAGCCAATATGGAAAAAATGGCCATATTTCAGCCGTCGATTACTACCTTATACATTGGTTCAATTTTAAAGCTGGGGAGTCAATCGACGCAAAATGTAATTGTCTTTAATTTGTCGTAAGGATTTCGCTAGGATGCGTTGTTTAGGGGTTATACGCGAAAAACCGAAAAAAGTCCGAAAATTTCGACGTTTTTGGGCCACCAAAAGTTATGCTCACCTCGTGGAGAGGCACAAACTCAGATTACTAGTTTTCAAGACTATCGAAAGGTTTTAGAACGATTTCCTGCTTTCCCCCATTTACTTCGGGGTCCGGTCCTTATTTTACTGGACTATTGACGCCGGGCCACAAGGAGAGCCGGGAACTGAACTGCCGAAACTTTTTCAATTGGTCTAAAATGAAAACGATCATTTCCCTCAAAATTTAGAGCTTTTTTGAAGATGAATAATTTAGTCATTACTCATTTCTTCTTTTTGGTTTATTATCTTCGATTATGAACCATTGGAATCGCCCAAAGAAAAAATTTTTTTAACCCCCCCTCAAAATTTGTTGGTTTACTTTTCAAGATACGTAGGTTTATTGTTTAGAATTTTTTGAGACCATCCGCAGCTTCGCACGGCCAACTGTTCGTTCACAATGAGGGCTCGAAGGTTGAGCAGATATAAACCTGTCAACACGATCGCGAATCAAACTGTTGAAATACAGGTCAATATTCATACTAAAGAGCTGTTTGAAACATCATAATATGATGATAAAACCATATTATGGTTTTTGTGATGTCGAGTTTTTTGTTCTGAGGTACGTTTCGTGCTCCGGAATGAAGGTAATTTCGAATGTTTGTTGGTAGGTACTTCTTTTATAGAAAAATTATTGCCGACGTAGTATTGAAAACCCCAGAATTATATCGGTACATTTTATTTGTAATTAATTCATCATCTCTATCATTCAGGTTCTGCACAAAGGAACCCAGTCGATTCCAACAGCCGGATATCGTATTAATTAATCATAATTATTAGGTATTATTAATAATAAACACAAATTATTAATACCTAACAATAAATTATAATAATTTTCACTAGGTACTTGATAAAATTGTTAATAATTAGTGATAATTGATAATAATAATTAATCTAACATTTAGGATCTAGACATTTAGACCTAGTGATCTAGACAGAAGGGTGATCTGTACAAAGAAGATAATGAACCGTTGTGTCAAGAATTTGCAGAGTTTTATACAATCATCATTGAAATCAAAAACATTTTTGTTAGGAAACCATTCATACTTAAATAAGAGAAGTCATGCGAAACCATGAACACTACCTTCGAAACATCAACATCTGTGTAAACTTTGTCAACATTTGATTATGAATATATAATGTAGTTTCTACATTGGAGCAGGTAGAAACTGTTGAATGATATTGAACCTACGTATTAATAATTTACACTACCTACTTAATAATAATTATTATTATTTGATGATAAGTCATAATAATAATTAATTTATCATTCAGTAATCGAGACAGAAGGGTGATCTGTACAAAGAAGATAATAAACCGTTGTGTCAAGAATTTGCAGAGTTTTTTTATTCTGCATCCAACTATGCAATTTGCAATTTTACTGGAATTCACATTAACTTTTTTCCCAATGGGCCCTCTTTTCTATTGTGGATGCGGATTTGACGCAAAATTTCATAAAATTTAACCCATCAACCGATTTGTTTCTAATTGGGAACACACCGTTCAGCGAGAGCACAATGGTGCTACAAAGAAGGAGGGCACAAAGATGCTACAACCCAGAGATTATACAAAAAACGGAACGTAAGGAAACCCTAAGTGCGGCTTGTGAACTTTAATTATTTTTCGACGCTGATTCACGTGATGCTATCAGTTTCTTGATTTACTGATCATTTTGCCCCAACATCAAAATTTCCTAGTCAAAAAACTATCATATTTTCGTGCATGTTGGCTGTAGTAAACTCAACTGTAATGACACATTTATTAATTTATCTTCCCTCGCCCTTTCACAACAGAGAGTAGGGACGGCCCTTTTTCCCAATAATGACTTCAACTCTTCCAGATAACCCCCACAACGCTATTGGGATTTGGGAAACCCATGCAGAACAACTTTTGCTTTCAGAAGAGTCTGCACCTCTGTTTGACTGGTAGGTATAGGGATTATGGGACCGCAGGTACTTGTGAAGTAGCCCTTTCTCACTTTCCTCAGTCAGCGGGATCTAGCGGTAAAGGGCTGAACTACTGGCGTTCCCGCCTGTGTCCCGCCATTCAAACTGCTTCAATATCAGATGTCAATTTTTCCCGGGACACCACATCCCCAAAAATGAACCGTTTTTATCGCTTGAGCACTCAAATTGAAGCTTAGGATCTGAAAAAGAGATCCTACGGAGCACAATTTCCATATCACTTCATATAAGGAAGAAACAACCATCCAACTGGGGCAACCTCCCATCTCTCTCGGAATACCAACTTCATGAGATGATGGCTGTCTTCAGGGACGTCATATCAAAAATCGCAAAAGTAGGATCACTAGGACTTGATCTAACTTGAAAAAGAAAAAAAAATCAAGGAAATCGGTGCAGTTTTGGCAGAGTTACATGGCGGGACAGATACATTGATTTCTTATGGGAGCTGTCACGTACGGCGCCCTCTTAACACGATACTGTTGGCTGTACATATAAGAAATATACATGCCAGTCTCTCCCTATTTGGATTATTATAATACATAATGTATAATACATAATGTCACGTAGGGTTTTGATACTCTACGTTGATGACATTTAATATGTTTGCCCTATGGAGCCTGAGGTTGGAAAACAACAGAAAACAAGCAAGACACTTATCACCAGTTTATTCTATAATACGTCGTGAACAACATGGGCATTCAAATGTCTTTAGTCTTTAGAAAAAGTCTTGATGCGTTCAACGAAGCGCGGTTGCCGCGGATTCGCGTACCGATTCGCGAGGGGAATACTGATGTTGGTCTTGACGTACCTTGTTTTCCAAAAAACCTTCGTCCAAACAGGCAGGGTGAGATCTTGAACAGGGGGCTAGTCCTGGTCCCGTCTTTTGTCGGAAGTTCCAACAACTCGTCAGGGAGAATACAGAACGTTTATTGACATAAGTATTGGGACATGGAGTTATTACATCAACACCGGCCTAAGGCTTTATTTGACTTAAGATATTTAATTCCATCGTGTTTTAAAACGTCAGGGGTTATAAGTAATATGTACAATTAAGGGTTATGCCGCAGGAAAAGTGGAAAACCCACAGGTCAGGATGTATTACTTAACCTAGGAACTTAACTAATAATATTTACAATATTTACAATATATATTGTAAATATACTGTAAATATATTGTAAATATTGTAAATATGTATATATACAGTTCGTGATCGACAGGGGAGTTTGTGACTTCAAGTCCGCCTCCTCCGCGATCGAGCCCCCCATTTGGGTTTCGTGAGTGTGTTCAAATTGTTGAGTGTAGGGTTGGGGTGTGTTGGCAGTTTGGTGTTAAAATTATCAGTTAGTTACTGTATCTGTTCGGAAAGTGTTTCTATACCGTGTTGGGCGTCTAGGGTGTCAAGGTTCTAAAGGGGCTATCTGTTGCAAGTCGGAGACATTTGTTCTGAGTGATTTGGAATTTGTGGAGGTGTGTTTGGGCGGCGGTGTGCCATATCGGTGCTCCGTAAGTGAGTGTGTGTCTGATGATAGATGTGTATATTAATAGGTAATTTTAATTTGAGGCTGAGTGCGTGTGATTTGAATAAGTTGTAATACCTACCTAATTTGGAAAGGGCTTTCTTGTTTGTCGCTTTGATGTGGTCTCTGAATGTTAATCGTTTGTCCAAGTAGAGGCCCAGGTACTTGACCGAATTTGAGTAGGGGATGTTGGTACCTCTGACAGTTATGCTGTTGGGGACGTTACGTTTGGATGTGAAGAGTATGGTTTCTGTTTTCGTGGTGTTAATCTTAATTTTCCACTTTTCTGAGTGTCGAATGGTCAGGTGAGTCGCGTTTTGCAGCCGATTGGAAGCTTTTGCAGGACTTGGGCTTGAGGTATAAATAGCCATGTCGTCTGCGAAGCCTGCGATGTGGGTGTGTGGGGGAAGGTTAGAAAAGGCACTGGAGAGGTAAATGTTAAAAAGGACTGGGGATAAGACAGATCCTTGGGGGACACCTGCTGGGATAGTGTGGTATAATGAAAAGGAGTCTTTCAGCTTCACTCGTAATCGTCTGTCTGTTAGGTAAGAGAGTAGGAGTTTACTGTACCCTAGGGGTAGGCCATATTCGTGGAGTTTGTATATTAAGCCCTCGACCCACACGGAATCAAAAGCCTTTTCGGAGTCTAGGAGGAGGAGTGCTGTTGTATTTTGGTGGGACATTTCGGATTTTATGTGCTCGACGACTCTGGCTTGTTGGTGGGTCGTAGCATGGATGGCCTTGAACCCCATTTGGGTCTGCGGAATGATGTCGAGTCGAATGATTTCTTGTTTGAGGCGGGAGAGGATTATTTTTTCAAAGACTTTTGATAGTGTGGGTAGAAGGGGTCAGAAGGTTTTTTATTGGGCTAGCCAAAGCTTTGGGATGGGGATGATAGTGGCGAGTCTCCATGATGAAGGGAAGTAATGGGTTCGTAAGCAGGAGTTGTACACGTTTACAATAGAAACTAGCGCTTTTTTTGGTAGGCGTTTGAGTACTAGGTTAGGGATTGAGTCGTGTCCGGGGGCTTTGTTTGTTTTTAGGTGTTGGATGATTTTCTTCACTTCATGGGGAGTTGTGAATTTAATTTGTTGGTCGCGGGCTGTGGTAGGGTTGTTAGTGAGTTTCCGTACTTTTGCGTTGATCTGTTCTACGAACGATTTGTCGCCCCTGGAGAGTGCGTCTGTATGTACCAAGAGAAAATGCGTGGATAATATCTTGGCCTTCTCTTGGTCCCCAGTGGCAACAACGTCATTCTGTCTGAGGGTGGGGATGTTAAACGCTCTACTGGAGTTGAACCATTTGGTCAACTTCCAGATCGAATTGTCTTGGGTTGACATTTTGGACAGTTTCTCGTCCCAGGTTGACAGTATCCATTGTTCAACATTGGTATGAACTAGGCGTTGGAGTTCGTTGAAGAGTGTTTTGTCCTCAAGGTGTCTGTAATTTTGCCAGCGTTTTCGTACTTTGTTTTATTAAGTCGTAATTTTAGTCGTACTAAGTTTTATTAAGTTTGCAATTTGAGGGGGGGAGAATTCGTTTGGGAGTTGAAAATTGGACTTGAGGTATCGCAGCCTCCAGTGCGGATGTGATCATCCTACTAATGCGTTGAACCTGTTCGTCTATTTCGTCAGGGGTGGCCATGGGGGGGGGGGGGGGGCGTAGTTGAAACGAGGTCGTTCAGTAAGGTTCTAAAGAGCTTCCAGTCGGCTCGTTTATAATCATACCTATAGCAGGGGGGTTTGATAGGAACACTAGACGATATTTGGAATTGTAGGGGTACGTGATTGCTGTGGCCTTGGGGTAAAGTTTCTAGGTTGTGTAGGAGGTGTGTGTGTTTGGTAAGTATGAAGTCGATTGTACTTGGATGGCACCTGCTGGATACGGGGTAGAAGGTAGGGGTGGGGGGAAACGCTATTTTCAGTTTATTTTGAGTAATGAGGTCGTGAATAATACCTACCATTCTCGTTTTTACGGAAGCAGTTCCACATGGCATGCCTAGCGTTCCAATCTGCTGCAAGGATTGTTGGTTGATGCGGATGTATGAGCGAAAGTAGTGTGTTGGTGTTGAGAATGTTATTGATGTGATTATAGATACCGAGGATTTTTGTATTGGCACGTTCTTGTGTTTAGTACGAACGCCTATTATATCCATGCCTTCTATGGTGGGTGTATCAATTAAGCTATGGTCTATTGAATGTTTTTTATAATATATATTATAGGTTGTATTCAAATGACCAAGCTAGTCTTTTTTCCGTGTTTATTTTTTCACGACGTTTTGGCAATGGAACAAAGCCCTATTCATGTGAGATTACATGTAGAAGTGAAAATGTCTTACATCAAACATCTTTTGATGTAAGACATTTTCACTTCTACATGTAATCTCACATGAATAGGGCTTTGTTCCATTGCCGAAACGTCGTGAAAAAATAAACACGGAAAAAAGACTAGCTTGGTCATTTGAATACAACCTGCTTCTTCACACTAGTCAACCCCATCAACACAATATATATTATATATATTATATGTGTGGGAAAGTCAGAATTGCTATATCTTATTCCGCTCTCAAACTGGAGCACTTTGAAGATGAAGAAACGTGGCTGTTACTTGAGATGTTCTTCATGGACATCATGTTATTTAATGGAGACGTTTTACATAAAACCAATTATTTCTTCGAAAATTCGCTCTTATAGTCATGCTGCATGACTGGGGATTTTTACGTCGTTTTTTGTTGAACCGTACCATACCTACGCTCTTCTGTTTCTACGACTCTTTTAAGCGTTCTCCAACAAGTCATGCGCCAGAAATCAGACTGTAAGTTTTCATTAATTTTATTGCTTTGCCAGGTTGATTGTCCTCCCATCTTGACTTTTCTCTGGACGTTCGGTGTTTGCGCATGCGTCTCGGCTGTTTGACCTTGCGAAGAGGGGTACATAAGAAGACAGAAGCTGTTAAGAACTGGTCACTACCAATGAGTAACCGAGATGGACGCTCATTTCTTGGGTTCTGCTCATATTATAGTTGTTCCTAACTTTGCAGAGATTGCTAGACCATTGCGTGCACTGACGGAAAACAGAGCTCTAAGTATGAAATAATGTGTGATATAATTAAGAATGTACATATATACTTAAATATATAACTTGATGAGAAGTATTGTCCTTCTCGAGGGTGTTGAGGTTCGGTCGAATGAAAATGAAATTTTGCCGACGTTTCGTAGATTTATTTCTACATCATCAGGGCAATGAGTTGAAGGCTGATTTCTCAGTAGGTAAGTACACTTGTTAGTGACAGGTACGGGGTTGCTGACTCTCGTACCTGTCACTAACAAGTGTACTTACCTACTGAGAAATCAGCCTTCAACTCATTGCCCTGATGATGTAGAAATAAATCTACGAAACGTCGGCAAAATTTCATTTTCATTCGACCGAACCTCAACACCCTCGAGAAGGACAATACTTCTCATCAAGTTATAATATTCACGGTCAAAAATCATCCAACTAATCTATACTTAAATATATGTAGTATATACTTAAAAAAGAAAAAACAATTCCGAGCACTATCCGGACAGTTGGCAAATGCCCAGTCCAATAATGTTGACGTCATTAACATCTATTTTCTATAATTTGGTTTGAATAAACATTTTTTTCTTCTTCTTCTACATATGGACAGAGGGAAGAGTGGTTCAAAACTGAATCACGCCCGTAATAACACTTTCCATGTTAACATCCAGCGACACATGCTCTCACGTATCGTGTCGATGGGACTCGATCAGTTATACCTTCTCACCTATATTACTTATGTCGAGCATACATCGTAAGATGAATCGATCTACGTATTTCGTTCAATCGATCGGTTTTCGAATGAGATCGTTACCTATCTATACCTTCATCACACTCTAACGAGGCTCTGTAGTTGTCTAAGAATTCAAAGTTGAGAATGAATGTTTCAAACCGAGCTGTCACTATTGTAAATTTCATTCTGTAGCTAATTTGTTTGTTATAACCTTGGCAACACTAGTGGGAAGAAGTTGAATTTAGGAACGAAACGGTGATAGAGCACGACCTTATTAAAGCTAGGAATTGTTTCCACACTTTATTAGATATTTCTCTCTCAATATCACACTACCTCGCTTTTTCTGTAGATTAAATATGAATTGAAGTTTTTTTTTTCCAAAACAGTGCAAAAAGTTCATAATCAAGTAAGGACTTCGGTACTGTGGCCACTACAACATTCTTTTTCTATTCAAATGATTTCTGTGTTTGTTATTCGATGTGTTGGTTTATCTCGGAGTTAGACTGAATAAATTTGGAAAAGGCGGTTTTAGTGATTCCACAAACAAGACCATCTGACAAAAGCCTTTCACGCCAGTACTCTTCGACATCAAAGGTGACAACGGCATCCAATACTAATTCCAAAGCCCTCGAAAGCGGAAATCCCGCAATGCCTCGTCGTGACAAGTTGTAAACACGGGATTTCTAATATTATTGACAGGGGCCTTATGGCATCATGTGGGCACCAGATGTGAAGAGAACCCCTTCTTGTTTCTAAACTTCTTTCCTGTCACAAACAGGAGTTTCCTGTGAGAGTCGCTTCTGGGGGTGGTTATTACGTGGTTTGAGTCATGATAATTGGTTTTATTTGGCTGCCAAAGTTCGGTGGTTAATAGAAAGAACGCAGTCGGCTGGGATTTTCTTTCATTTTAGAGACAAAGTCGTTGATCATAGTTGAGAGATTAGAATGTTTTGTTGTACAGGACGTTTCACAAAGGTCATAGTAGCAATTCACATAATGAGGCAATACCCTGATGATCAGTGATTTTCTATACTGGAAGAAGGTATTGGCGTTTATGGGGAAAATATGAATTTCGAACATTATGAACTGTATTCGTATAACTGAAGTGTATTCGCACCCAACTCCAGGTCTCCAGGTGAGCCTACCTTGGAGGAGACACCGCCGCTCGAGCTAGAAGTAAAAATACCGTATGTCACAATAAAAGAAGTACAAAAAACTATTAAAAAGGAGATAAATCCTAAGAAAGCTCCTGGCTTTGATCTTATCACAGGAAAGATTCTGCACCAGTTACCTCGAAAAGCTATTGTCAAAATCACCCAAATCATTAACGCTGCCATCAAACATCGGTATGTACCCCAGCTATGGAAGATGGCGGAGATCATCATGATACAAAAATTTGGTAAGCCAGCTGATCAAGTAACATCTTACAGGCCCATCTCACTGTTGCCTGTGCTATCCAAAGTTTTCGAAAAATTAATCAGTAAGAGACTCCTCGTCATAATTGAAGAACGGAAGCTAATTCCCAAGCATCAATTCGGATTTCGACGTCAGCACTCGACCATAGATCAAGTCCATCGAATCGTCAATATCATTGAAGAAGCGCTGGAGCAAAAGAAAGTCTGTTCGGCTATCTTTCTTGACGTAGCTCAGGCTTTTGATAAAGTGTGGCACGAAGGCCTAAAACATAAACTCAAAAAGATGCTTCCCATCCATTACGTGGATCTACTGGATTCCTACTTGTCAAAGAGGTATTACCGCATCAAACAAGATGAAGCGTATTCAGATCCAAAAATAGTTAACGCTGGTGTCCCACAAGGCAGTGTGTTAGGCCCCCTCCTATACATACTGTACACGAGCGACCTACCGGACCTAGAATGCAACACAACAGCAACTTTTGCAGACGACACTGCGGTTCTCTCGGTTGGGGAGAACAACAATGAATCTATCAGCAAACTGAACAGATCAATCTCCAAAATCACTCGCTGGACCGCTAAGTGGAGAATCAAACTGAACGAGACAAAGTCGGTGCACATTGATTTCACCAACCGTAAGATCAACTACATCCCGGCTTTTCTCAACAATGTGGTGATTCCCTACTCGAATCACGCCAAATACCTGGGCATGACGCTAGACGCCAAGCTCCGGTGGAAAGAACACGTCAAAAAGAAAAAGACAGAACTTGTCTTAAAATTCAGGAAAATGTACTGGCTCATCGGCCGGCGATCAAAAATGTCACTTCAAAATAAACTGCTTCTGTACACTCAAGTACTTAGGCCTTCGTGGGTCTACGGAGCACAACTGTGGGGCTGTACGGCTCTATCAAACAGGCAGATGATACAACGCTTTCAGAACATGGTACTACGATGCATAACCAATGCGCCATGGTATATCCGCAACGACGCTCTACATCGCGACCTTGAGATGGAAAGCATCGACCAAGTGATGAAGCAGCGCGCTAACGCTCATCTTGAGAGACTTAAAAACCATGTCAATGAAGAAGTTGTCCAGCTTCTCGAAGTGCATGAGTTGACGCGGCGCCTCAAGCGCACTAAACCACATGAGCTTGTGTAGGGAGTGAGTGTGTGCAATAAATCATAAAGACAAAGGACTAAGTTATGTATCGTTAGCCCTAAATGCCAAGTATTGTAATATAATTAGGTCAGACGAATATTGTTAATGATATATTTTATTATTTCTTGGAGCAATAATAAAATATATTAGGAAAAAAAAAAATTATGAACTCGAACTCGATGAACGTAGAAAATGTAAGCTTCACCTTGTAACAAAATTACCATCTACTTGCGGGTGTGTTTAAATTAGTAGGTAAATGAACAAGCGAAATTCATAGTTGTGGGTGAATTGGTGATTATACTGGGAACTGGGAGAAGACGTATCCTTCGAATGTCAAGTAGCTACATGGAGCAAAAATATATTCTCCATAGGGTGGAGAAGGGCTTGAGCAATAAGCGGGCGTGAGTACCGGTGAGGCTTCGACGAGCAGATTCCTCGTTGAACTTTCTTCATCAACGCCCTTCTCGGATATCCTCCGCCCTCCGGCATTTCAATTAGGTCTTAATTTTCGTCATCGCCGCCATTCCACTTTGACGACCCTTATCAGAGTATCGGGTTCCACTGCACACCCACGCCCATGGGGAGGACTTCCACAGGAGATAAACAATCGAGAGACTGGGAAGGATATATAATGAGGAGTTTGAATGCCGAGAGGAGTGTGGGGATAAGAGAGATGTAGTAGGTATGTCCCGACTTTATCTCTCTATTCCAAACCCCTAGTCATCGCTGTGATATAACTTCATCTCATCATAAAAGCCTACAGTCATTTGGTCCCAAGTCTAGTCCATGGAACTAAAAAGTTTGGATAGAACAATTGCATTGTAGACTTGGACGTTTCTGTTGTTTAATTTGAACCGTTTGGATTCCCTACGTGTTCTGTACTAGACTACAGACATTTTTCAACAGCTGTTATTAATCGCCAATATGACAATAACGTTGCTATGATATTGGATTACACAGTTTATCTTTTATTAACAAAATATATTCATTCTGTTCGCTGACATTGACCAATTTATATTGTGTCCAGTAGTTTGAAGTAAACCTTAATACATAACATTGTGGCGACGAGGATGGGATCCAGACGAAAGCAATCGTCCAAGGCACAGGAAGATGAGAAACATAGAAGCGACTCACCATCATTGTCAGATCGAGTAAGTCGATTCAAATTCACGGCTTATGATAAATCTGAGGAATGGCGTTATTACATCCGCCGATTCGATTTGGAATTGAAGACACAAGTGGATGAAGGTGCTAAGTAACAAAAGTAAAATGTCAAGAAAATTGAGTTTGCGTACTTGCCTATGTTGTTTGGTTCGGAATTTTTCTCTGTTTTTCTTATCCAAGGTGTTGCTAAGGTGTTGTCAATCATGTACTGATGACAATAAACCTAATATTTTGAGGATTATCTGCGCTACGCGCTACTACATGAATTATCGAAAAAATGTTACATAGCACCTTCTTCCACTCGTGTCTTCAATTATCTGTTGCTGGAATCGGTTCAGATGTTCTTGACGATGACGAAAGATACGACAACTCCAGACGAAATTTGTTGTTGAAATGGATAGGACCTGAATACTACAGACTAGCTGTAGACCATTTCGAGCCAGAATCTGTTGATGAAAAATCATACGAAGACGTCAAGGAATTTTTCGGATCTTATTTTAAGCCTATAACGAGTTACTTAGCTGCTAGATTAACATTTTATCGATGCCATCGACAAAATGGCCAACCCATAGTCGAGTACGTGGCACAACTACGCACACTTGCTGTTCCCTGTTTATTCGGGAATACTCTAGATGAGAGACTCCGTGACCAATTTTTGCTTGGTCTTGAGGATCCTACAATACTAGAACAATTGATTCAGCACTACCCCGACGTAAAAACCCGTTTAGCTGACGTTGTTAGGACTGCCTCTGTCATGGAATCTGCTAGAACACAACAATACTTCATTACCGAAAAAACCACTTCCAGGAAAGAAGAAATACACCAAGTAGAAACAGACAATACGGAAGATATTAATAGAATAGGAAAACCACAACAACCACGCATCAAAAACAAACCAGCCAATACTACCTGTCACAATGAAGCTACATTATTACGAAAGGCATCTAATTGCTTTCGTTGTGGTAGATCTCCACCTCACGCGTTCAACGATTGTCCTGCTGTAAATTCTAAATGTAAAGCATGTTCAGGTACAGGGCACTGGGAGAAATGTTGTATCCGTTCTGGACGTGGAGTGGTCCAGAGAGACATCACACATTACACTAAGCAAAATCAAATTACCCGAAGTGCAGCTCCTACTCTAGATATTAATACAATATTTAACGTAGCTTCTAAAACATCACCAAGGTTCTTGATTAGAGTAGTCATCCAGGATAAACCCATCATCATGGAATACGACACAGCAGCTGTGAAAACAGTGATAGGCGAAAATATCTGGAAGATGATTGGCTCCCCTACCTTAACACATACTGAATCATTAGGCGCCTACCCTGACTTTGTAATTCCGATGTTGGGTGAATGCGATGTTAGAGTCACACTGGGAAAAATTTCCAAAGTTCTCACTGTAGTTGTGGCCAGAGGTTCTGGAGCTCCTCTGTTTGGAAGAAATTGGATAGACAATCTAGGTGCCGAACCGCAATGTCCCTCACTCACGAGAGGCCCACTACCACCAATAGGGAATATCAATCTTCCACAGAAATCCGCTGAAGCAGCAACAAAAGTCCTTGTCAAAGATTAAAGTCTCAGTTCGTGTAGATCCGAGAGCGATGCCTAAATTTTTCAAGCCCCGCCCTGTTCCGTTTGCATTAAAACAGGCAGCTGACAACGAAATTGCTCGCCTTTTAAAAGAAGGTGTCATAGAACCTATCGACCCACTACAGTCAAACATACAATGGGCTTCGCCCGTCGTATATCAAACAAAGAAAAACGGGAAGGTTAGGTTGTGTGGAGACTTACAATTAATCCCCACATGCTCAACAACGATCCTCATCCCTCACCAAATTTTGAGGACATATCGAACAAATTTCAAGGATTTACAGAATTCAGTACGATTGACCTCAAGGACGCTTTTCACCAGTTACCAGTAGATGACGAAAGTAAACAGTTTTTGGTTATTGCCACCCATCAGGGTTATTTTACATACAAGACAATGCCTTTTGGGATCAAAATTGCTTCAGCAAAGTTTCAGAAATTCATGGATTCTGTGTTACATGGCCTTGAAGGAGTTACATGGTTCCAAGACGATGTTGCAACAGGGGGGAAAACTAGGGAGGACCATGTTCAACGTTTACGAAGGGTTTTAACAAGATTTCGGGACGTTGGTTTAAGAACTCAGCTTGAGAAAATTCACATGTTTCAGCCTAGCATAAAATACTTGGGATACAAGTGGGATAAGCATGGTATACACCCTACTACTGAAGCTGTCGATGATTTCAAAAATATGCCCACACCGACAGATGTATCAAAATTACGCTCTTTTCTCGGTACCATCAACTACTACTCAAGATTTATTCCAAATTTGCAAGCATTATGTTCTCCCTTACATACACTACTGCAGAAAGGTGTCAAATGGGAATGGACAAACGAACACCAACATGCTTACGACAACCTTAAAAGTCAATTGACTTCTGATAAAACAATAGTCTATTACAACCCAGAACTTCCGTTGGTTTTAACTACTGATGCTTCAGAACAGGGAATCGGAGCAATACTACAACATCGTTTGCCTGACAACAGTCTTCGGCCAGTTGCAGTCGCTTCTCGTACACTCACTAAATCCGAAAGAAACTATTCAACTATAGACAGGGAAGGACTTGCTATTGTATTCGGAATAAACAAATTCTATCAGTATCTTTTCGGCAAACATTTTGAGATTCAAACCGACCATAAGCCATTGGAGAGAATATTCGGTGAGAAAAATGCCTTGCCTAAAACTGTTGCATCGAGACTTTCTCGCTGGGCATTATTTCTTAGTGTTTATGACTATGAGATCAAATATGTCCCTGGTCAGGAGGTAGCACCTGCAGACTGCCTTTCTAGACTTCCGCAACAGACGAGCAACGCGATCGAAAATTATGACAACGAAACCGGAAACCCAATTAACCAAATCACTTCAGACATTTTGAACGAAATTTCACTTTCCCCATGCAACATGAGGAGAAATACTTGGAAGGATCGAACGTTAAAACTCGTTACCCAATTTCTTGAGCGAGGTTGGCCATCAAAAATTTCACTACCTGATGATATTAATCCTTTTGTTGAAAAACGAGACGAACTGTCGAAAGAAGAAGGTATCATTTTTTGGCAAAATAGGATCATCATTCCAACGAACTTACGTAAATCTGCTTTGGAAAAGCTTCATGAAGGGCACCCGGGTATTGTAGCCATGAAATCATTAGCTAGATTGGCCATTTGGTGGCCGAATATCGATAAGGAAATTGAACGGTACGTAAGAGGGTGTTCTGATTGCCAACGACACATGTCAGAATTCCCAGCAACTCCACTTTATTTGTGGAACACTCCAGATCTTCCATGGGAGAGGCTACACGTTGACTTCCTAGGCCCATATGAAGGTCAGATGTGGTTTGTTGTAGTCGATGCACACTCTCGTTGGTTGGAAGTGTTCCCAATGACCTCAGCAACATCAGGCACTGCAATTAAATGCTTACGGTCCCTGTTCAGCCGTTATGGGATATGCAAAACCATCGTTTCCGACAACGGCCCCCAATTCAGATCAGGCGAATTCAAGCAGTTCTGCTCACTTAATGGAATTAGGCTCATTTTGACAACCCCCTACCACAGCAGAAGCAATGGGAGAGTAGAGAGAGCAATAAGAACTTTTAGGACGCATTATACAAAATCAAAAAGACAATTCCCAGATCCAAATCACCGTCTTCAGGTTGTCTTATTCACATACTAGACTACGCCACACTCATCAACCGGAAGAAGCCCCGCAGAGATGTTTATCGGCAGAAGATTGGAAACCGTATTTGACCGAATGAAGCCTGATATACGAAAAACAATGGACATTAGTGCTTTTAGAGCGAAAGATTATCACGATCGACATGCTGATAACAGGCATTTTGACAAGGGTCAGATGGTGTGGTTTAGACGAAAAATCGACGATTGCTGGATGCCTGGCCAGATTATTGAGAAGACTGGAGAGCTCTCATACAGAATAACCCTTGACAACGATGACACTATCTTCAGAGCACATGCAGATCAATTACGGATCCGCCAACCATTCAATTCACACAGCGAAACAACATGCCCACCGACTGTGAACATCAAAGACGATTCAACCACATTTTTACGTAGAAGCCCTCGCTTGAACCCTGCTTAAAAAAAGGGGGGGAGTTGTGTTCTGTACTAGACTATAGACATTTTTCAACAGCTGTTATTAATCGCCAATATGACAATAACGTTGCTATGATATTGGATTACACAGTTTATCTTTTATTAACAAAATATATTTATTCTGTTCGCTGACATTGACCAATTTATATTATGTCCAGTAGTTTGAAGTAAACCTTAATACATAACACTACGCAACTGTGGAATAATACTCACATACTTCAGCTTTGGACTGGGCGATGCCAGAAACGTATTACCTACTTCCTCTTTTTGTCATGTACTTATTGCTTACGCTCTTAGTCATTTTCGAACTTCCTCCCCGCTGCAGTGGACCCTCCACCCTCAAGATCCGACTTAAGACCCCCCCTCCAAATGGTGGCGTAGACATTAAATTGACATCTCAATCTTCCTTCACCGCTGGAGGTCCCAAGAGGTCCATATCTCCTGCCCTCCAGGTCGTTCTCGAGGATCAAGATCGAATCATCTTCCGCGCAGGGGGAGACGTCGGCTGTCGTCATTGTTAACAACTTATAACTCGGTTCTGACGATGAATCACGCTCAGAGATTAGTTTCCAGAATCCGCTACGTAATTTTCTTCAAACTTAATTGAAACGTTTTCATTCAATTTACTCATAACTTCCTTGGCATTGTTTCACATGCACTCTAGGTACCTATCACATGTTTTAGTGTATGCCTCGAAATCATATGCAAAATTTGCATAATATGATTGAATAGGGATGGGTATCAAACTACTAAACATCGATTACTGGCAGTCAGTTAATATTCTCAATACTTACATCGATCAATCGACGCCAAAGAAATTAATTATTCGACTAGGTTTTGAAAAAAATAAAATGAAAAAACTAGAGAAGTCAATTTTTGTCCAAAATGAGATTAATACTCTCGGATGTATTGGTGTCCTGTACATCGTGTAAAAGTAAGCAAGTCTTAATGAAAATGGTATCCTTTAGAAAGTATTGGGCATTTTTAGACAACTCGGATATTCAGGTACTCATGGATTTAGACTTGTAATTGAGTTTGCATATTTCAATCTAAACAGCGTTCGTGCCCTTAAATTAGATGATTTATTTTTAAAAAACTCATACGGTGGATACAGCTTTCGTACAAGTACGCAACCACGAGAGACATTTTATGTCTTTGCGCCCCCTTGCCCATTCCTATAAAACCCCGTATTGTACTTTTGTTTGTGGATTGCAAAAAACTGGATTCTAGAGCCACTCAGCTGATCTGAGATCGGCCAGTTGTGTTCAGAAGTCCCTCAAGGGCCCACATACCAAATCTCAGAATCGTGGGATCATTAGGGAAAAAACTGGATTCTAGAGCCACTCAGCTGATCTGGGATCGGTCAGTTGTGTTCAGAAGTCCCTCAAGGGCCCACATACCAAATCTCAGAATCGTGGGATCATTAGGGAAAAAACTGGATTCTAGAGCCACTCAGCTGATCTGGGATCGGTCAGTTGTGTTCAGAAGTCCCTCAAGGGCCCACATACCAAATCTCAGAATCGTGGGATCATTAGGGAAAAAACTGGATTCTAGAGCCACTCAGCTGATCTGGGATCGGTTAGTTGTGTTCAGAAGTCCCTCAAGGGCCCACATACCAAATCTCAGACCTTATCTCACCTTATCTCACCTTATTGTTCACGTCCGAAGGAGGCTACCAGCCAAATTTCAGTTTCCTACGGTTGATAGGAAAGAAGTTAGCTTCATGAGCCACTCAGCTGATCAAGACCCTGTGCACCTTATTGTTCATGTCCTAAGGAGGCTATCAGCCAAATTTCAGCTTCCTACAGTTGATAGGAAAGAAGTTAGCTTCAAGAGCCACTCAGCTGATCAAAACCCTGTGCACCATATTGTTCACGTCCTAAGGAGGCTACCAGCCAAATTTCAGCTTCCTACGGTTGATAGGAAAGAAGTTAGCTTCAGGAGCCACTCAGCTAATCAAAACCCTGTGCACCTTATTGTTCACGTCCTAAGCCAAAACCAGCCAAATCATAATAATCATATAGCCAAATTTCAGCTATAGTCATATAGGTACCTACCTACCTCACTTCTACGAATCATAATAATCATTGAGCATATTTCGTTACGTAACGTGACAACGAAAATTTGGTTGTGTGCCATAGCAAAGACATGAAATGTCAAAAACTGGATTCTAGAGCCACTCAGCTGATCTGGGATCGGTCAGTTGTGTTCAGAAGTCCCTCAAGGATCATTAGGGAATCTCCGCGTAACACACTCCGCGTAACGCACTCCGCGTAACACTCCGCGAAACGATTTTAACATGAATAATGTTTTTGCGGTGGCCTACCAGAGTTGAAAAGCGTAACGATGTTTAAGTCACGAAATTATGTCACGAAGATTTTTAATGATTTCCACGTACAACCGAGCCGCTTCTAGGGAAATGAAACTTCTTTAGTTTTCAACGGACAAAAATCGTTCTCCATTCGTTGGAAAGCCTTTAATTTATGCATAAATTATATACTGCCAAAACCGCTGTAAATATCGAAGAAGCTGAGATACAGCCCTGAGTAAATAAAACTGTAAACAACTTTCTAATAAATTTTCCGCACATTTCTTAATATTTTCCATACAGACAAAGAAAAGGGATAAGGAAAAGGGGAAACGGGACGCAAAAACATTATTCATGTTTTGCATAGCAAATACCTCGTTCTATACAAAGTATAGAAGAGAAAAGATCCGGGGGGTCCAGGGGGGCTTGCCCCCCTGGCGAGGCGCGAAGCGCCGAGTTTTATTTATGTGCCATAGTAAAGACATGAAATGTCAAAATAAAAATGTTAGCGAATTTTTTATTGAAATGTTCTAGGCAGTTTTTGAAATTGTCAATGCTTGAACTGCGACTGCGGTCCTTAGGAGTTAGTTTTTTATTACGAACGTGCATTATTCGTATGTAGGAAAGAACACTGAATCCGAAAATATAGTCAAATGTTGAAAAGTTGTTTCAAAGTGAAGAAACGAGGGTGTTTATGGCAAGAAACGTAGTTTTCTGAGAAAAAAACCTTTAAAAAATCATTTATTTGGAAAGGATTTATAAAATTATTAAAAAATTTAAATTAAGCTACCTACCTCTATTAAAAAAATTAAGCTAGGTACTTCCCTTTGAGGATTGAATAAAACTAAATTCCGTAAAACAAGTGCTCAGGGATAAAAACTATGTTTTCCCATCACATAGCAGACAAACTCGAGAAAAAAATATTTGGCTAACTAAAACTCTAAAAACAACTTTAGCGCAAAATCATTACTCATATGTAGGAATGACAATCTACAATAGCTATGCCACAAATTTAAAAAATACCTTGCAATCTGCACTATAAGCAAGTACCTAAACCACTACTATTTAGAAAAGCTTATCAATAATTAAATTAAAAAAAAAAAAAAAAACACAAATAAAAATAACACTTCTCTCAATAAAAATAATGAAGCGATAGAATTTTAAGATATTATAATTAGACAATGTTAAAACTAAACGCCAGCATTATATTATGTCATGTTAAAACTAAACGCCAGCAGCAAATTGTAACCTCGAGAAACACTTATGAACTAAATTATATAATTATGATTCAATATCGTTGTATGGTATCTTTGAGCATTGTTTATTTAGGACAGATTTGATAATTATGTTATCGTATACAGAACTCATCCTCTAACACGGGCTTTAGCCCATATTGAGGATTAATATCCATGTAAATTAATTAATTAATTAATCCTACACAGATTTGTCCTGTTAAAACAGAAGAAGTACAATGTACCTATTGTAAATAAAATATTGGAAATAAAAATTTTAAAAAAAAGATTGAGATAGAAAGGTGCGGTTGGCGGCGTTCTGCTCCATTTGCAGCCTAGTTTTACCCAATTTTTCCTTTTACACCAAGTGGCGAACGCCCTGTATTTCTATGTTCTGAGGGAATGACAGATAACTGACAAGTGTGGTAGCAATATAGAATCTTTTTTCTTCGAGTTTTGAAGCTATTAAATAGCTTCATTTGAAAAAACTCTGCAAATTTTTGACAACGGTTTATTCTCTTCTTTGTGCAGATCACCCTTCTTTCAAGATAACTAAATGGTAGATTGATTATTTTTATTAAAGTACGCAACATTTGTGTGTGTATGGGGGGGGGGGGGGGGGGGTTCAAAAACATTAATTTCTATCCACTGTGACGTACTGAATAGCGTACGTTTGAGACAATTCGTGTTGGTCTACATAGATTCTATTCGAACAAAAAATGTTCTGATAGACTTGGAACTTGATGCAAAAGGAGAGGAATATTCTACTGATAATGAAGTACGGCTACAAATATTCTATCCGAACAAAAAATGTTCTGATAGACTTGGAACTTGATGCAAAAGGAGCAGGCGCGTAGATTCAGGGGTACCGCGGGTAGCGGCGGTACCCCTGACGAAAAGAAGAAAAAAGGTACCTCCACAAAGAATAAAAATCCGAAAAGTTGATTTTGGGCGCATTCTGATGGAATCGATTAGAAACCAGTTTCATCGATTCTTCGTGGTAGGCTCAAATCAGAGATCGATGACTTCTTTGTCTGAATCGATACTACAAACTGATCGATAGAGGTGATAGAGTAGTATCCATTGAAGCAGAAATGACGCATGGAATTATTTTGGTGTACCGCACTTCCGTTGCGGTGACTAAAGGTCATTGGCCGAGCCCGTGTGTCAGTGTGTCTCCTCGTCTTCACAATGATGGTTCGGTGTGTGTGTGTGTAGTTTCTAGTGGTAGTCCAGCCCTCGAGTCACCGCAAGGTTTGTGCGGTGGCTGTCGTGATCACGCCGATGTTATCGAAGCTGGTAATCGATTTGTTTAGGAGCCGATTAGTTCGTTTTTGTTTCACTCCATCGTTTTCTTGAGTGTCAACTTGTTTTTTACGCGACTTTTTTGCTGCTTTCCGCTTCGAAAATGGATAGCTGTTGCGTGGATTGTTCCTCGAATGTAAGTCGATCGTAAGTCGATCGTTTAGTTCACGTAATTTTGTACAGAAATGTGAGATCATCAGGTTGGGTCGTTCTACTTCCCCGCTTCCCAACCTGTCGGCAGTCGTAAAAGAACGTTATCGTGAGTACACACGCAAATTTGGAATGTACCAAAATAGTTTTCCGCAAGATGCTCTCAATTGCCTTGTTTCAACCTACAAAAGATTCGACTCTATTCAGCTAAAAAACGAATTAACAATCCTTTACAAAGACGAGGATTTTGGTGGTAAAGAAATTCATGAACTAGTTTTGTATCTTGCTGACATGCCATGGGTTTTACCCGAAGTTTTCAGGTTAGCAAAACTCATTTTCTAACTAATGTTTGAAGGCTAATATAATAACACTGTACAATTCCCTTGAGCAAATAGCTTGCTAAGAACTGCTTTACTTTTCTGTCTTGGTTGGAGTGAATAATGTGCGTAGGTAAATTCAGTAGGAGACTTGGGGTATTTATGGGGGGGGAGGGGATGGAGTGCGGTACCCTCCATTCCAGAGCCATGCTACGCTCCTGCAAAGGAGAGGAATATTCTAAGTACCTACTGATAATGAAGTACGGCTAAAAATATTTTTAGATCCTTGTTATATGTATTCTCTCCCCATCATTTGATCCCATTGTGATCCCCGTTCATTCTGCCCGTAACTGAAATTTAGGGTAATTTAGGCTAATTATGGCCATATCTCGGCTCCTAGTAGACCGATCAACTTGAAATTTGGTATGGATCTTTTTGGTGTGGATAATAGAAAGCCCTGAAAGTTTCAAGTCGCTAGGTCTAAAGGGAGCCGAGTTATATAACTTCAAAAACCAATTACCATGTTTTTCTACTTTTTTCAGTCGGTCAAGGCTACAGCCTCTCCACCATCGCCGATTGACTTGAAATTTTGCACGGAGCTTCGTTTCAGGTGTAGCAAGTGCCTTTTGAAAGATTCAAGTCGATATCTTTAAATGAAGCCGAGTTATATAACTTCAAAAACCCGGGTTTTCACCCTTACCTGTTCTTCTTCTCCTTAATCAGTTAGGCCTTTCCACCTTCACGGATAGACTTGAAATTTTGCACAGAGCTTCCTTTCAACATCAGCCAGTGCCTTTTGAAAGGTTTAACCCATTATCTCAACCCAAAAAACTTTTAGAAACAAAAAACTGAAATTTAGGCTAATTTTGGCAACTTCGACGAGTCTACTGCCTGGGTAACCGGATCAATCGACTTGAAATTTTGCACAGACCTTCTTTATAACATGACCCACTTCAACAACAAAAAGATGTGATATCCCCCAAAAAACACTCCGTGTAAAAATCACCCCGCCTCGCAAATATCATTCTTCAGAGGCCGGAAAAAGTTATGATATCCACTTTCCCCGCCCGCCCTTTTCCTCATTAAGGAGCTAAGTATAATGAAAAGCTTAACCACTTCACAAGCACCGTACCCCTTTCGAAATCTCCCCTTGGCGCTATTGCGAGACGTTTTCATTACTTCCACAAGCAACTAATACTTGTATAAAAAGTTTGTATTTGTAGTATTTTTATTACTTTCACTACCTACTAACCTGATCCTCCTTCCCCTAATCAACTAATATTTATCACCATCAAGTATTAGTTGATTGTGGAAGTAATTAAAACGTCTCGCAATAGCGCCAAGGGGAGATTTCGAAAGGGGTACGGTGCTTGTGAAGTGGTTAAGCTTTTCATTATACTTAGCTCCTTAATGAGGAAAAGGGCGGGCGGGGAAAGTGGATATCATAACTTTTTCCGGCCTCTGAAGAATGATATTTGCGAGGCGGGGTGATTTTTACACGGAGTGTTTTTTGGGGGGATACATATTACCTTGATACATACGTTTACCAGATATGTATATCTGCACGCCTTGTTACATACGGGAAGAAGGTAATGAGAAGATGGTGAAAAGAATGATCTGTGTTACCGAAGGTGGTCACCTCCGCACTCCAGATCGTAGGAAAAGGTGCTATATATAATTGTTATATATAACAATTTTTACCAGATATGGATATCTGCACACCTTGTTATATAGAGGAGAGGTAAAGAGAGATGATGCGAAGTAAGTTGGCAGTCGTTACCAGATCGTGTATCTGCACACACCGTTCACTTAATTCGTATGAGAAGAAGGGTTGGCCAAAAACAAAAACTGACCAATTTTAAAGAGAGCTGAATTTGACAAACTAGGCTAACTTTGGGGAAAGGTGTTTTTTGGGTTGAATGGTAAGGCTTGAATATGAGTAAGGTCGTACCAAGAACTTCTACCAGACTGTCATAGTTACTCGTGGCTAGTTGATCGTCGGTGAAACAGCAACATGCTATAAGTCAATTTTTCGTAAAAATGAGTTAGGCACCATTCCTTATTCACATTTTCGCGCCCGATCGACTGGAGAAGTCAGTTTCTCGAAAAAACTACTCCCTGGGAAGTTATTGACAGAGTTGCTAACAGGCTATAATTCAGTTTTAAACCCAACATGCTGTAAGTCAGCTGTTTTACAGTGTATTTGTGGCGAAGCAACGACTCAGCATGTAAGATAAGACGACGTAAATATCATAAACAGTTTTTTGTCTCTCCTGAAAAATTAGGCAAAATAGCATGTTGCTGTTTCACCGACAATATAGGGACTTCCTCTCCCTACCATCATCCCCTACAAAGGGAATGACCGTGTGAAAGGATCGTAGACCTGCCATGGGAAAACCCCAGACGGGGAATTGGTGTGCTGCTCTTGGTTGATGTTTATTGGAACAATTCTATACTGAATATGATGGCTCCCTACAAGGCTCAAACTTGGGTATGTTTAATTTCCTCAAATCTGCTTAACTAGGTTCGGCGGAGAGAGAGGGAGGGAGTCATGTTTTTGCAAAAGTCAGTTTGCAGTTGCTTGAACTTCTAGTTGAGACTTTCTTATATCCCCTTAATCTTTAAAAATATAAACAAGGATAGAGCAATCATCGTTCTGCTTGAAAGATTCACCCAACGTTACTCTACTTTCTCTCATTTTAGGGGAGAAAAAAAATAAATAAACTTGGAGTCGGAGATAAGAGAAGGGGGCAGATCTGAGGGACCACATAACAAATGAAGGCCCTTCCTCCAGCCAGGGAAACACAATTCCGCAAAGTGGCAAGCTTTTTAGCTCCTTCACCCTCACAAACATCAAGCTTCCAGTGAGTTATTCAATCGGAAGTAGTAGATTAAAAGTTGGGACTTGTTTCCGTGAAAATGGTAAACGACGCCGTACGAGTTTTCGAGGAATGGCTGGATGAGACTTAATTCGATGTGAAGGGGAGTTATGGTCGAGTTTTCCTTCAGGGAGATCTCTAACGAATATTGTAAGGGGGACCCAGTGCCTGTTCCCTTCGCTTGGTCTTCTTGGTTTCGCAGTTGTGATTAAAAAAACTCTGCAAATTCTTGACACAACGGTTTATTATCTTCCTTGTGCAGATCACCCTTCTGTCTATACCAGACTGTGTTGCAAATCGGCACCATACCATATTCTCACCGTACTCATACCATACCATACGAATTTCTTTCCTATCATACCATACTGTACTATACCAAATCATACATTAAATAATATACCATACCATACTCATACCATGTCATACAAACCGAGTGAATATTGAAATGTCATCCATTTCTGACCTATATTTAAAATTTCAAGTATCTAGCTCATCATCAAAATTTAATTTGTTTAAACAAATAGGTATTATTTAAACAATTTTACAGACAAGAAAACGAGTGAATATTGCATTGTGATCCAGTTCTGAACTATTTTTAAAATTTCAAGTCAACAGCTCATCATCAAAATTTAATTTGTATTATTACAAAAAGGTATTATTTAAACAATTTTACAGATGAGAAACCGAGTGAATATTGCAATGTGGTCTATCCCCGACTCACGGTTAAAATTTCTAGACTGTAGTTTACCGGGAAGATGAAAAACGTAGTTTTATTCTGGGCGTCTGGAGGTTGGGTCACATAACGGCCGTTTTCGACGCGAAAGTTTAGTGTTTTTCCTAAACCTTTGCGCGCTCACTGTGAACGAACGGCTGATCGCACAAAAATCCAATTGGTCTTAAATGATTGGTAATTTTTCAGGTCATTCAAAAGTGAACTAAAAATTACACGATTCAGTTGAATATTTTGAGATATGACATCGTCGAAATTTTAAATTTCGTTTTGAACCCCTTCCCCTTGACCTAGGGTTATGAAAAGTTTCGAGGATCATTGTGGGGCTGGTCCAAACCCAGAAACCAAATTTCGTAATTTTAGCTCAACGCTAACTGGGCAAAGTGCCACGGACGGCGTACGGTGTACGGCGTACAGCGTACGGCGTACGGCGGACGGACGGATTTTTTTTTATTCGATTTGCTGAATGTACGTATCTTGAAACGTAAACCAACAAATTTTGAGGGGGGGTTAAAAAATTTTTTTCTTTGGGCGATTCCAATGGTTCATTATCGAAGATAATAAACCAAAAACTCTGCAAATTCTTGACACAACGGTTCATTATCTTCTTTGTACAGATCACCCTTCTGTCTAGATCACTAGGTCTAAATGTCTAGATCCTAAATGTTAGATTAATTATTATTATCAATTATAACTAATAATTAGTTATAATTATTATTAACAATTTTATCAAGTACCTAGTGAAAATTATTATAATTTATTGTTAGGTATTAATAATTTGTATTTATTATTAATAATAATTATTATTAACTATGATTAATTAATACAATATAATTCTGGGGTTTTTAATACTACGTCGGTAATAATTTTTCTATAAAAGAAGTACCTACCAACAAACATTCGAAATTACCTTCATTTCCGTAGCACGAAACGCACCTCAGAACAACAAACTCGACATCACTTAAGCCATATGATGTTCGAAGAGCTTGTTAGTATGAAAATGGACCTGTATTTCAACAGTTTGATTCACGATCGGGTTGTGAGGCGTGAATTTCGTAATTTTAACTCAACGCTAACTAGGCAAAGTGGCGCGGACGGCGTACGGCGGACGGCGTACGGCGGACGGACGGATTTTTTTTTATTCGATTTTCTGAATCTACGTATCTTGAAACGTAAACCAACAAATTTTGAGGGGGGGTTAAAAAATTTTTTTCTTTGGGCGATTCCAATGGTTCATTATCGAAGATAATAAACCAAAAGACAGAAGCAGCTCTGACAGCTCCAGTCCTTCTACTCAGTGGAAAATATTGCACCTGTCTCTATGTAAAGGGCATAATGGTCAACTAATAGAAGTAATAATGTAACTGAGCAATAATCGCCTAACCACCTTAACCTCTTAATTTTTTGAACATCATAATGAGTATCATGAGTACAATCCACCACTGCAATACATCAAGTGGGCGATCATATCTTTTGAGCAAAGCGAAGCACTTGGTTCGTAAAGTTAATGACCCCGGCGTGTTTTTTCGCTTTCAAGAACGATTTCAGATCTCCTGACAGGAATTGAATTCTCCCAGTCAGGCCAGGTACCACTTCCTACACGACATCTGGCCGCCAGCGCACCTGGTGTTTCCCCTTTAGCTTTCAGTTAATATCATATCACTTTCATATTAAAACAGTATTGCTAAGTTCTAAATCTTTACGATTTTGAGGTGCCTTACTGTTAAGAAGGATAAAGCATCTGCAACCAAAAGTTCTGTAATTTGCGTGATGTATCACGTATGTTGTGAAGCATTTCAATGTTTTGGAAATTAATTGAAACTCACCTATCGTATTAGGTACCTATATTATATTTTAAATCAATCGGTGAAACCTGATTACGGCCCTGGGTTCCGATCCGTGCCTTGTTCTAATGAACTCACTTATCTCCACATGGTACGTATTAGTGTTGAACTTGGAAACTCATTTTGTTGTTGATTGAAAGTCATCTCGTCAGCACATCAATCGCCCAAAGAAAACAAATTTTTAACCCCCCCTTAAAATTTGTTGGTTTACGTTTCAAGATACGTAGATTCAGAAAATCGAATAAAAAAATCCGTCCGTCCGCCATACGCCGTACACCGTACGCCGTTTTGCCCAGTTAGCGTTGAGCTAGAATTGCGGGTTCGGACCTACAATGATCCTTGAAACTTTTCATAATCCTAGCTCAGTGGGAAGGGGTTCAATACGAACTTTAAAATTTCGACAATGTCATATCTCGAAAAATTAAACTGAATGGTCTAATTTTTAGTTCACTTTTGAATGACCTAAAACATTACGAGTTTGTAAGACCAATTGGATTTTTGTACGACCAGCCGTTCGTTCTCAGTGAGCGCGCAAAGGTTTAGGAGAAACACTAAACGTCTCGTCTAAAACGGCCGTTAGGTGGGTCGGTTAGCCGCCGAAATCCGTTTCAGACCATGCCGAATCCACTGCCAAACGACACCAAAAATTATATGTAGGTATATATGAACCTGTATACATTTATGTAGGTATGTGTCATTCCAGACGATAACTCTCGATAGGATTGAGATAAAACGTTCACATTTGCACAAAAAATCCACTTCCAAGTCCATTTCGACAGGCTAAGTTCGTAGATGGGCAGAATCGGACCACTCTAAGGGGGAGTTTTATGGGGGGGGGGGGGGGGAGAATTCCTCATGAAATCGCCAAATGGGACATTTTGACAAGTGACACCTCATTTTAAAGGTTTTTCCATGCTTAACACGATGGTGAAATTCGAATTTGAAGATGAAGAAACGTGGTTGGTACTTCAGATGTTCTTCACGTTTTATCCGCTTTAAACTGGTAACGGAATGAGATATCGTTATTTTGGCTTCACCACCGTGTTTAGAGTTGAAATATCAAAAAGCTGAGGTTGTTTTTGGGGAGTGGTTGGGGGGGGGGGGGGCTCCACTCAAAAAATGAAAGTCGAACAAGTGACACCTCATTTTAAAGGTTTTTACACGCTGAATACTATCGGGAAGTCTGAATTGCGAATTATCTTATTTCGTTCTCAAACTTGAGTACTTTGAAGATGAAGAAACGTGGTTGATCCTTGATATATTTCTTCATGGTTAGTCTGCTCTAAGCTGATGACGGAATGCGATATCGTTGAAATATCCAAAAGCTGAGGGGGGTTTTGGGGTGTTCGGGGGGGGGGGGGGGGTCCACCCATAAATTCCAAAAATGAAACGGTCTGTCAAGTGAGATGTTCTTCATGGACATCATGTACTTTAATAGAGACATTTTACATAAAACCAATTATTTCTTCGAAAATTCGCTCTTATAGCCATGCTGCATGACTGTAGATTTTTTAATATAAACTTTTTATCGGTTCAATCTATGGTTCCTTCAATTTCCAATAAATTATGAACGAGCTTAGTACCTAAGTGAAACTCCTTCATGATTCAACGATCGGCGAGGGCAAGTTAGTGAATCATATCTAAAACTAAATGCTTGCATAAGAGTCTGCAACACATTGGGACATTTTATGACAATATTAATAATATCCAATCTTAATAAACCGTTCAGTAACAAATTTATTTTTGATCACATTGATATGGTCGTTTCAGTTAGACAAATGTCACCTACGTCTGTGCTTTGTTCGCTGATTTCTTCGAGAGCAGTTGCTTCCGCGTGTTGATGTGAATGACAGAACGGTGCTCCGACCCAAGCCTCCAGCTGTATCAATGCGCATCTAACCAGCTTCCAGAGTCCTTAACTAGGATGAATGTAACCAGCTCCATAACTAGGTCTCCATTGTAATGCTTCGCTTTCAAGTTATGGAATTTTGTTGGATTGGGCCTATTTTCGACATTTTATGCCTTTACTTTGGCACATTAAAATAAAAACTCTGCAAATTCTTGACACAACGGTTCATTATCTTCTTTGTACAGATCACCCTTCTGTCTAGATCCTAAATGTTAGATTAATTATTATTATCAATTATCACTAATTATTAACAATTTTATCAAGTACCTAGTGAAAATTATTATAATTTATTGTTAGGTATTAATAATTCGTATTTATTATTAATAATTATTATTATTAATTATGATTAATTAATACGATATAATTCTGGGGTTTTTAATACTACGTCGGTAATAATTTTTCTATAAAAGAAGTACCTACCAACAAACATTCGAAATTACCTTCATTTCCGTAGCACGAAACGCACCTCAGAACAACAAACTCGACATCACTTAAGCCATATGATGTTCCAAAGAGCTTGTTAGTATGAAAATGGACTTGTATTTCAACAGTTTGATACACGATCGTGTTGTGAGGCACAATCTTTGAGCCGTCATTGTGAACGAACGGCTGGTCGTACAAAGCTGCGGATGGTCTTAAAATATTCTACGGAACAAAATCTATCTAAATATGAAATAAAAAACATACCGTTCAATATGAATTTTTCGAGATATGGAATTTTCAACATTTCAAAATTCGTTTTGACCCCTTCCCCGTGATCATAGGAATTCTTGACCTAGGGTTATGAAAAGTTTCGTGGATCATTGTGGGGCTGGTCCAAACCCAGAAACCAAATTTCGTAATTTTAACTCAACGCTAACTGGGCAAAGTGCCGCGGATGGCGTACGGCGGACGGCGTACGGCGGACGGACGGATTTTTTTTTATTCGATTTTCTGAATCTACGTATCTTGAAACGTAAACCAACAAATTTTGAGGGGGGGTTAAAAAAATTTTTTCTTTGGGCGATTCCAATGGTTCATTATCGAAGATAATAAACCAAAACGGTCACCAAAAAGTGTCCTCGAAAAGCGTTACCTACATTTTACGATAATTTTCACTTACAACCAAGCTGCTAGGGAAATGAAACTTCTATAGTTTTCATCGGACAAAAATCGTTCTCCATTCGATCGAAAGCTCTCGAATTATAACGCATTTCTTGCGTAAGTATTTGTTCTTTATTATTTTAATGAAAACAGAAATGTAGGTAACCTCAACCTCAAGCAATTGATCACAAAACATGCGGCAGTGTTCACTATATCTATTTACCTATAACATAAAAATATATATAAGTCTGACATAAATACCAAGAACAAATACACAATTAAAATAAAACTTTGGGCGATTCCAATGGTTTATTATCGAAGATAATAAACCAAAACTGTCACGAAAAAGTGTCCACGAATAGCGTTACCTACATTTTACGATAATTTTCACTTACAACCAAGCCGTTGCTAGGGAAATGAAACTTCTGTAGTTTTCATCGGACAAAAATCGTTCTCCATTCGATCGAAAGCTCTCGAATTATAACGCATTTCTTGCGTAAGTATTTGTTCTTTATTATTTTAATGAAAACAGAAATGTAGGTAACCTCAACCTCAAGCAATTGATCACAAAACATGCGGCAGTGTTCACTATAGCTATTTATAACATAAAAATATATATAAGTCTGACATAAATACCAAGAACAAATACACAATTAAAATAAAACTTTGGGCGATTCCAAGACTATTTTATGCAATTTTATTCGTTTTGACATTCCTTTATCTTCATTAGCCTTGTAATTTAACAATAGGTCGTCACCTATAGGCGAAGAAAACCATCGGAAAGTTATATATAAAAAAACTCTGCAAATTCTTGACACAACGGTTCATTATCTTCTTTGTACAGATCACCCTTCTGTCTAGATCACTAGGTCTAAATGTCTAGATCCTAAATGTTAGATTAATTATTATTATGAATTATCACTAATTATTAATAATTTTATCAAGTACCTAGTGAAAATTATTATAATTTATTGTTAGGCATTAATAATTTGTATTTAATTAATACGATATAATTCTAGGGTTTTTAATACTACGTCGGTAATAATTTTTGTATAAAAGAAGTACCTACCAACAAACATTCGAAATTACCTTCATTTCCGTAGCACGAAACGTACCTCAGAACAAAAAACTCGACGTCACTAAAACCATATGATGATCCAAACTAGGGATGGGCATAACGGTTATTTTCGAGAAACGTAAAATAACGTTCGTTATATTAAAAGAACTGTCAAAAAAACTAGTTACAAAAAAACTAGTTTCTTTTCTTCTGAATGAAAAACGGGTGGAACAGCAGGTGAAACAGTTATTTAATAACGTTCGTTATAATAACTGTCGAAAAAACTAGTTTTTTCGACAGTTAGTTAATAACGTTCGTTATAATAACTGTCAAAAAAACTAGTTTTTTCGACAGTTATTTAATAACGTTCGTCATAATAACTGTCGAAAAAACTAGTTTTTTTTTGCCGTTTTTTCAACTAGTTTTTTTCAAATTAAGAAACAGTTATGACGTTTTTTTCAAACTAGTTACCTTAAACTAGTTTCTCGTTTCTTCTCCCATCCCAAAAAAACTAGTTTCTTGTTTCTTGACCCGTCCCTATTATTAACGGTTACTTGACCCGTTTCTTTTCTTGTTTCTTGACCCGTTATTAACGGTTACTTTCGAAAAACGTAAAATAACGTTCGTTATATAAAACAAACTGTCGAAAAAACTAGTTTCATTTCTTCTTAATGAAAAACGGGTGAAACAGCAGGTGTTCTAATATGTTGTTAGTAGTTAGTAACTACTAGTTACAAAGAAAACGAAAAACTGTATTTTTCAACTGTAATAGGAAAAACGAAAACTTTGCCGGCGCATTTGTTCGTGGTTTGTTCCGAGTCATATTTACCTAATAATCAACTACTTATGCTTCGGAACAAACCACGAATAACGAATGTGATGACAAAGTTTTCGATAGTTCAATTCAAAAACTAACACCTACCTACTTTTGCCGTTTTTTTGTAACTAGTTTCTTTCAAATTGAGAAACGGTTATAACGGTTATTTTTTTCAAACTAGTTTTTTAAACTAGTTTCTCGTTTCTCGACCCATCCCTATTCCAAACAGCTAGAAATCGACCTGTATTTCAACCGTTTGATTCACGATCGTGTCGACAACCTTTGAGCCGTCATTGTGAACGAACGGCTGGTCGTACAAAGCTGCGGATGGTCTTAAAAAATTCTTAGGAATAAACTCTATCTAAATGTGAAATAAAAAACCGTTCTATATGAATATTTCAAGTTTTGGAATTTTCAAAATTTCAAAATTCGTTTTGAACCCCTTCCCCTTGACCTAGGGTTATGAAAAGTTTCGAGGATCATTGTGGGGCTGATCCAAACCCAGAAACCAAATTTCGTAATTTTAACTCAACGCTAACTGGACAACTGGACATTATTCAATAATCGGTCACATCGATTATCATGATTAATCATTTGATGTTATAATCGATTATTTGGTTCCGAGGTTGCTTTTGCAGGGTTTTTTATTCGATTTTTTTAACCCACCTATCATGAAACGTAACCAGCAAATTTTGAGGGTCTAGGTACCTATCTTTTTTTTTCATTGACGATTCCAAAGTTTCATTATCGAAAATAATAAACCAATAATGTTAGAAACAAAAAATAGACATTTTTAGACTAATGTTGACCACTTTGACGAGCCTAAATTTCAACTAAGTAGTTACATTGCGATTCGCAGTCGAACGGCGAACGGAGCGCGTTCCAGCGATGAAAAGAGGAATTGGGAGCAAAGGAATCAAGGCCTTCTGAACTTGAACATCAAGCCCTTGGCCTTTGACCTACACGGACTCCTTGATTGATAAGGGCCCTTGCCAACCCATCGCCTCATTTATATACTCTGTACTCCGAGCGTTCTGCTCTGCAAGGGTGGAATTCAATTTCGGGTTAGCTCGGCTCGGGATGAGGGGATTTGCATGGGATAGGAACCATCGGCTTCTGATCTTCAACTCCACCTTTCAGCTCCTTCTGTGATAAAATTACAGAGACGTTTGGGTGAACCCAACCCTTCACTCGTCACACCGTCTGAGGACGTTGATGGGACAACATGAACAACGATCATTCGAAGAACAAACTATTTTTCTACGAATGATCGTTGTTTAATAAACTTCTTCATTATACTGATGCACCGTCTTCAAATACGGATAAGCCGTAATCTGTAATGGCATTACGGGGGCCTGAAAAGGTTTGGCGGGAGCTTTTTGCCAGATGAAAACGCCTGAATTGGAGCATAACTTCACGGTAGTTGTACCACCACTGACCACTCGTGACCACTTTGCATTCGTGAAGTCAGCCTGCCTGAAATTGCACATTACTTTACTGATGTACCACCATTGAGTACCCATCACCACCAATACTACCTGTACCATCTCATTCTCAGAAGCCTTGCAAAAAGCTGGCGCAAATAGCATTGAAAGAAGCGAGAAGCTCCCTGCAGGTGCCACAGAGGAAATAGAGGAGGGTGAAAGGGGGTTGTGTGACGAAGAAGGGAACAGGAAAATATTGGTGGTGGCGTTTAGGGGTAGAAGGATCAGATTTCTATATGCACACTCAACCGCGACGGGCGAAGCACCGAGCATCCTATATACGTGGCTGGCGGGAAAAATGGATATCATAACTTTTTGCGGCTTTGGCGGGCCAGTTTTTACAACTCCGTTATCACATCTATTCACATCTCACATCTTTTTGCATTGGTAGATACCGTGATACTTCCTTAACATGATGGTGGTTCAATATGATCATGGTTCAAAAATTCAAAACATCAAAAAGATTTTAGAATTAAAAAAGAAACTCGAATTTGAAACAATTTTTTTTTGAAAATGTTAGGAATTGTTCCTTGGAAATCATACAAATTTTTGTTGTTGAGAATCATTATAATTGGCGTGGAAGAGACTTAGGGCCGGTTTCACCAATAAACCATGAACTCGGTTTATTGGAAACCTAGTTCAACGTAACCGATGGATCGATCTCAGTTCGAAAAGTTTTGGGTTTCACCAAGTTCAAGGTTTCAACGAGTTTCCAGGATCGGCGTTCACATTGAACTAAGGTAAATCTTGAAACGTAAGCCAACTAATTTTGACATGGGGTTAGAAAATTTCTTTCTTTGGGCGATTCCAATGGTTCATTATCGAAGATAATAAACCAAAATCCGTCCGTCCGCCCGCCGTACGCCGTCCGCGGCACTTTGCCCAGTTAGCGTTGAGCTAAAATTTTTTTTACGGGTTCGAACCAACCCCACAATGATCCTCGAAACTTTTCATAACCCTAGGTCAGGGGGAAGAGGTTCAAAACGAATTTTGAAATTTTGAAAATCTCAAAACTCAAAAACTCTGCAAATTCTTGACACAACGGTTCATTATCTTCTTTGTACAGATCACCCTTCTGTCTAGATCACTAGGTCTAAATGTCTAGATCCTAAATGTTAGATTAATTATTATTGTCAATTATCACTAATTATTAACAATTTCATCAAGTACCTAGAGAAAATTATTATAATTTATTGTTAGGTATTGATCATGTGTATTTATTATTAATAATTATTATTATTAATTATGATTAATTAATACCATATAACTCTGAGGTTTTTAATACTACATACGTCGGTAATAATTTTTCTATAAAAGAAGTACCTACCAACAAACATTCGAAATTACCTTCATTTCCGTAGCACGAACGCACCTCAGAACAACAAACTCGACATAACTTAAGCCATATGATGTTCCAAAGAGCTTGTTAGTATGAAAATGGACCTGTATTTCAACAGTTTGATTCACGATCGGGTTGTGAGGCACAATCTTTGGGCCGTCATTGTGAACGAACGGCTGGTCGTACAGAGCTGCGGATGGTCTTAAAAAATTCTACGGAACAAACTCTATCTAAATATGAAATAAAAAACATACCGTTTTATATGAATTTTTCGAGATATGAGATTTTCAAATTTTCAAAATTCGTTTTGAACCCCTTCCCCTTGACCTAGGGTTATGAAAAGTTTCGAGGACCATTGTGGGGTTGGTCGAAACCCATAAAAAAAATTTCGTAATTTTAACTCAACGCTAACTGGGCAAAGTGGCGCGGACGGCGTACGGCGTACGGCGGACGGACGGATTTTGGTTTATTATCTTCGATAATGAACCATTGGAATCGCCCAAAGAAAAAATTTTTTTAACCCCCCCTCAAAATTTGTTGGTTTACGTTTCAAGATACGTAGATTCAGAAAATCGAATAAAAAAAAATCCGTCCGTCCGCCGTACGCCGTACGCCGTCCGCCGTCCGCCGTACGCCGTCCGCGCCACTTTGCCCAGTTAGCGTTGAGTTAAAATTACGAAATTTTTTTTATGGGTTTCGACCAACCCCACAATGGTCCTCGAAACTTTTCATAACCCTAGGTCAAGGGGAAGGGGTTCAAAACGAATTTTGAAGATTTGAAAATCTCATATCTCGAAAAATTCATATAGAACGGTATGTTTTTTATTTCATATTTAGATAGAGTTTGTTCCGTAGAATTTTTTAAGACCATCCGCAGCTTTGTACGACCAGCCGTTCGTTCACAATGAGGGCTCAAAGATTGTGCCTCACAACACGATCGTGTATCAAACTGTTGAAATACAGGTCCATTTTCATACTAACAAGCTCTTTGGAACATCATATGGCGAGAGTGATGTCGAGTTTGTTGTTCTGAGGTGCGTTTCGTGCTACGGAAATGAAGGTAATTTCGAATGTTTGTTGGTAGGTACTTCTTTTATAGAAAAATTATTACCGACGTAGTATTAAAAACCCCAGAATTATATCGTATTAATTAATCATAATTAATAATAATTATTATTAATAATAAATACGAATTATCAATACCTAACAATAAATTATAATAGGTACTTGATAAAATTGTTAATAATTAGTGATAATTGACAATAATAATTAATCTAACATTTAGGATCTAGACATTTAGACCTAGTGATCTAGACAGAAGGGTGATCTGTACAAAGAAGATAATGAACCGTTTTGTCAAGAATTTGCAGAGTTTTTGGTTTATTATCTTCGATAATGAACCATTGGAATCGCCCAAAGAAAAAAAAATTTTAACCCCCCCTCAAAATTTGTTGGTTTACGTTTCAAGATAGGTAGATTCAGAAAATCGAATAAAAAAAAATCCGTCCGTCCGCCGTCCGCCGTACGCCGTCCGCCGTACGCCGTCCGCGCCACTTTGCCCAGTTAGCGTTGAGGTAAAATTACGAAATTTTTTTTATGGGTTTCGACCAACCCCACAATGGTCCTCGAAACTTCTCATAACCCTAGGTCAAGGGGAAGGGGTTCAAAACGAATTTTGAAAATTTGAAAATCTCATATCTCGAAAAATTCATATAGAACGGTATGTTTTTTATTTCATATTTAGATAGAGTTTGTTCCGTAGAATTTTTCAAGACCATCCGCAGCTTTGTACGACCAGCCGTTCGTTCACAATGACGGCTCAAAGATTGTGCCTCACAACACGATCGTGACTCAAACTGTTGAAATACAGGTCCATTTTCATACTAACAAGGTCTTTGGAACATCATATGGCTTAAGTGATTTCGAGTTTGTTGTTCTGAGGTGCGTTTCGTGCTACGGAAATGAAGGTAATTTCGAATGTTTGTTGGTAGGTACTTCTTTTATAGAAAAATTATTACCGACGTAGTAATAAAAACCCCAGAATTATGTCGTATTAATTAATCATAATTGATAATAATTATTATTAATAATAAATACGAATGATTAATACCTAACAATAAATTTTAATAATTTTCACTAGGTACTTGCTAAAATTGTTAATAATTAGTGATAATTGATAATAATAATTAATCTAACATTTAGGATCTAGACATTTAGACCTAGTGATCTAGACAGAAGGGTGTTTTTATTCGATTTTCTGAATCTACGTATCTTGAAACGTAAACCAACAAATTTTGAGGGGGGGTTAAAAATTTTTTTTCTTTGGGCGATTCCAATGGTTCATTATCGAAGATAATAAACCAAAAATTCAGATGAAACGGTATGTTTTTGGTTTATTATCTTCAATAATGAACCATTGGAATCGCCCAAAGAAAGAAATTTTCTAACCCCCCCTCAAAATTTGTTGGTTTACGTTTCAAGATACGTAGATTCAGAAAATCGAATAAAAAAAACTCTGCAAATTCTTGACACAACGGTTTATTATCTTCCTTGTGCAGATCACCCTTCTGTCTATACCAGACTGTGTTGCAAATCGGCACCATACCATATTCTCACCGTACTCATACCATTTCTTTCCTATCATACCGTACTGTACTATACTAAATCATACATACAATAATATACCATACCATACTCATACCATGTCGTACCAAAATTCGTTTTGAACCCCTTCCCCTTGCCCTAGGGTTATGAAAAGTTTCGAGGACCATTGTGGGGTTGGTCGAAACCCATAAAAAACATTTCGTAATTTTAACCCAAACCTAACTGGGCAAAGTGCCGCGGACGGCGTACGGCGGACGGACGGATTTTTTTTAATTCGATTTTCTGAATCTACGTATCTTGAAACGTAAACTAACAAATTTTGAGGGGGGGTTAAAATTTTTTTTTATTTGGGCGATTCCAATGGTTCATTATCGAAGATAATAAACCAAAATGACGTACGAGGTATGCGGTGTGGGTGTGGGAGGGGGCGCAGAGACATAAAAGGTCTCGTTGTATGACGCACTAGTTGACCTCCTGCCAGCCGTATTACGTCATAAGCTCGTGCGTCATAGGCTCTGACGTACTTGTTGGCCTCCTGCCAGCCGTCTTACGTCATACGCTCGTGCGTCATAGGCTCTGACGCACTAGTTGGTCTCCTGCCAGCCGTCTTACGTCATACGCTCGTGCGTCATAGGCTCTGACGTACTTGTTGGCCACTTGCCAGCCGTCTTACGTCATACGCTCGTGCGTCATAGGCTCTGACGCACTATTTAGCCTCCTGCCAGCCGTCTTACGTCATACCCTCGTGCGTCATAGGCTCAGACGTACTTGTTGGCCTCCTGCCAGCCGTCTTACGTCATACGCTCGTGCGTCATAGGCTCTGACGTACTTGTTAGCCTCCTGCATGCCGTTTACGTCATACGCTCGTGCGTCATAGGCTCTGACGTACTAGTTGGCCTCCTGCCAGCCGTCTTACGTCATACGCTCGTGCGTCATACGCTCTGACGTAATGGCCCGCCGGTCGCTTGTGTTCTGACGTGATCTGAGGGAAAGGGTGAATCAAGGGAAAAAATTTTTCCCGTTTCAGTTTATGTGCCAAAGCAAAGACATGAAAATATCAAAAAAATATGTAAATAGGTACCTAAGCCCAACTGTAATGTCAATTTTCTGACAATGAGTTTTCGACTATAGTTTTCATACCTTTTTACATTTTTTCTTCCGGCCTACGGTGCTTCGGGGTGTTTTTCATTTTTAATTTTGCATTTTTCATAGTAAACCTTTTGCTTTTTCTTTTTGTATTACTTTGTAAAGTATCTTATTTAACTACACTGTATAGTACCTCATTGTGCGCTCTCTGTCGTTGTGCAACGACTAAACTTTGAAATTGGCGTGAGCCGTGTGTTAATAAATAAATAAATAAATAAGTACTTATTGCAATTTGAGACTGATAATGAGCTGTTTGCAAATAAAAAGTCTGATAACTACTTTATTACATCTTATTAATCTATTTTCAAGTTCCGATTCACAGTTGAATGTATTTTATTTAGATGTCGTAAAATTCGAAAACGATGGAATGACGAAACCTGTCGACTACTGACTCAAGTGATACTGTCGACTTCTAACACATGTAGGTCGGCTACTAGTGCAAAACCATGTCGACTACTGAAGAAAATGTTGGTCACTGGTATCGACTACTACCTAGAGCATTGGGATTTTTTACAAAACTTGTTTTTCCCTTTTCAAACCATGTTGAATAATATTTCCCGCTGCCAGGTCTTTTAGGGAAGGATCTTGGGTACACAATGAAGAGGTTTGCAATGAGAAATACCAGACTGTATTGCAAATCGGCACCATACCATATTCTCACTGTACTCATACCATACCATACGAATTTCTTTCCTATCATACCATACTGTATTATACCAAATCATACATACAATAATATACCATACCATACTCATACCATGTCACAAAAACCGAGTGAATATTGAAATGTCATCCATTTCTGACCTATATTTAAAATTTCAAGTATCTAGCTCATCATCAAAATTTAATTTCTTTAAACAAATAGTTATTATTTAAACAATTTTACAGACAATAAACCGAGTGAATATTGCATTGTTATCCAGTTCTGACCTATTTGTAAAATTTCAAGTCAATAGCTCATCATCAAAATTTAATTTGTATTATTACAAAAAGGTATTATTTAAACAATTTTACAGATGAGAAACCGAGTGAATATTGCAATGTGGTCTATCCCCGACTGACGGTTAAAATTTCTAGACTGTAGTTTACCTGGAAGATGAAAAAAGGCAGTTTTATTCTGGGCGGCTACCCGGGACCCACCTAACGGCCGTTTTCGACGCGAAGTTTAGTGTTTTTCCTAAACCTTTGCGCGCTCACTGTGAACGAACGGCTGGTCGCACAAAAATCCAATTGGTCTTAAAAGATTCGTAATTTTTCAGGTCATTCAAAAGTGAACTAAAAATTACACCGTTTCATGAGAATTTTTAGAGATATGACATTGTCGAAATTTCAAAGTTCGTTTTGAACCCCTTCCCCTTGACCTAGGGTTATGAAAAGTTTCGAAGATCATTGTGGGGCTGGTCCAAACCCAGAAACCAAATTTTGTAATTTTAGCTCAACGCTAACTGGGCAAAGTGGCACGGACGGCGTACGGGGGACGGCGTACGGGTGACGGACGGATTTTTTTTAATTCGATTTTCTGAATC